>CP092878.1:21718467-21903164 GCA_030710605.1 Cordylochernes scorpioides
GTGCTACTTTTGGTGTATGAAATAGTATGCAAATAAATTATCAAACATATGTACATATTTTATGAAAAAGGGCATCTCATTATCGTGCAACTGAAAGTTGTTGATGGCTAGCGCCATCTATCGGAATAAATATCAACTATTCTCGTTGATTTCTAATTATTCCAGAATTGGCCCCAATTACCCATTCTTGATTAATCAAGAGAAGCTAACAACGTACGCGTTTCGGGCTGTTGGCCCTCATCAGCGTAGTGCAAGCTGTACCTCAACGACCAAAAAACTGGTCCTTCAGGCATCTTGAAAAATCATGAAACGGGTAGTTAAGGCCAGAATTGCGCTAGACCGCGACACAATGTGAAAAATGTATTTATTCCGATAGATGGCGCTAGCCATCAACAACTTTCAGTTGCACGATAAGGAGATGCCTTTTTCATAATTTATGAACCTTATTTCACAGTACAATATCACATTTGTACTATTTTTTCACATATGTACATATGTTAACATATGTAAATATAATAGATTCTCTATATATACATGTGTAGAGAAGTACAAGAAACAAAATAACTTTATCTATTTATCTAATAAATAAACCCTACAAATATTATTTATTCAAATATGAACAGTTATACATGATGAACGCATATAAATAATATATTTCAATAAAAGTCTATAAGCATGTAGGTGTATGTAGTAAAAATAATATATATATATCTCTATTTACATGATAAATCAACACTGTCATATATTTTACAAAATTCAGGTAGAGAGGAACTTTACAATTTGAGAATGTATCACTATTTACTTCCAGGTATCTCTCAAAAATGTTTCGCCTTACTTGGTAAAAAGGCTATTTACTCTACAAACACGGAGAGATAGGGAAGTAAATAAAAACTGAAGGTAAATATTTAACGGTAGATTTGGTAGAGATCCTCTTACACTTTTGTTGATTTAGCTTAGCTCGTTATTTCAATTTTCTATTAAAATATAGAACTCCATATATATATGTATTCTAGAATGCTACCCTTTTTACATATAATGCTATCTTAAGTGGTTTATTATATATGGATAACAAGATTACGACGCATATGCGACGAAAATATTCGAGGTTTTCTAAACCGAAATGCCAAACCTAGTTGAAGTATCTATTTAATATAAAAATAATAATATTAGAGAACTTTTTTTTGTTCATTAACTTCATAAAAAGTGGCTTAGGTTCTTAGGAAATATGTCATATGTAAATAAAATTTTAGATTTAAAAAAAAAAAGAAAATTGTTTCATTTGAAAAATATATGTTCTAGAACAATTATGTGAAGAGATGACCGCCAGACGGCGCCGTTTAATGCTATATAAATCCAATGTTGTTGTTTTTTTTTTGGCGGGTACACAGCTTTTTGTAAATATGTAACACAAAGCAATAACGCGCCATCTATACATATAAAATAAAAGGATTTAAAAGCGCGAATGTTTCTTTTATACATAATACGAACTTCTACTGCCCTTACTGCGATGAAAAAATATATTGGGAGGGCTTGGCTCATCAGTGATGAACCCTCCCAGCGGTTTCGCCAATTTAATCCATCAGACCGCTTCTCAGAGCTCTAATACTGTATTGGACAATTCTGCTTATATACGCAGCACTGAAGAATGGAATCTCAGAAATGGTTTTCAAGAAAACTATGGACATAAGCTTATAGGACAGTAAATATGTAAGTTGATCCACGCCTCGACGTAGGTAACTTCATTACTCTTGTTGTCATCAGAACTAGGAAGATATCTAAAGATAAGATTCATTTATTTTTAAAACTCTTCATATATGAAACAAATTTTCACATAGAATGAAGCTATATTTCAGGGTTAATATGGAATGAAGTCATATAGAAACAAATATACAATCACCTGGAGTGAAGTCATATGATAGCAAAAAATAGACCGTCACCTAGAATTAAATAATATAGAAACAAAAAGACCATCACTTGCAAACCGAAACCATATAGAAGCAAATAGGAGTGAAACCAAATAGAAACAAATTTGCAATCACCAGAAATAAATCCATATAGAAAAAAAAATCGGCATATTCTGAAAATAAACCAGAAAAAAAATCAATATCTAGAGTAAATTCTTATCTAAAGATATCATCCTTAAATGATACTCAAATCTCAAAAAAACACAACACACACAATAATTTACATAAGAATTTATTAATATAAATTACATGAGAGATAATGTTAGAACATCAGGAATGTCCAATGGGCTCATCTGAAAGCGAGAAGACATTTCAATAACTTGTCCACCGAAACATTCCTTGTTCAAATCCATATTAGCAATCAAATCGATATCCCCAGGCAAGGTATTGATCTATAATCGAACACAGGAGGATATTGAATTCTTAAAAGTATTCTTGTGTTGGGAGTCTGTCGCATGCTTGAATGCTTTTGCGAGGTTTTCCCATTCGAAATTACTCAAGTGAATAGACGAAAACTTTCTGGAAATCTTTTTCCCCCTCCCTGTTCTTTATTACATGTATCGGGAGAATGTGTTTAAACTCTTCAGTGTTTAGTGACGTTGAAAGATATACTGATGAATGCATCCATTCTTATTCACATTGTTCTAAAAGATATTTCCTTATCAACAGGGAATGGTGTATAAATGCTTGTTTCTCTAAATGTTAAGTGTATAATAATATGGTTATATATACAGAACTGTTATATGTAAAAGTAACAGAAACCAATTATATTTATATTATTATATATATAGTAGAAAGATGGGGTTTATAATATATATGGAATCGAATATACCCATATTATTCTTTCTTAACATAAATAAATATTATTATGCATTAGCGCGCCATCTGTTATCAAAATTCGAAACTATTATAGACGTGTATGATTATTTTTAAAAATAAACAATTTCTACTGCCCTTACTACAATGACCTTATTACATTACAGTAAGGACAGTAGAAATTGTTTATTTTTAAAAAGAATCATACGCGTCTATAATAGTTTCGAATTTTGATAAATAAATATCCTAAGAAAAACACACTGCCAAAAATAATTTACTTTACAAATTTTAAAATTAATCAATATTAACTCTTCCATCAAAAAAAATATTATATTAACAAGATTATAATAAAAAAACTACCGTGTAAAATTTCAAACTTCCTAAGAAATGTTAATTTAAAAAAACATTTCATCCAAAATGGCTTTCAAAATCATAAACAGCAGCTTGAGGCCAAAATACTTCATATCTTTAAAGGAAATAATTTCCAGCTGGGGAACATTATTGTTTGAAGTGTTTACTTGGAATATTTGCATATTGGTCTGCAACGACATACCACATACATACCTCTATATTATCAAATATTATATAAGGTCATTTTATCCAAACTGATAAGATAGAATAATACTAAATTTACAACATGTTATTTGAAGAGAAAGCTATACGTATATAAAAAAAAATAGTTTAAAGAATATAAAAAAGTCAATCTACAGGTTCTGGCGTTTTGCCATTCTTGTTGAGATGGATTTACGTCATCTGAGAGAGTTCTTAAATTACTGAGACTTGTCATTAAGTTAGTCGTCAACTTTGTCAACTTTCTCTACATCATCTTTTACGGCCTGTTGGACCCAGAAGTAGGGCTTTATAGAGATATTATTCAATAGAATTGTGTTTTGTATTGTTATAATCTTCTATGTGCTTCCTTACGATAAATATTATTATATTATAAATTAGAAAATATTTTGGATAGACAAACTTCAGGATAACACAGAAATTTATTTAATGTAAAAACCAAATTAAAATTAATAAACTATAAGAGAGGTAAAGAGAATAATTTTACAGTGTATCAAAATACAAATATCGAAAATAACTGAATACCTCGCACCCATGGTTAAGTCAAGTAATCTCTTCTCATAGAAAAGATACTCATTGTGAGAAAATATTTGTAATTTTAATACTTTTTTTCACAATTTTATCATAAATGTTCTATGTGTTACCTTACGATAAATAATATTATATTGTAATGTAGAAAATTAGGAAAGATAAACTTCAGGATGACAATTTATTTAATGTAAAACCCAAATTAATTTTTTTTTTTTTTGCTTATCCCTAGTACACGTGGTACAGGCCATGATAATCATGGTGGGTAGTTAGCGACTGCTTTTTACTGTAAGCGCACCACATGTCTACACATGTGAAAGCAGTTCGACTTTGCACTTACAAATGTGCCAGAGCCCTGTTTGGTTACTTGCACTCGCTAGTGGGGTTGGACTTTTGCAAGAATCGGGGGGCCATTGGAGCATTTTTTTTTTTTAAACAGAAAAAAGTGTCCAATGCGGGGATCGAACCCGGGTCGTAGTGATCGTAAACCAAACGGTTTAACCAGCCTTCCACCGACCCCCATGATATAAAATTAATAAAATAGCAGAGAGGCAATGAAAACAATTTTACAGTTCATTAAAATACAAATATCGAAATTTAAAAAGTATTTTTTCATAGAATAATAAAGAATATGCTACAATTTATCTCTTATACTGTAACGAACAAAGTTTATTAAATGAGAGAGTTTGGCTCTAAATAACTTTATTCATTGCAGTAAAATCTGCCAACACCCTGAAACGCGTTTGCGGTTGGATTTTCTTGATTTATAAAGAAAAAAACATATTTATTTCTTATTTAGAATTTATGTTTTGATATTCTCAGGTTTCTCATGTATTTTTGATGAGCTAAATGTCATAGTTTTTATATAAAATATCATTTAAAGAGAAAAGATCGACATTATAGACAAGTCAAATGTTAAAAGAAATAAAATTTCCAATTATCAATGAATTTAAAAAAAAAACTTTCCAAAAGAGAAGAAAGGTGTAAGAAGGGTGTGGTTGCCAAATCAATGTTATCAATATCAAACCAAAATTAACGTTTGAATTGTTTGGCCAGACGATCCTGATGGATTGCCTAATTTCTGTCGTCTGCGTTGAATTATTGAATATGGATTCGTCCTTGAAGTTTTTCCTTTGTTCTCAATCTTAGGTTTCTATTGAGATCGTTTTACGTATCGTATTCATAGATTGTATCGTTTTTTCTTTTTGTTCATAATTTTTAATTACATAAATGCACATATTTACATACTGTGAAATATGGTAGTATTACATCAGTGTTTTATAAGGTATATTTATATAAATATAATGAAAATATCATTTTGAAAAATAAGAAGGAACACTACTGTGTGTGTTCTCAGTCATAGATTTCTTTTAAAATGAACAGCCTCACATTCCTATCAAGGTAACAAGTCAAAGATATTCAAGCTTTTCTTGATTCCTTGATCCCTTGACAGATGAGAGTTATGTCTACTTATAAAACCAGTTCTACAGTTGAGTAGAAAACTGAGAATACCGTTACAAAATAAACAAGATGACATACAGTTATCTCACCAAGACTGTATATAACTGATTTATACCTATTTACATATTGATGTACTTCCTACCTTTATCTGCTCTATTTCTTGGACTACAGGTAGGGTCTATTTGTTATTGATGTTTCACAAAAACCTAACGAAATTGTGCTAAATAAAATATCAGGAATATGCGTTACTGAATTTCGCGTTTAGGGCGAAAGCTTTACAACAATAAAAAAAAAAAACGAACTTAACAGGATTCGAACCTAGAAAGTTATAATCCATGTAATCAAAGGCGTTAATCTCTCATGACGCAATGCCAACTCAATTTTTATATACGCTGAAGTTATTACAAGTAGAGATAGAAAGAGAGGGAGACATATAGTATAGGCAATGATAATCATGTTGAGTAGTTAGCGATATATTTTCAGTTACTGTAAGCAGAGCGCACCACATATCTACACATGCAAGCAATAGTTACCCAAGAACTATTTGGATATGGAAAAGTCCGCTTTTGGGCAATAAGTTTCTTTTTATTTTGAGGTGCTTCAAGTTTTCGAACAAAATTTGCCTTTCAACAGGCAAATACTATTGTGTAAGACATGTTGAAAACTGTTCGACTTTGTTACAAGTGGGCCTGAGCCCCGTTAGGTTACTTTAACTTATTAGTAGGGTTGGATTGGTGGAAGAATAAAGGCAATTGAAGAAATTATTTCGAAAAAATAATCTTATGTCCATAATTTGCTTGAATACCATTTCTAAGAATTCCACCCTTCATTACAGCATATATAAATAGAATGATCTAATACAATGTCAAGAAATCGGTGGACAAGTAGGTAACACCCTCGATTCCCGACAGTCATGAACCGGGATTGAATCCCACGTTAACATTTTGTTTAATATGTGAATAACCTTCATATATTATTCACTGTTTCAATTATCATAAGCTAGGTTGCTCTTGTTGAGCGGTACCTAATAAAGTGATTTTGGAACCGATCTAATATAGTATTAGAGCTCTAAAGAAGCGGTCTGGTAGATTAAATTGGCGAAACTGTTGGGAGAATTCATCACTGATGATCCAAGAGCCCTTCCAATAATTTTTCATCGCAGTAAGGACAGTTTGATTGATGAGTGAAAGAAACATTTGCGTTTTAATGTTTTCATTTGCTGTAGAAAAAGAGATGTCTAATGTGTTCTATCATATATCTTTGTTATTTAAAACCGACAGTGTATTGTGTACATCAGTATCTACTAGTTCCGATATCTTGGAGACAAATCCGGGGAGTAGGAAGCGACGTGATCAATAATGCCTGCTGATTATTCAACAAGTTGTCCAAGTCTTCACAACATCTTCAACAACGGGAATCAATAAGGGGGATGTCAGATGCATTCGCTTCTCATTAGTGTTCGTCTCTTGTCTACCCTCACCTGTAGACACCACCACTTCTACCCATTGGAGATATGGACGGTCTTTTTATTTCTCTCCTAACTTCACACCCTCGTAGATACCACTTCTACTATGAAGATATGGGTTATCTTTTTATTATGCTGTTTTTTATTTTATCTCATCACCTGTAGACACCACCACTTCTACCATTAGATAGAGATATGTCTTTTTATTTCTCTCCTAACTTCACACCCCTGTAGACACCCCTTCTACTATGAAGATCTCGGTTATCTTTTTATTATGCTGTTTTTTTCTTTTATCTCATCACCTGTTCCTCCCAATTTCCCAATTATAGCTTACACTCATGAACAAAACTAAAGAAAGTTGTACCTTTTAGCATGTATAATGGTATTCAGACAATAACTCTGAAAGATATTTGATACACAGTTATTGAAGACACACGATATAACCAAGTGTGAACAAAAATTACCTCTGTCTCCTTAAAAAAAAAAAAAAAACGACCGTCGACATCAAAGACTTTTTACATTCTTAAATTTTGTCCTTAGGTGTATAGTTACTCCCTCTAACATGTTAAAATTCCAAAATTTATGCCCAAATAGAACAATTCCTTCATATTAAATCAAAGAATGAATATATAATTTAATATAACACTGTATCTTTTACTGGAAACCCATTACTTCATTTTGTATATGTGCTTTCAAAAAATTGAATCCTCTGTGTTCAGTCTCTACATATGCAAATGCATTTGGATGTTTACAAAAATATAAATAGCAGAATTATTTGATATTACTTAATTTCTCTATTTGCATACTTCTCATACAGTATAGATTATTTTTTGGAAATTTACTCTTATAATATATGCAAATACAGTTAAACCTGTCTATAGCGCCCCCTCTGAATAGCGCCTGATTTTAAATACGTAGTACGATGCGATTTACAATAAAAGTGACCTGTCTATAGCACCCTATTTTGGTGAGTCCCAAGAGGGGGGCTATAGACAGATTTAACTGTATATAAATATATGCAAATGTTACAAAAAGATCTACCAATAATAAGCCAAGCTCTCTACCAATGTTTTTATAGCAATACGGACAGTTATAAAGTTTATTTTATTTGTAAAATATAAACATTCGTACGGATTAGTGTTTTATTTCTTATAAAGTTTATATTTAAGAGTAGTTAAATAAGGTGTATTGGTGTATCTACAGAAACCTCAGTCTAGACAACCCATCAACGCTATCGCTTATAAATACAAATTGATATTTAAACATTCTTTTACACAAAGAACGACGGTAGGTGAACCGAAAGATGAGAGAAAACAGAAAATTACTCCGTAGTTTTGTTCAAATTCTGCATTAAAAATTGATAGTAGAATCCTGATAATCGAATATCAAATACAGTTAAACCTGTCTATAGCGCCCCCTCTAAATAGCGCCCTCCTCTCTATAGCGCCCGATTTTAAACATTAAAATGTAAACATTTTACATTAAAAGTGACCTGTCTATAGCACCCCCTCTCTATAGCACCCTATTTTGGTCAGTCCCAAAAGGGGGCGCTATAGACAGGTTTAACTGTATATAAAAATGAATGTTTGTTTGTATGTCCGGTATACAAATTCGCAGTAGTTCACTAATTCAAACCAAAATTTCCATACATAGGTAAAAGGATACGGGGAAGACGATAGGCTATTTTTTAAAAAATCAATTATTAAAACTATATATTCAAATTATTCTACTTAGCTCACGAACAGCGCCCTCTATCAAAGATTAGATGAAATTATGCTGATGCAAACAAATAGATAATGCTAATAACAAACAATTATTTTAAAAAAATCTTATCTAAATATATATCACTCGGGTAGATATGCACACGGGTCAATCCCGGGGCGAAGCCCGGGTCACCCGTCTAGTATATATATTGTGACGAAGAAATATTTTATTATTTAATTTGATATTATTCAATGAAAATATATTCAACAGATTATAAAAATATATATTAATCTGTTTTTGTGAAATCATCTTAAAATATTTCTTTGCTTACTTGCTTAAGATTTTCTAGCGGTAAAGAGGGGGGCTGACCTGTTAATAATTGTCGACTCGTCGCTGTGACGTCATCAATAAATACTTTTACATCTTAGGATAATTCAAGGCTTGATTTCTACGCTACAACTGGTGGAGAGACTGGACCGATACCCATTGAGAAATAAAAGAAAAATTGATTCTGTTGAACCAGAAGAGACTTCTATGAATGTAAAGAAGGAAGGTACTCAGGTGAGCAACTACGTTGTTCAACATCTGCCAAGGAACCCTTCCATTTTCTCCGGGGAGGATGGTGAAGATCTCCAAAAATGGTTAAAAGGGTATGCACGTGTGGCAAGGTACAACCATTGGGACGAAACCCTTTGTCTTACTAAAGTTTATTTTTATCTGTCTGGAACTGCTCTCAAATGGTTTGAGAACAACGAAGAAAGCATACAGACTTGGAAGGAATTCACATCTCAATTAGAGAATGTGTTCGGAAAAAAAAGAAAATTCAAAATTGCAAGCGGAGAAGAAATTAAAAACACGGGCACAATTAAAAGGTGAAAGTACCGAATGTTACATCCAGGATCTCCTGTGCTTGTGCAAAGAGGTTGATCCTCAAATGAGCGAGGAAGATAAAATCTCCCACCTCATGAAGGGGATAGCTGAGGAGCTTTATCAAGCACTCGTACCGAGGGATGTACAGAGCACCGAGCAATTCATTACAGAATGTCGCCGTGTCGAAGCGCTCCGTTGTAGGCGAGTTACCCCAACCAGGTACGAGCGCCTACCAAATATAGCCTCTCTCTGTGACCAGGATGACGGAGAAGATCTGTCATTTATGATTAGGTAAATTGTTCGTGAGGAGGTACAGCGGGCATTAGGCTCTCCTCGGGAGGAACCAAAAAATGCTACAATCGAAGAAATTGTAAAGGAGGAGATTGGAAGAACCCTGGCGCCAATCTCAAAGTCTAGGAGAAGTCCCCCTCAGAAAAAAAGACCCCGACAGTTTTTAAATACTAGATATGAGGCCGAAACGATAAGACCGCACCCTGAACCTCGATACCCAAAACAAGGAGGAAGACGCGACACCAATGATTGGCGTACAACTGAGGGAAGGCCTATCTGTTTCTACTGCGGACGCCCAGGTCACGTCGTCCGCTATTGCCGTGACAGGAAGAGACACAATGAGGAAAGGAGAAATGACTATTTCCAAAGAAAGCAAGACGCAATGGTATCCTACAACTCTCGAGCTGAATCTCAGGACCCCAATGACGAATCATCGAGGAAAACTTTCACCCGCTACCGAAGCCCTACTTCATATCGCGGTCGAAACAGACAACATTTCTCACCTGCTAGAAGATCTAGCTGGACGCCCCGCCATTAAAACTAGATGATAGACCACATTGGAGGTGAGGCCGCAAAGTTATAAAATCCCCCCTTACCGACCACAGTAGAAATGAGAAAAAGCTACCTTGACGTAAACATAGACCTACCAAGTCCTCATGAAGAAGATATCTCAACTGAAAGAAGACATCCACCGCAGACACCTGAAAATATCCCTGGCCATAGTACTAGTTCTTAAGACTGACGACGTAAGTCTCCTGCTGAGCATCGGGTCGATGCTCTCTATAGGAGGAGGCTATGTGACGAAGAAATATTTTATTATTTAATTTAATATTATTCAATGAAAATATATTCAACAGATTATAAAAATATATATTAATCTGTTTTTGTGAAATCATCTTAAAATATTTCTTTGCTTACTTGCTTAAGATTCTCTAGCGGTAAAAAGGGGGGCTGACCTGTTAATAATTGTCGACTCGTCGCTGTGACGTCATCAATAAATACTTTTACATCTTAGGATAATTCAAGGCTTGATTTCTACGCTACAATATATATATCGACCGTATTAAAGAGAATAACCGAATTATAGGATTGGAGCAAAATTAGGGAGATATATATATATATTCCTAAAATATATACATTTAGAAATATATATATAATTTTAATGTGAAAGCAGAGATAGAGAGAAAGAGAAATGAACTTAAAATCAATGTAATTCACAGAAAAACTATTTAAGAAAATTATTTATTCATAGAATCCTTGGAGGACTAAGAAAGATCCGACAACACTGGAACAAGAGAAAATCCTCCATTAACTAGCTAATATGTTAACTATGCGTTTGAATTTTTCTCAACTTTTTTTCCTCAACAAGAGAATTAGGATTTGGAAGAATGTGCAAGATTTTTTTTCTTTTAAGTTCCTAACGAAATCTAAAGTGGCAAAACAACAACAACAACAACAAAAAATATAAATTTCTTGCCATGTACATTTTTTCTCTCTTGGAAGTTGATGCGTTAAATGAGGCGCGAGAAAATTTATGGCAAAACCGTTAAACAAAAAAAAAATCGATTGTATGTCTTGGGAATGAAGATAAAAGTTATCGCGAATATAATTAGAGAATGGGATCTTGGAATTTTATCGGAAGGGGAATATTTCACGGCGAGATAATTTCATGGATTCTGAATGCAACAAAAGATAGTTGATTACTTCCATCCTTCTCCACCTTCAACAAATTTTTTAATATTAATTTTTTAAAACTATTTATTACATATCGTAAAGATAGAGGCTGCTTGGCCGGCATTCATACTTCTTCAAATTAAATACACTTCGGCCAGTAAATCTTTTTATTATCTCGACGTTTCGACAAAAATCTTTTGTCCTTGTCAGGAGCGAACAGAAATTAAAACATTTGGTAAAGCGCTAAAAATTATTATATTATAATACCACGTGGAAAATTAGGGAAGACAAAAACTTCAGAAGGAAACAAAATTTATTTCAGGCAAGGACAAACTATGAATTGTAAACAAAAGTTAAGCCACGAGGAAAATGTACAGAGTCGCAAGATATAAACATAAAAATGACCACTCTGTTAATAAAAAATAATAAAAATTAATAAATACTATGTTACAATAATAATTTTTTACACTTTGCTAAATTTGAGTCAAAAGGTGATCCATTAATTAAGATTATATAAAAGGGCGTACCTGGATCTGTAAAGAGAAAAAAAAAATCAAATTTTTTCAAAATATTTCGAGAGATTGCTCCCTCTTTATCAATTTATTGCACAATCATATAAAGAAGGAGCAATCTCTCTAGCAATGTTTTAATTTTGTTCGCTCCTGACGAAGACAAGAGATTTTGTCGAAACGTAGAGGTAATAAAAAGATTTACTGGCCGAAGTATCTTTAATTTGAATAACTATTTATTACAAAGTTGAACCATTTTTTACTAACGATAGAAAACTAATGATAACTCAAATCTAAAAAGGCACACAATTTGGATTATAGATTATAAACATAAGGTAATAAGACTAAATCTAAATAAATAAATAGTGGGTGACGTTTCTGTAACAACGCTGTTACTTTTCAGTACTTTTATTCAGTACTTTTGTCTGATGATAGTAACGGGGGGTGTTACCGAATCGTCACACACAATTTATTTGGATTTGGTCTTATTATCTTGAACTCGAATCTAAAAGTATAAATGCGAAAAGAAGTAAAAATATGTTAGACTATGGAATAGAGACCTATGATCAAAGAATAAGAAGTCTAAGGTAAGCAGAGCCTTTGACTTAAAATTCAAAACAATCCGTCTTTTTGGATTAAATACTCGCTACAGATAGAGTAGGGACATATGGACCAAGGAAAGAAGCATAATAAGTCCAAGATAAGCAAAACAAATGACATAAATCCATAATAATAAGACTTGATGGACTAAGGAATCGCTACGAATGGAATAAGAACCTATGAATCAAAGAAATAAAGGATAAGAAATCCAAGGTAATCGAAGCCAATGATTTAAATCTAAAACAATGGACTTGATGAATTGAGGAAGCGCTACAGATAGAGTAGAGACCTATAGACCAAATAAAAAGAATAAGAAGTCCAAAATAATCAAAGCCAATGACTTAAATCCAAAACAATCAGACTTAATGGACTAAGGAATAGCCAAACCATTCCAGAATGGTTGCAAGGTTTTCCTACTATGTACTAAGTGTAATTCTCAACCTGCAACCCCAAAACACATTATTGACTGTATTGACTCATCAGTTGATGACCTCTACTCATTCCCAGCAGACACCATCGAAAGTCTCATGCTTTACAAGCTTGACACCCTAATATGATTGAATGGAGATAAGAAAGAAATAAAGAAAGAAAGAGAGGAATCGCTACAGATGGAGTAGGTACTCCTGAACCAAAGAAAGATCAGCAGAGCCATCGAAGACAGATGGAGTATAGAACTATAGACCAAAGAAAGAAAAAGAAGTAGTTCAAGATAAGTAGAGACGATGACTTAAATCCTAAACAATCAGAGTTAACGGATTAAGGATTCGAAAAAAGAAAGATGGAATAGAGACCAATGGAGCAAAGAAAAGTCTAAAGTAAGCATAGACAATGTCTCAAATTCAAAACAATCAGACTTGATAAATCAAGAAATCGCTACCGATGGAGTAGAGGCCTATGAAGTTCCCAAAGAGATAAGAACAAGAAGTCCGAGGAACTGACTTTAAATCCCGAACAGTCGGACTTGATGGATGGAAGGCAGACAGACGGACGGTGATTTATCAGCAGGAATCTATTTATTGGGCTCCATATTTGCTGATGGCACCTCCATTAACCCTCCAGCATCAATTCTACCACGGTCATCTAGCGTTGTTGTTGGGCAGTCCTGAGAATTCATTTCATCATTGTAGGATCTTAGTTGATTCTTGTATCTCCATAGGTTACTCACAATTTTTTATTCCTATAAACCTTTTTTATACGAAGAATAATCATCAATATTAGTTCTTAAATAAAGAAAAAAACTATAGTTTGTTGAACACGTAGCTTAAATGTGATATTTTGTAGAAATCTACACATTCGTTAACATCACTTGATAAAGATGATCTACCTAAAGAGATTCCTACTCTGAAATAAAGGTACGTCATAAAGTTATATTGTAGTCATATTTGGCTCGTTTACATTAAATATATGAATATCACAGCTTGTTATCTGCATCTATCAAGATTTACACTAATGGGCAAAACTTAAGGAAGTTGTACATTTTTAGTATATATATCGGGACAATAACACTGAAAGATAATTTATTGTTGCAAGCTGTCAACTTCAGCGAAAGGATTGTGAAAGACTTCCTGACACATTTGTTGACATATAACTGTAACTCTTACAATAGTTTCTTTATACTTCAATTATGGCAGGGTCGGTGGAAGAGAGGTATAAACCGTTGATTTTCGATAGCCACGATCTGGGATCGAATCCTGATTGAGCACTTTTTTTAATAATAAAAAATTGCTCCAATAACTCCTTATTATATCAAAGGTTCAACCACAGAAGTGAATGCAAGTAACCAAACGAGAATCTGGAAAAAAATGTAAATGAAAAAAAAGTCGGACTGCTTTTCACATCTATAGATATCGTTTTGAAAATAGAGCAATCCATGAATAAATCTTTAATTAAAAAGACATATATTGGATCAAAATATCATTTATTTTACCAATATTTCAGTTGGCTGAACGCCAACCTTCATCAATACACATTAATATTTTATAATACCTTGATAAAGGTTGGCGTTCAGCCAACTGAAATATTGGTAAAATAAATGATATTTTGATCCAATATATGTCTTTTTAATTAAATGTGTAAATATGTGATGCACCTACAATAAGGACAGCCGTCAACTATTACCAACTATAACACTGATAGACAAAACTTAAGGAAGTTGTACCTTATAGCATATACTGTATATATCGGGATTCAGAAAATAACTCTGAGAGATATTTGATGCACACAGTGATATATATCACTGTGCATCAAATATCTCTCAGAGTTATTTTCTGAATCCCGATATATATATGCTATAAGGTACAACTTCCTTAAGTTTTGTCTATCAGTGTAATTATCATAGCTTGTACCACGGGTACACACTCTAGGGATAATAAATTACTTCAATCATGCCTTTTTGAGGAATATTCTTTATCGAGAAAAAATGAAGATGACAATACACGTAGCTTACATAGGCGAGTTTTGTAGAAATCTACACATTCGTTATCGTCACTTGATAAAGATGATCTACCTAAAGAGATTCTAACTTTGAGATAAAAGTACGCTATAAAGTTATATTGTAGTCATATTGGACTCGTTTGCATTAAATATATGAAGAAAACAGCGTGTTATCAGCATCTATCAAGATTTGCACTCATGGACAAAACTTAAGGAAGCTGTACCTTTTACCATGTATATCGGGATTGAGACAATAACTCTGAAATATATTACAGTGACCTTTATTGAAGACACACGAGATAACCAAGTGTGAATATAGTACACTCATTGACAAAACTTAAGAAAGTTGTACCTTTTAGCATGTATATCGGGATTTAGAAAATAACTATGAAAGATATTACAGTGACCTTTATTGAAGACACACGAGATAACCAAGTGTGAACCAAATTGCCTCTGTCTCCTTGAGAAACAGATTACCTGAGACATCAAAGACTTTCCATTTACTTAAGTTTTGTTCATGAGGAGCAGAATTCACATTTGGAAGATGAGCATATCAAATGTAACAATAAAGAGATGTTAGCAGGCAGCATTTACAAAACTCACACAAAGGGTGTACATTCCATAATGCCTTCTAGACTCAACCCCTGTACAGAATCCGTATAGAATCAAAGGGTGAAGTTGCATAAGAATCCAACAGACTATCTATGATCATTTCCCAATATATTCATCCACACATCCACGGTGTAGAATCTAAGATGGCTATAACATCCAAATGGAACAAAGAATCAGTATTATCAGCATTTCCAAGTACATACAAGATACTTCACTATCATCCTGTGTTGATTCATCCATTGCGTAGAATCAAAAATGGCTTTAACACCAAAATATAACAAAGAACCACGTGATATCAGCCATTTCCCAGCATATACAAGACATTCCAGTATCACCCGATCTTAGCTCATCCATTTGATCCGACAACAAACTCCAATGGTTTCAAATTCCACTCCATCATAGATGAACATAACCTATTTATTCATAATCTTAAGATACCCACCTGCCGAAATTCTAGCTTTATAGATCTTACGATTTCAAACAAAAAATCAATAGGTTTGGTACAAAACTGGAAGACGACTATATTGACGCACATTTCAGATCACGTAGCAATAACCTTTGACATTTATCACAATTTTAACAGGCAAAGGACAGTTCAAAACTCAACATGGAAATTTATAGAAAAAGATGCTGATTGGAAAACATTTACCGAAAAAATAGCAATACAAGACGTAGATAATATTATCACCATGATAAACCACGCGTCAAACATCAAAGATATTGACAACATTGTAAAGACTCTCACACAAATAATTAAAGAGGCAGCTTATCTGTCACTAAATGTCAAGACAAGAAGCGGAAATCATAAAACAAATACATACTGGTGGGATGGGAAGCTGGAGAAAATGAAAAACGATTTCCACTATATTAGAAATTTGTATTACCGACATGGAAAGGTCCTTGAAAAGACCTATAAATCAATGAGAAATAAATATTTAAATAAAAGTAAAAAGGCAAAAAGAGCGAGTTGGAGAATTTTTATAGAAGAAAGTCATTCAAATAACTCATTTGGTAATGCTTATAGGATATTCAAGTCATTGAGATCGAAAAATAGAAATTTAGGATTACCACTAATAGATAATTTACCAGATCATTTAAAGACCGACAAAATAAAAAGTTTAATGAACGATCTATTTCAGGATGATATTGGAGGTTTGGATAAAGATGATCATATTTTGATTAGAAATTATACGCCTAAATATAAAAATAAAAGTAGTGTTTATATCGAATCTAAGGAAATAGAGGAAACAATTTTAAAAACAAATATTAAAAAAGCACCGGGCCCTGATTACATTAGTAACAATTTGATTAGACAGGCTAAAATAAAAATAATCCCAATTCTGCATAAATTATTCAATAAATGTATAGAAATGGGATATTATCCGGATGAATGGAAAAAATCATTCTTAAAAATAATTCCAAAACCAGGCAAAACGAATTATGAAATAAATAAAAGTTATAGACCTATATCATTGACATCTAATCTATCTAAAACATTTGAGAATATAATAAAAAATAAATTAAGTAACTATTATTTAGAGAATAATTTAATGAGCTCAAGGCAGCATGGTTTTATGAAATCTAGATCAACAATTACTGGAATGGATAAAATTATAGAAACTATATTGAAACATAAACAAAAAGAATTGACTTCCTTGATAGCTATAGATATTGCGGGTGCATTCGACAATGCATGGTGGCCTGCTATTATAAAAAGAATGGATAATGATGATGTTCCTTCAGATTTAATACGGATCATAAAATCTTATTTGAATAATGAAAGGGAGGTGAAATTTACATACGAATCAGAAACTTTTTATAAGAAACTAACTAAAGGATGTCCACAGGGTGGACCTTTATCTCCACTTCTATGGAATATTTTGCTAAATGATTTGTTGATAAATTTTGATTCAATGAATGCAGATATTATATGTTATGCAGACGACGTTACAATAATTTGCTGGAATAAGACTATTGAAGGACTAAAAACCGCAAGTGAATACACCTTAAATTATGTGATCCAATGGTGTAATAGAAATAAATTAACGATCAGTACAGAGAAGACTAATATGCTATACCTACATAACAGACAAAAAATACCTATTAAGGTTAATAACAGTATAATAATGCCGGTCAAGCAAGTAAAAATTCTGGGAATGAAATTTTCTAATCACAAATGGAAAAACAAAGTTAACTTTACACCGCATGTTAATGATATTCTGTGTAAGGCAGGACGTATGAAAAATTTATTATGTTCACTAAGTGGCAATATGTGGGGTTTAGACACTGAAAAGAGGTTAACTTTATTCAAAACAATCATTAGGCCTGTACTTACATACGGTTCTGAAATTTGGTTCAAATATTTAAACAATCGTTGTAAACAAAAACTGAACTCCATGCAGTACCAGATCATTTTATGGGCAGTTAGAGCATACAAAACCACTTCATCAAACTGTGTGCATAGCTTGGCAAAAATTCCACTCCTAACAGATTATATAGAATCCAGAATAATCAAATTTGATCAAGCTCAAATGTCCATTGAAGATCTAACTACTTACGAACCCCATGCTCCAAGTATAGTCAAATCATTCTTACACGCAAAAATGAATGAAATTTTTGAGAACACTAATGAAATTTTCAGAAGCTTTTTCGTATTAGGAATTCCAAGATTTTTCCGTCCAAATTTTTATAATATCCAATTCATTACAGATCATGGCAATTTTGGGAAATTTTTGGCAACTATCGGCGCCGTGAAGGAACCAGGATGCTTCTGCGGAGGTGAAATTCAAGACGCGAGACATCTACTTCTGGAGTGCCCAATTTTCCGGGATTTTAGGGAAAATAGATTTGGTCGTATTGGACAGCTTGATGAATTTGTAGACAAAAAAGAAAAGTATAAAAATTTTGATCAATTTTGTAAATACATATACAACTTTCTCTTGAATTGGAAAAAAGAGAAGGAATCTTAGAAAAAAAAAAAAAAAGAACTGCGATGCTTGCTCTGTGTGTTTTGCTTTGTTGTTTGTTTTTCTCTTTGGACAATTTTCTTTAGTTAATTTATGTAAAATAATGAATTGAACAGGATTGTATATAGCCGAATTGCTGTAATGCAGTGAAATGTATTGGCGCAAATATCCCTGAGTTTGGGATATCGCGTTTCATGATGTTAATAAAGTTAATATGGTAGAGAATATAAAATGGCTTTTACACCCAAATAGAACAAAGAATCAGTGTTATCAGAATTTCCAAGCATATACAAGACACTCCACTATCATCCGGTGTTGACCCATCCATGGTGCAGAATTCGTACAGAATCTAAAATAAAAGTATATTATATAATACTTGTAGATATAACACCCGAAATAAACAAAGAGCCACATATTATATCACCATCTCCTGATATACAGGGCATTTAAGTATCATTCAATCTTAGTTTATTCACGGTGTAAAATCTAAGGTAGATATAACGCACAAATTAAGCGATGAACCAATTGTTATCATCATCACCCAACATACACAAGACACTTCAATACCATCCAGTCCATCCAGTGATAAATCTAAGTTAGATATAAAGTACATTTAAACAATGAACCAAATGTTTCAGCAACTCTCAACATACACAAGACACTCCAATACCATCCAGTCTTAGTTCATCCATACGGTGATGAATCTAAGTTAGATATAACGCATAATTCAAACGATGAACCAAATCTCTTCAGCAACTCCCAACATACACAAGACACTCCAATTCCATCTGTCTTAGCTCATCCACACGGTGATGAATCTAAGTTAGATATAAAGTACAATTTAAACGATGAACCAAATGTCTTCAGCATCACCCAACATACACAATCCACTCCAATTCCATGTGTCTTAGTTCATCCACACGGAGATAAATCTAAGTTAGATATAAAGTACAAATCAGGCGATGAACTACGTGTTTTGAACATACACAAGACACTCCAATATACCATCCTGTCTTAGGTCCTCCACGGTTTAGAAATTCTATAAGGTAGATATTATAGATAAATGGAACGAACCTCTATCTATCTATAGAAGGTGTAGAACCAATAAAGGAGGATAGGTTTAATTAGACATGCCGAGATCTCTGACGTTAATCTCCTCACTTAATTACGCCAGGTCGTGACGTTGAGATGTCACCTCCTGTCTGCAAACACAATTAGCCCCGACCTGGGCATATAGACCTTGTGGAGGGAGCACCTTGTTCTCTCCTTGTTAGCCCGACTTGTCTCTACCTTGGTGTAAACTATCTTGTTCCTTTGTTTGTCAACTTGTACGATTGGAATTACATTGGTTGATCGTTACGTGTCTATATTTCAACTATCTTGATTCTTTTTTACTAAATGGTTGTTATCTATAGTTCTCTATATTGTTAAGTCTTTGTAATTCTGCGTGTAAACTATCTTGTTCCTTTGTTTGTCAACTTGTACGATTGGAATTACATTGGTTGATCGTTACGTGTCTATATTTCAACTATCTTGATACTTTTTTTTACTAAATGGTTGTTTTCTATATTTCTCTTCATTGTTACATCTTTGTAAATTGTAAACTTGGGTGTAAACTATCTTGTTCCTCTGTTTATCAACTTGTACGATTGTAATTACATTGGTTCATCGTTACGTGTCAATATTTCAACTATCTGAATACTTTTTTACTAAATGGTTGTTATCTATAGTTCTCTTTATTGTTATGTCTTTGTAAATTGTAAACTTGGGTGTAAACTATCTTGTTCCTTTGTTTGTCAACTTGTACGATTGGAATTACATTGGTTCATCGTTACGTGTCTATATTTCAACTATCTTGATTATTTTTTTTACTAAATGGATGTTATCCATAGTTCTCTATATTGTTGCGTCTTTGTAAATTGTAAACTTGGGTGTAAAATGTCTTGTTCCTTTGTTTGTCAACTTGTACGATTGGAATTACATTGGTTGATCGAATCTTTTTTTTTTACTAAATGGTTGTTATCTTTATTTCTCTTTATAGTTACATCTTTGTAAATTGTAAACTTGGGTGTAAACTATCTTGTTCCTTTGTTTGTCAACTTGTACGATCGGAATTACATTGGTTCATCGATTCTTTTTTTTACTAAATGGTTGTTATCTATAGTTATTTTTATTGTTACTTTTTTGTAGATTACAAACACTTGATAATTGTTAGTTTTTTTATTATCATCATTATATTCCATAGTAGATGTGCTAAAGGCCATGATAATCATGGTGGATATAGTTAGCGACTGTTTCTACTGTAAATACACCACATGTTTAGACATGAAGAAAGCAGTTCGAACCTTTTACTTACAAGTGTGCCAGAGCCCCGTTTGTTTACTAGCACTAACTGGTGGGGCTAGACTTCTGTAAGAATAGAGGGCCATTGAAGGTATTTTTTGTTCAGAAAAAAAGTGCCCAATGCGGGATACGATCCCGTAACGTGGATATCAAGAATAGACTGTAATATATCACTCCTCCACCGACCCCCAACTTATATTTTCGTGGTAATATTTGGGAGTAATTCATTTGTTGTTTATAAGCTCTAGAATCCTCTTGTTTAAACGTTTGACGCTTTTAAAACTTGTCATTTGTTTTTTAGTGGAGGCCTTTGTATGAAATAGTATCTTCGTTGATGGTTTGCTAATTCTAAACGAACTTTTTTTGTATTTGGTTTTGTAATTCGTACATAGTCTGGTTTATATAAAAATAAAAGTCACCTCTCCCGTCAAAATAGACGTCAAAATAGACGCCATCTATTGACCGTCGCCGAAACTAGAAAACTCAGGTTGGTGACAAAGCCACAACACCAGCTTAGGCAAACTGAGAAGCGTCCACCTAGAGACCATGGTTTCGGGCTAATGTCCCTCGTCAGCCCAGGGCGGATTTTATCCCATGAGATCCCCACGGGATCTAATGGAATCTTGACAATCTGCCAAAGAGGTGTTTAGCTGGCAAAGTGGCTGGGCCATATCTATGGGCAGAATATTGATGGAAATTTTAACAGGAGGAAATTAATCTATATAAATAAAGATCACCTCTCCCGTCAAAATAGACGTCAAAGCTAGACGCCATCGGTTAGTTTGTATTTAGTATTTGTTGTCTCGTGCGTATAAATTTATGCCTTGTTTGTACAAGGTTTGTAAATTCGAGCCTTCTTGAACCATATTTTGTAGTTTAGGCACAAGTTACCTTGTAATTTGTAACTGTTGTCGCTATAGCGTTTTGATAGTAATATTGTGTGTGTTATTCTGTGAAATTAATTTTGTTTGGTAGCGTTTGTGGAGTAATTCTTTGTTAGTAGTTTCTTGTGTGTAAACTTCATTATAATGATTTTTCTCTTTTGGTAATTACCTCTTTATCTTACTTGATTAACTTTCTAGTTCCTATTTGAGACCTCTTTGTTATATATATATGTCGTAGCTGTCGTGGTCGAATGGAAGGGCGCGACCGTTGTGCATGTACGCTTAAAAAAAACTTGTTCGACACTTGTGAGCGCGCGCGCACGCGGCGGAGGCGTGGCCTGCCCCGCGCGCGCTGGCTACCAGATTTATTTTGTGCAGATTTATACATGGATGAAATTGTATTTACATTTTGACATTATAATTATGGCGAAAATAAATTATACATATTGGGCATCAGGCAAATTAGGACATACATATACAAACTTATATATATATTGCTATCTCTTTTAACACAATAATTCACCTTGTATCTTGGTTATGAGTTCACTCTGGCAGATACAATATAATCCAGTTGCCGCGGTGTTTTAAACTTGGATACTCTTTTATTTTCTATATCTGTATTAAAAACCATTGTTCCTATATTACTACCCTATTCTCTTTTCAAATTTATGCATTGTGTACCTTTTTTCTCATCGTGTTTATCTACTCTCAAGTTATTAGTAAGTCGTATATATCTTGATAGTTAATTAATCAATTAAAATGACATATATTGGATCAAATTATCATTTATTTACCAATATTTCAGTTGGCTGAACGCCAACCTTTTTCAAGGTACAACAACATATTTATGTCAACAACAAACTCAGCGCCACATAACGTCAATAGAATTAAGTTTAAAAATTCAAAACAAAATTAATTATTAACTAATAAACTATATTGTTCTTTTGGTAGTCACAAACCCGAGTTTTTTTCCTCCTTATACTTATTTTTATTATATTTGATATAATCTTGCTTTTTGGTCTTTCAATATTACATAGCTTTATTATTTGAGTAAATTTCGGATTTCCAGTATGCAATTTGATATACCGCGGTTGACTTATTTACACCCTGATAAATATAAAATCGACTTTTTATAATTTTCTTGTTTCTTGTTAAAGTTAATCTGTTAAAGTTTCTTGTAATTAGCGCTCTGTGAAATTCTAATAAAAGGACCATCTTTAACAGACTTATAAAAAAATCAAAACCCTAAAATATCGTTTAAATCACTAAAAAACACCATTTATATTTCTATATAACAGACACTCTATATCAAAAGAGTTAATATAAATCGCAATACTTTTAAATTGCATAAAAATATCCATTTAAAGGAGACCTACAAAGTAAATGCTTTACTGAAAGAATTCACCAAAAGAACCAATTCCCCACCAAAAATTTACATAGAAAACATAATCATACCAAAAGATTCTACAGAATAAATCAATTGGATTTTTTTTATCGAGGCAGACGAAGATTTAAAAAAAAATTTAAATCTTCGTCTGCCTTGATAAAAAAAATGGCGGGAAAACACATTTCAATTTATTTATTTATTTTTCTCTAAATTCATCAGATTCGTGAAATGGACTTTTTGATGCAGAAATTTTCCTAGTATTTTCCAATCAGCCATATGTATATTGAATGAAAATAAAAAAAGAAAAGAGACAAAAAAAAACACATTTTATACTTTACTATTTACTTACCCTTAATTTATCCACCATATTTGTTTCTTCCTCCCAAAAATCGGAATCTTTCTCTCTACCAATTACATTTTTCCTTCTTTCTCGAAATTATTATAGAATTTAATAATAGGGGGAAATTCTCATTGGGCGTATCTAAAAAGAAGGTAACAAAAAATTAAAAATTGAAAAATGAAAATTTTATTTTTTAATGAAATACACAAGAATGGAGAGAGGGGGGAGTTGATCCATCAATAAGTTCTCATCAATAGAGAGAAAGAAAAAGAATTCTCTTAGAGCTCATTATATTCATCATTAGAAGAAAGAATGTTGAAAAAAAAAGGAAAAAAACAACAATCCAATATACAACAAATATTCTCTACATTTTCAAAATATTATTTCCTCTATCTTTGATACCGTTCTATATGAAGTCAAATTTTTTGTTTATGGGGAGGTAAGAAAAAAAACCTCCAACGCAGAGATATAATAATAATGATATATATATATATATAATGATATATAATAATGATATAATAATTAATAATTGATCTTGTAATTCACCTAAATACATATATATATAGATGGCGTCTGATTTTAGACGTCTATTTTGACGGGAGAGGCGACCCTTGTCTTTTTAGATCAATTTCCTCCCGGCAAAAATTCCATCTATATATATATAGAGAGAGAGGTTTGGTATTTGGCCAATTCTGGAATAATTAAAAATCAACGAGAATAGTTGATATTTATTCCGATAGATGGCGCAAGCCATCAGCAACTTTCAGTTGCACGATAAGGAGATGTCGTTTTCTTAATATATATATAATTATTAATTTATCTGAATCAACATTTAAAAAGTTGCAAAATAGAAATAAGGAAGTGAAGAAATGAAGTTGAATAAATTGTTCATAATTTTTTAATGATTTTCAAAGCAGTAATTAAAATGTTTCTTTTTTTTTAAACAATATATTTACATATATTTATAGGAACAGAGCACCTCTCCTAATAGAAGCCATCTAGTTTTGACGTCTATTTTGACAGGAGAGGTGCCCTATGCTTTTATAGATCAATTTCATCCCAGCAAAAATTTCCATATATATATATATATATCAAAAATAAAAATGGCATATCCTGACCAGGAGCACATGTGCTTTACAGAAGGTCAGGATATGCCATTTTTATTTTTGATTTCAACACCTGATCTTTTTATCTTTTATTTTTTCTTTCGTTTTTCATATATATATATATATATGTTACAAACTATGTAAATTTAAAATGATTTTTTAAAGTTAAAAGTGCATTCGTTAAGAATATAATTTAAAAAAAGAAAATTAATCTCAAGAAGTTTATTTTGTGAACTCTTGAGCAAAAGAATACATTAAATTTAAAGTAAATATAGAATTTAGCAATTAATCCTATATTACAATTTACATATTTATAAAAATTATATCTAACTTAACCTAACCTACTCTAAAAAACAAAAACAATTCATTTATATATTTAAAGTGGCGCCATCTGGTGGCCAAAGAATAACAGAGTTATTTTAGAAAGATGATTAAAATAAAATAATATTTACAAATATTTATATTTATGACATTTCTATAAATATTTGAAAAATTATATAACATATATATGTCGTATTTTATATGTTGTATGTTATATATAAAATCAAACCCAAATGTAACTACAAAATGGCGTTAATAATACAGAGAGAGAGATAGGGACGGTGAGCCGGGAAGGAAACAAGAGAGATTTATAGTCATTGGTCCTGACGCCATTTTGTAGTTACACATAATATTGATTTTATAAACAACATACAACATATACAATACGACATATATATATATATATACTCGCAGTCCCCATTCAGATAGAGTTACGTAACGTATCTCAAAAATATTTATTGAAATATTACACATTATCAAAGATATATAATCGCCTCACGATTTCGTGATTTTTATAAAGATTTCAATATATTTTTTTTTATAATCTAACATAAAGTTACGGGAGGATGATATACATGTACATAAAGTTGCATAACTCCATTTAATTATGTATCAGAAACTTTGCATCACCCTAGTAAAAAACTTTAATAGTGATGATAAAGAACCTGTTTTTTCTTTGGTAAATTCGACCTATTTGATAACCCTTCTTATAGGATGTTATGAAACAAAAGTCGCTCCTGCTCTCTCTCTCTGTCCACTCTGTGAACTCTCGCAGTCTATCGGTGGCGGAGTCTTTCCCGCGGTGGGCGCCACCAATGACAACTTGTATATATTTATATATATGTTTTAACGGGAGAGGCGACCTTTGTCTATTTAGATAAATTTCCTCCCGGCAATATTTCCATCTATATTTTAGCCATAGATTTGGCCCAGCCACTTTTCCAGCTAAACACCTGTTTGGCAGATTGTCAAGATTCCATTAGATCCCGTGTGGATCTCATGGATTAAAGTCCGCCCTAGACTGACGAGGGCCATTAGCCCGAAACCATGGTCTCTAGGTGGACGCTTTTCAGTTTGCCAAGGCTGGTGTTGTGGCTTTGTCACCGACCCGAGGCCGCTAGTTTCGGCGACGGTCAATAGATGGCGTCTGGTTTTAAACGTCTGTTTTGACGGGAGAGGCGACCTTTGTCTCTTTATTTAAATATATATTTATATTTATCAATTATATAATCTTATTTATAATATGACGAGCGCCAACGTTCGTGGATGGCTTTTCTTAATTTATCAAGAAATTGGGTTGGCCAAATATCACGGAGCAATTCAAATAAACGTTTAGTTTATTTTTGCTCCACTAGATGGCGCTATGCCATCTAAAAAGCACATGTGCTTGTGGTCAGGATATGCCTCCATTATTTTTAATATCAACACCTGACCTTTTTATTATTATTTTTATATTGTTTTCTCATTATCTTCTTTATTAATATTTATTCTGTATTTAACCTTATATAATCTTATATGGACATTGTAGTAAATCAGTTTCAATCTCAATATATCTCTCTGATGAGGGCAGTATTCCGAAATCATGGTATACTGGTTGTTCTTTTGTCTAGATTTGTCAAACCTGGTGTTGTGGTTTATTATTTATCATCACTCGTAAAGTTTTTTACTACGGTGATGGACAGTGCCCTTATTATGATGTACACCCATACCTCGCTTTGCGTCGGGGTTACGCTCCAAAAAAACACGACGCAAAGTGAAAATAAAATTTTGATGGCATAGGGCAATCAAAAACAAAGGTGTTGCCATATTTTAGGGAAAAAAAATTAAGACTCGAATCCAAAACAACGCAACGTCGAAAATCTAATGACGCACAGTGAAAATCAGTAAAAATTAAGCAGCGACGCAACTTCGAAAAAAACGCAAAACGAAACGACGCAAAACGAGGTATTGGTGTATATTCAAAGGGAGAGGTGTCTCTCTATGTACATATTAGAATCTAAGCTGAGACATCTATTGAGTAAATTGTACATAAAGATAGTAATAAAAATATATAAAAACCATACGGGTATAAAATATAAAATGAAAGGATTTAAAAGCACGAATGTTTCTTTTATACATAATACAAACTTCTACTGCCCTTACTGCAATGAAAAAATATATTGGGAGGGCTTGGCTCAACAGTGGTGAAAATAGTACAAATGTGAAATTGTACTGGAATGGAGGTGATGCCTTTTTCTAAAATTTATTGTGTAACGTTTTTAGATATTTTTATAAAAGTACCAATCATACAGATATTTTAGAGCTCTACGATTGTATGGAGCAAATTCTACTGTAGGAACTTGCTATGGTATTTAAATAAGGTATATGGAAATAAGTTTTTATCAGGATTACATATCAGTAAACCGCAAGTCACAAATTATATTTATATTATCTATATATTTATATTAATATGATGTACTAGCGCGCCATCTGTTATCAAAATTCGAAACTATTTTAAAGGCGTAAGACCCATTCCAAGAGTCTAGCAATAGTATCACTATAAAAGGAAGTTCCAAAAATACAATATAACAGCGGTATGGTAGATTAAACTGGCGAAACTGCTGGGAAGGTTCACCACTGATGAGCCAGGCCCTCCCATTAATTTTTCCATTGCAGTAAGGGCAGTAGAAATTGTTTATTTTCAAAAAGAATCTTACGTCTTTAAAATATCTCTATTAATATCGTTCTACGAACGTATGTAAATAAGATAGCCAGTTGTTCTAAGCCTTATAATGAAGTTTTATTTATATTTATTAAAATATGATTAAACGATATTAATACCTATATAAAAAATAGACACTTCGGCCAGTTGGAGCTGGCCGAAGTGTCTATTTTTTATATAAATATGAATGCCGGCCAGGCAGCCTCTATCTTTACGATATTAATACCATTATTATTTTATACTTTTCTATTGTTATCATCACTATTGCTAACTTTACATTCTGTATGCAATAACTTTAGTGAAACGAAGAAAGAAAACCTTTATTTTTGGCGTACCTTTTGCACCATTGAAAATTGGAATATTTAATCAAAAGAAATAAACACAAAAATATTAAATTAAATGAATGCAATAAAGAAGAATATAATGCAAATTATATATACTCAAAACAACTATGATGATAACAACTTGTGAATTACAGAAGCAAACAATATTCACAGAATATTTCACGCTGATATATTACACTGTACATTTATGAACTAGGTTTCTCATAGTGAGAGGCAGCTAGTAAAGTTATTTTTGAATACTGGAACTCTATTAAACCCTTACTATAAATACCCTCTGTATAGATATATTATAAATACAGTTCGAACACATATGGCCACACCAACATAAAGACAAATAAAAAGGGAGCAATACGCGTTAAAATCGAATAAAGAAAAAATTTAGACAAAGAAATTTTTTTAAGGCGAAGTGAGAAGTGGGAGGGTGAAAGTGATAAATGGTGTATGGAAGTTTTTGTAAGCGGGGAGAAAATTTAAAAGCAAATTCTGGACTTCCCAATAAAAACGACTGCATGTACAGTCCGATGGACTTTATGATGGATTGGTGGTAGGGAGTCCGTACATGTGGTGGGACCTTTCTGGTTTACGCACATCCTCTTGGACAACTCTTTTCCAAGTAGAAACACTAAAATATGATTTCTTAAAAAATAAATTAATAATCAACCAGGCGTGATATTGAAATATTTGTGTCTAATACAGAAGAAACAAAACAGCAAACAAATTAAAACTTAGAATTAAATATTAACATATTTACATATATAAGAGTTACATATATACAGAGTTAATAAAATTTATATAAACAAAGTGATGATGTAAGAGAGTTAAACCATTTAGATCAGGGAACAATCGATGTCTCACTTCTGTAAAGTTCGGACAGTCATAGATAAGGTGAAGAGCAGTTTGTTCAGTTTCTCCGAAAGCTGATGAGTTTGGTTATAGTGATATTCTAACCCTATTTTGCATATTGGCCCGTCATACCGTCATGTGGGAGATATAGTTAAACCTAATGGTTAATTTGTTAGTTAGTCCCGTCATTGCTTATACTAATAGTGAATTATAAGGACACCATCGCCTTTTTAAACTAATATGTAAAATAAACTTGGAATATCTCACAAATACCGAAATTTAGGCATCTGCAAACTGTGCGGTATGTAAAGGTTCATGTGTAGATATGTAAATATTATTTTATTTACATACATCACATGTAATTGTGAGGATGGATGTGTAAATGAACATTGTTGTATAATCCTACAAACCTCTGTAGACCTGGTTGATATTAATTACGTCTGTCTAAATATTATTTACATTTCAGAGGATTCTATTTTCCGTATTAAGGAAGCTGTATCTTTTAGCATGTATATCGGGATTCATACAATAACTCTGAAATATATTACAGTGACCTCTATTGAAGACACACGAGATAACCAAGTGTGAACAATTCTGTCTTCAAAAAGAAAACAGTCGTCATGTGACATCAAAGCCTTTTCGTTTTCTCAAATTCTGTCTATGTGTTCAAGAATTCCAATACACGTAAGTCCAATATAGCTTGACCTACTGAAAGTGGATAAAGACAGCTTATAATGACAAATTGTAACGAATTCACTCTATATATACGCGCTTATTCAATATATATTTTCAAACTAGTCTAACAACACGACAGGCAATAACCCGAACGCAGTATCAAGAAATTAGAGGAAATAATGCGATGTAGCAGAAACTGAGCGAACCAACTTCAAGAGAATCCTGGAGTCAATGCACCGAAAGGACGTGCGCTCGAGAGTTCTGTAAATTGGGAGAAGTCCTTCAGGAACGACGGCGGCTCCCAATTACGAGTCCACTTTAAAATCCAATTACAACAATTAATCGAGTTACCATTGGAGCGGGTGAGGACCTCTTGGGCGAGTTCTCCATTACAGCTGGAGGGTCATTCCTTTGTCATACCCTGCTTGATGATGATTACCATAGATTTCGTCGTTGGAGATACAGTGTCATTCTGTTTGAAATACTTTACTATCGCTATAAAAGCGTGTTTAAGTATCTTGTCAACTGAATCATACTGTACTACAACAAACAACAACAAAAAGGCTTTTATTAGGGCCCATTTCCCTGTATGAATTCGCCATACAAGAACAAAACAATACAGCAATTTTTCCTCCCTTTCCTCATGTGCACGTGAGCCTTTGTTTGAAAAGGGATTTATTTACACATCTGTTCTAAAACTTTCCTCACTACCTCTTTTGTGTGTGAATCTATTTACAATTGATCTGTAGAAATTATAGAGTTCTATTGCTATATTGTTCTTTTCTGAAATAGCTCTCAGCGTCTTCATTGGGTTGCTAAATCTCCAGAAGGTATTTTTAAGAGTTTTTTCTCTTTCTTCACCTAAATATTTGCATTCTATTCATAATGTACTATAGTTTAAATGCTATACAGATATCTTTTGAAAACTTGGGATAAGTAAAGAAGCCTCTCCGATCACATTCTAATTTGTTCAGGATTTAATCGTAGAAGATACTTATCGGATTTAAAACTAAATCGCCAGACTAAAGGAGAAAGTGGATTTTAAGTATTGGTTCAGCAAGTAAGGAGATATTTACGATTTTTATTAAAAATAAATTCTCTCTTTGTACAGACACTCATACACAGCTTTATTAAGACTACCCCAGGTCTTATACAGATTCACCACAGGAAGGAAGCATAGATGGAGCTCCTATACTCCAGGTAGCACAGAACCCAACAACAGCCTCCAGGTCTGACGTATGTCCATTGGCCACAGATTCCACCGTGCATTCGAAACACTTTGTGCAAATACTTTGATTTATGTAAATTCTAAAAGGCCGCTGTCACCGTTCAGAGGAGATTAATGAATTCGCCGAATGTTGTGGTTTATTTGGATGAGGAAAGCGAAGACTAGAACCCGGCTGATTCCACACTCGTCTTTTCAGTGATATGTTAACCTTGACGTATGTACGGTGTGGACATGTGTCGGACCTGGAGGCTGTTGTTGGGTTCTGTGCTGCCTGGAGTATAGGAGCTCTATCTGTGCTTCCTTCCTTCCTGTGGTGAATCTGTATAAGACCTAGAGTAGTCTTAATAAAGCTGTGGGTATGTGAGTCTGTACAAAGAGAGTATTTATTCTTAAGAAAAATGGTTAATATCTCCTTACTTGCTAAACCAAAACTTAAAATCCACTCTCTCCCTCAGTCTGGTGATATAGTTATAAGTCAAGAAAATATCTTCTACGATTAAATCCGGAACAAATTAGAATGTGATCGGAGATGCTTCTTATCTTTACTTATCCCAAGTCCACACACACGTAGTACAGGTCATGATAATCATAGTAGATAGTTAGCGATTGCCTATTTCTGTAAGAGTACCACATATATATATATATACGTAAAAACAAAATAGGCATATCTTGACCTCTCACATAAGCTATTTAGATGGCAGAGCGCCATCTAGTGAAACAGAAATCAACTAAACGTTGATTTAGCCTGTTCTCTGTTACTAGATCAACCCATTTTCTTAATAAATCAAGAAAAGCCAACCACGAATGCGTTTCGGGACGTTGGCTCTCTTCAGCGTGGTGAAGACCAAAATATTTTGATCCCAGAAGCTTCTTGAGAATTCAAGAAATATATATTTAAGGCCAAACTTGCGTAAATTCGTTCAACATGTGAAAAACAAAAACAAAAAAGGTCAGGCGTTGATATTAAAAACATATGCCTAAAACACATGAGCGTTTTATTAAATGACAGTGGCCAAATATCATGGAACAAGTTAAATAAACGTTTAATTGATTTCTGTTCCACTAGATGGCGCTCTGCCATCTAAAAAACGCGCATGTTAGTGGTCAAGATATGCCTAATTTGTTTTGAATATACAGTTAAACCTGTCTATAGCGCCCCCTCTTGAGACTCACCAAAATAGGGTGCTATAGAGAGGGGGTGCTATAGACAGATCACTTTTAATGTAAATCGCATCGTACTACGTATTTAAAATCGGGCGCTAGAGAGAGGAAGGCGCTATTTAGAGGGGGCGCTATAGAGAGGTTTAACTGTATATACATATATTAAGTATATATTAAGTCAGAAAAAAAGGCATCTCCATATCGTTGAACTGAAAGTTGTTGATGGCTTGTGCTATATTCATTCCGATATAGGATGTGCCTTTTTTCTCTCTTAATTTATGCATCTTATCCCAGTACAATATTACATTTGTACAATTCTTTTTAATATACAGTTAAACCTGTCTATAGCGCCCGATTTTAAATACGTAATTCGATGCTATTTACATTAAAAGTGACCTGTCTATAGCACCCCCTTTCTATAGCACCCTGGTGAGTCCCAAGAGGGAGCGCTATAGACAGGTTTAACTGTATATATATATATATATATATATATATCGAGGTAGACGGCACATGTCGTAGAGTTGAGGAGAAGTAAATCATTTCCCAACAATCACTTCAAATTCTGCCCCGGGCCCTCCGTACAAATTACTGGACATCTCAGCAATTTATTTCCCCACAAAATTTTGGGAGAAATAAAAAAAAATAATCGGCAGAGAGAAATTTGTCAAATTCCAAGCGTGATTGTCGCGTGGACCTAATCATAAACTTCCAAAATATTGATAGTCACTTTCTCTTTCTGTATGAGTTATCAATGGTCAAATGGTTTTTTTTTCTTCGAATATCATAGATATATTTTATTTTTCAAAGTTTTTAATATTTGGTTATCCCAAAATTATCCCTTATGTGTATGGTCAAATTTATTTCAAAAAAATATGTTTAAAAAATAAGAATTTTCTATGAATTAAAAAAAACTAATATATCATATTGATATAGTTATTAAATTGTCTGTGTTGTTGAAATATGCATTTACAATATTGAAACAAACAAAATACATTATAACAATTTATTAATTTATTGAAAATAACTGATTTCATATAAAATTATCAAGAAAGAATATATTTTTAAAATATTGAAAATTTTAAAAAGGTGTTTTAAGTTATTTTCTATCTCAATATCTACCTAGACTTTTTATTTGAATTTTATATTGCGTTGTTAATAAGTTGAACTCCTCTTTGAGGTATATATATTCTATATATATTAAAATTAGCTGCGGTTCTGCTTGAGGTTTATAAGTATTTATGCAAATCTATTGTAATTACTCTCATTGTGTAAATATGTATGTATCTTTAATCCACTCAAACTGAATTATAGATAAAGTCTCACCACAATCTCACATAGCTTTCTTTTAAGAAATTTGTATAAAGATACGTATTGTAATTATTGATGTTTTAACAATGATATGACTATGAAGATACCTAATGTATAAAACATTGTTGTGTATATATTCCTTTTACCCTTGTACTGATCTAGATTTCGGTCAATACTACTAATTGGGTGTATATACTACACACTGTGGGTTCGATTCCCATTCCTGGACACTTTTATTTTTTCCGTTTATCATTTACTCTTCACAAATAATCCTTTCATAATTCATTCCTAAGGTTGAAAATAATCGTTATTTCTCCTTAAAATAAATTTCGATTTTTCGTTTAAAAGAAACACATGCGGGATAATTTTCAAATGTCGTTTTACAATCACGGGCCGCATTATATTGCATTATAATCTACTAATTATTGTTTTTTTTTTTTAGAAAAGGAACTGCTTGTTCTTTATTGCTTGTATATAGGTTTATGCCAAGCCCTTTCTCCTTTCCATCTATTTGATACATTGTAAATAACATTACTGATTATTATTACTATTACTGTGTTATTTTTCTGTATATATCCTCTTCTACTCGAAGAATCTGTCTAAGATCAAAAGATCTAAATAAAGCTTTGAATTGTTGATGACTTTTCAATAACAATAAATTTATTTATTTTATTAGAAATGTTAGCTCTCTAGTGAAAATGATTCTTCGACAGACTTGTAGAATTAAGCCTTTTGATTTAAAAAAAAGGTTACTCATTGTGAAAAAAATGTTTATAATTTTAATTACACTTCACAAATTTACATAAAATCATGAATTAAAAATATATAACTCAAGTTCTACTAGGCGCAATTGTCCCTTGCAGGATATAGCGATTTGCTGTTGAAATAAATAATTCAATAATTGAAATTAAATTTTCAATGAATTTATTATTTTTCTTTTTGATTATTTATTTGATCTTTTCTTCTATAATTATAATATTACGATGTACTAGAGCGCCATCTGTTATCAAATTATAAAACTATTTTAGAGGCGTAATATTCTTTTTAAAATAAAACAATTTCTACTGTCCTTACTGCGATGGAAAAATTAAAGGGAGGGCCTGGATCATCAGTGGTGAACCCTCCCAGCGGTTTCGCCAGTTTAATCTACCATACCGCTGTTATATTGCATTTTTGGAACTTCCTTTTATAGGTGACTGTTGTAAGACTCTTGGAATGGGTATTTTAGAAGAACTATGGACATAAGCTTTTTGGACAGCCGAATTAAATATAATTATAAATATATAATATGCTTCGAGCAATCGCTCTTCCGCAAATATCAAATTCTGTCTTTTATTAGAACAATAATGTTACGATGTACTTGTCCAATGTCGTTAAAAATACACTCATGGACAAAACTTGAGGAAATTTTACCTTTTACCATGTATATTGTGATCCAGACAACAACTCGAAAATATATTACAGTGACCTTTATTGAATACACACAACCAAATGTGAACAATATTCTTTCTGTCTCCTTAAACACAAAACAGATGATGGGCGACATCAATGACTTTCCACTTCCTAAGTTTTTTCCATGAGCGTATTTAAAAAATAAATAAAGAAATTAAAAATACTAAGGTTTTTAATATAATATATTAATATTTTATTGAATTGTCTGTTTAGTTTTACTTATCCCAGATAAACGTGGTAATGATAACCATGATGGGTAGTTAGCGACTGTACACCACATGGCTCCACATATAGAAAGCAGCCGACTCTTTGGCACTTACAAGTTTTGTCAGAGACCTGTTTTGGTTACGTACATTTTCACTGCTTAAATACAATTTGTGCATGAATCAGGGACAATTGAATTATAAAAAGGTTCTCATTGTGTGTGTGTGTGTGAATCGATCTTGGTTCTTGAAAATTGACAGTGTAGCAATCCTCCATCAATTCTGGTTGTCTGTGATTCCGTCAGTGTGGCTATATGTACACTCAAAACCTATGCAAATGAAAAGTCTTTGAATTCGCCGGTCGTCTTTTTTTTTTTTTGGAGACAGAGGCAATATTGTTCACACTTAGTTATCTTGTGTGTCTTTATATATATAATAAAGGTCACTGTAATATCTTTCAGAGTTATTGTCTGAATCCCGATATACATGCTAAAAGGTACAACTTCCTTAAGTTTTGTCCATGAGTGTAATATATTCACACTTGGTTATCTCGTGTGTCTTCAATAAAGGTCACTGTAATATCTTTCAGAGTTATTGTCTGAATCCCGATATACATGCTAAAAGGTACAACTTCCTTAAGTTTTGTCCATGAGTGTACTATATTCACACTTGGTTATCTCGTGTGTCTTCAATAAAGGTCACTGAAATATCTTTCAGTGTTATAATCCCGATATACATGATAAAAAGTACAACTTATTTAAGTTTTGTCCATGAGTATATATGAGCCGAGAAAATTTCTCTAAGATATTTTTAAATATTTGACTTTAATTATTCACACAAGATATCTTTTAGTATATTTATTTATAAAAAAAAACCCGGGGGGGAAAAACAATATTTCACACAACAATAAAGTGTGACAAAACATTTGTCGGAAGATTTATTATTCTTACTTTTTTTATTAATAATATTTATAAAAAACACATTTTTGTTGTAGAAAATAAAAGAAGTTGACAAATTCAGGTATTATTAAAATTTTAATTTCACCCGAAATATATTTTTTTTTTTGAAAAACAAAAATCATTTTTAATTAAAATTAGAAATGACGCTTTGACGACTTTTCTTTTTTATCAAAAATAGAATGAACTTCAAAAATGAAAAAAAAAAAGAGTTAAAAAATATATTTTTCTTATTTTCTAAGATTTGTGATCTTTGTGATTTTCTATAGGAAATTATTTATTTTTCACATTCGTGTAATTCGAAAGAGAACAATAATAATATGAGTTCGAATATAAATAGACAATATGTAAATATGTAAAACTCCAATACACCAATAGAAATAAAAGGAATTGTTGGAAGTATCATGAAACTATGCAAGAATGTACGGGTGAGCTATTACATACATCATATGATCAAAATTTTACATTTCCCGCATTTTGATAATTGTTTTAAATGTTTAGAATATTCATAATATAATTGTTTATTGCACTCTTATTGCCCTTACCACACTGACGAGGGCCAGCAGCCCGAAACGCGTTTTTGTTGACTTGGTTTATCAAGAAATTGAGTTGGCCAAATATCAGGGAACAGGTTAAATCAATGTTTAGGTGATTTCTGTTCCACTAGATGGCACTCTACCATCAGTAATGTTTGACTACCATCAATAATTCTTTTAAATAATGATATTATTATTATTATCAATAATGTTGAATGATCAAAATGATTTTCCTATATATAACTTATTTCTATATGTTGTTTTGATTTGCATAGGTAAGCGGAGCATTCTACCATCAGTAATGTTTGACTACCATCAATAATTCTTTCAAATAATGATATATATTCATAATTAGTAATGTTACATGATCAAAATGCTTTTCCTTTATATAACTTAGCTCTGTTTGGTGTTTTGATTTGCATAGGTAAGCAGGGCACTCTACCATCAGTAATGTTTAACTACCATAAATAATTCTTTCAAATAATGATATTATTATTATCAGTAATGTTGTATGATTAAAATGCTTTTTCTTTATATAACTTAGTTCTACTTGTTGTTTTGATTTGCATAGGTAAGTGGGGAACTTTACCATCAGTAATATTTAACTACCATTAATAATTCTTTCAAATAATGAAATCATTATTATCATTAATGTTGTATGATCAAAATGCTTGTCCTTTATTTAACTTAGCTCTGTTTGATGTTTTGATTTGCATAGGTAAGCGGAGCATTCTATCAACAGTATTGTTTGACTACCATCAATAGCTCTTTCAAATAATGATATATATTCATAATTAGTAATGTTACATGATCAAAATGCTTTTCCTTTATATAACTTAGCTCTGTTTGGTGTTTTGATTTGCATAGGTAAGCAGGGCACTCTACTATCAGTAATGTTTAACTACCATAAATAATTCTTTCAAATAATGAAATCATTATTACCAGTAATGTGGTATGATCAAAATGCTTTTCCTTTATATAACTTAGTTCTATATGTTGTTTTGATTTGCATAGGTAAGCGGGGCACTCTACCATCAGTAATGTTTAACTACCATCAATAATTCTTTCAAATAATGATATTATTATTATCATCAATATTGTATGATCAAAATGCTTTTCATATATATAACTTAGTTCTATATGTGATTTGCATAAATAATCAGGGAATTCGATCTCCACCATCAAGTGCAGGGTGGAATGGGGGGTGACTCCAATAAGTTCCTGGCAAAGTGTGGCGGGTCATTCATCCGTAATGGTCAGTAATTGCTGCTGCCCATCTGGAGCTCTTTCATCTAAGCGTCCATCCGGAAAACTGACGCCATTTTAATTTTTTTTTCTGGTCAGATAGGTTAGAGTTATTTCATTAAATGGTGATTCGCTAGATTTTAATTAATGGAGACTTTAATTAAGTTTTTTTGGAATTAGTTTTTAAAAGAGAGTTTATATCGAGTGTGAGTGTGGGATATTTAGTTCTTCCTTGGAGATTCTGTAACGGCAGCAGTATCTTTGCTTCGTTTTCTTCTTTTTATTCTAAGATGTCGATAATTCTTTAGAGCGTGAAAACTCTCTCTCTCTCCTGTTGATCTCTGAGGCAGTTAACATTGAGACCATCCCTCCAGTTCTTAATCACAATTAACCTTCAAGTTTTAATGATATTTTTTTTCTGTTTTCTCTCACATGTGAACATGTGTTGCAATTACAGTAAAACTAGTCGTCAACTACTACCCACCATGATTATAATGGTCTGTGCCACGTGTTTCCTGTTGGCCGGCTCAAATCTTTCTGTAGATAGGTAAATAAGCCTTTTGTTTTCTTTATTCATATTTCAGGTAGTACTTTTCTCAAATTGTGTATTCTTAATTAGCACAATTAAAGAAAATTGTGATTCAACCAAAATTTGTGAAAAATCGGGGATTATTGAAACTTTTCTTCATAAAAAAGTGTCCAATGCAGGATTTGATTTCCGGTCGTGATTGTCGAAAATCGACAGTATTATACCATTCCTCCATCACCAACAAACCACAGAACTTTTAATGTTATTAACATGGTTAATAGGAGAGAAAGGTTTAACAAGGGTTAAAGAGGAGGCTGAAAAAGGTTTTTATTTAGATTGTGAGTGGATAGCAGTGTCATCGGGAAAAAGCATAGGAAGGAAGATTGGAATCATTTTAAATGTGGATCTGAAGAAAAAAGGAAATAATAAAAAGGGCTGACAATATCAGGAATAGAGATGTCTTGAGAAGATAATACGAGGAACAAAGCTTGTTGAAGTTTATCAAAATAAAACTGAAGAATTGAACATGTATTAAATGGCAATTAATTGACGTCTGAAATCGAATATAAATGAATGCACAGAGATTGATAAAAAGGATTAAACTAATGGGACTTAATGGTAAAAAAATGTATAACGCAAAAAAGATCTCAAGATAGAGAAGTATAAGTCACTGGAGCCAAGGAACTGTTCGAAAAGGATAGACACTCAAAAACATTAAGATAAAATTTATTTCAGCATCAAAATATAACAGTGAAAATCTGAAATAAATTTATAAAAGTAATTTTCAAAGAAGTCTGTTGGATTCGAGTATCCATGTATGCAAACGTAGCAATATATGTAAATACGTAAAAACAATTTGAATCTATATTATGGTGGGGTAAATATGTATATACAAATTTCTTTATTACGATTCACTAGCGCGCCATCTGTTATCAAATTACAAAACTATTTTAGACGCGTTATATTCTTTTTGAAATAAAACAATATCTACTGCCCATTACTGCAATAGAAAAATTAAACTGGCGAAACCGCTGGGAGTAGATATTGTTTTATTTTAAAAAAGAATATTACGCGTCTAAAATAGTTTTGTAAGTTGATACAAATTTCTGTTGGGATTATCATGTATTTATGAAGCCTCACTCTTACTAACTTCACCAAACTATTACTAAACTACAAGAAAAGGAATCGTCTGACATCATTTGAAGAAGGAATAAAAGTTAACGGTGACGTGTTTCTTTTATTAAAGTTGTAAATTCGGCAAGCTTTCGGACTTTGACGTCCGTCGACAGACAACTCTTCAAGAAACTGAAAGATAATGTTTATATACAAGTAAATATTTACATAATAAGAACTTAGCGAATATTTTGATTTTTATACAAAATTTCTTTCCTCTTTATCCGTCGCCGTTAACTTTTGTTTCTTCACTAAACTATTAATAAAATAACATACTATATAACTATTAATATTCATAAGAAAGTAATTATATATGTATAGAAATAAAAAGACAAATGGTGTATTAACTTCAATACAAAATATTTAATACACCACATTCATAATAAGATAAATATATATAAGCTACTCAACAAAAAATGTAAAATAATATAACGCTATAGATAAAAGAGATGAAGATAATGTAAAAATATGTAAAGAGTTATTATTAAAATTATTTATAACTCTCCTGACACGGATTAAAAAAACACTTAGGAATTTATTATGAAAGGTTCTTTATTGTAGCAAATCTATTAAATATTAATTGGTTATTTTCCTTGAAGATTTCTCAGGTGTTTGTTTAAGGCTAGAGATTAAATCAAGGGAAATATTGATGGTGAAATGTGTGTTTTTTATTTTCTATTTTAAAATATTAATCTAGAAAATGTTATTATAATGTCATATGACTTTTTAAATATTCCATTCCCGTAGCTGTCTCTATTTTTACTCTTTGTGTTTTACATAAATATTAAATTATCTGTGTAACACACTTATTTTTATCTCTTACAGCAAGCTGTCTATTTGATGTAGTAAAATTGAAATTTTAGACAAAGCTTGATGCTAGACATAAACCAAATATAAAACTATATAACTTACCATATATACATAAGAAATAAAGCCATTAAAGCGCACGAATACCTTTTGTGCATATAAAGTACAAGAAGACCCTGTTTGTTCTTAAAACAAAATGATACAAAAAAATAATATTCTCGAACATTTTAGATTTCAAATATTATGTAAAAGTGATAGCAACGTTTCGGCCTAGCCTTGTATATTTAAAATAATGATATAAATGAGTTTTAAAAATTGTAAAAAAAAAAAAAATGCATTGGCCGGGAATTGAACCCGGGCCGCCCGCGTGACAGGCGAGCATTCTACCACTGAACCACCGATGCTTATAAGAAATGGCCATATTTGGGTATTTATTCCATTCACAAAAGCAAACCTTGACAGTATTGATTGTTGATGACTCTGATACTTGTATATTTTAATATATTCTACTGACTTTACTGCTATGAAATATATTGGGAGGGCTTGGCTCATCAGTGATGAATCCTTTCATACAATCCAATAGAGACCGCTTTTAAAATCTCTAATACTGTATTGGAAGATTCTGTTTCTATATGCTATAGCCAATGGATAGAATTTTAGTTATGTAAATGTCCGCACAGCGCGCTAGAAGAAGATATGAAAAATTGTTTATCTGATATTCATTTTGCATATTAGATTCCTTTCCCTTCTATATAAAGATTCAGTCAGGGATTGCTCTTTTTTTCCAAAACGTTGTCAAATTTATTGCGTTAGTTTCCCTACCACAGAATTTTACATGCCACCATTTTACATATCCTGTTATAAACCCTCACTATTTACATATTAAATATATCTATATGACTGAATAATATCCAAGTTATGTGTTTTGATTGGAATTTAATTATCACTTTTTTTGTAATCCTAAGAAAATTACTTGAAATTACCCATTTCCTGCGATGCAAATGTGCATCACATATGACATATGTAAAATGATTTCTCATAAAGAATTTCTAAACATCTATAAGTATTCTCCTTAAATATTTGCATATATTTTACATTATATAAAAATATATTCCATTGTATGCCTGATAATTATGTATAATTCTGTCAATTCTACTAATTATTGTTCTTTGAGAAAAGGTAATCTACTTATATAATTGCCTTATTCTGTCTGTCTGTCTGAAGCTCACGGATAGAATGCGCGCCCATTGGCTGCCTGGCGAACACGTGACCTCCCTGCCCCCCTCTAGACAACCCTGTTATCAGCTGTGTGATACATACACCTGTCTATAGCGGCCACTCTAGACAACCCTGTTATCAGCTGTGTGATACATCCACCTGTCTATACAGACCACCCTGTCTATAGCGGCCACTCTGGACACCCCTGTTATCAGCAGTGTGCTACATCCACCTGTCTATACAGACCACCCTGTCTATAGCGGTCACTTTAGGCAACCCTGTTATCATCAGTGTGTTACATCCACCTGTCCATACAGACCACCCTGTTTATAGCGGTCACTTTAGGCAACCCTGTTATCAGCAGTGTGATACATACACCTGTCTATACAGACCACCCTGTCTATAGCGACCACTCTAGACAACCCTGTTATCAGCAGTGTGATACATACACCTGTCTATACAGACCACCCTGTATATAGCGGCCATTCTAGATAACCCTGTTATCAGCTGTGTGATACATACACCTGTCTATAGCGGCCACTCTAGACAACCCTGTTATCAGCTGTGTGCTGCATCCACCTGTCTATACAGACCACCCTGTCTATAGCGGTCACTTTAGGCAACCCTGTTATCATCAGTGCGTTACATTCACCTGCCTATACAGACCACCCTGTCTATAGCGGTCACTTTAGGCAACCCTGTTATCAGCAATGTGATACATACACCTGTCTATACAGACCACCCTGTCTATAGCGACCACTCTAGACAACCCTGTTATCAGCTGTGTGATACATCCACCTGTCTATACAGACCACCCTGTCTATAGCGGCCACTCTAGGCAACCCTGTTATCAGCTGTGTGATACATCCACCTGTCTATACAGACCACCCTGTCTATAGCGGCCACTCTAGGCAACCCTAGGAAGCAAGATGCATACAGGGTCAAGGGATGGGAATCGAACCCACGACCTTCCGCTTACCGGGCAGATGCCATGACCACTAGGCTATAGGCTCATTATTTCTTTATACCGTTATTATACCGTTATATTATATATAGTTAAAACGTTTTAAAAACACACAGTTTGGAACGGGACGTTACACAAGATTGACATCCATGGCGCCAATTTATGATTGTAACGAATAGTATTTGAATTAAAACGTTTTTAAAATATATTCGCACTCGGGTAAAACCCGGGCGTTGCCCGGGCCATTCGTCTAGTGTTTTATATAAGTTTATACTAAGCCCTTCCCTTCTTTTCCCTCCTTATTTGATACACTGTAAATAACATTGCTGATTACTGGTACTATTACTGTTATTCCTACATATGCCCTACATTTCTGCTTGGAGAATCTGTAGAAGACCAAAAGATCTTGTAGAAATTAAACTCTTAAAATCACGATCATTAAAACAATAATAAATAATAAGAGGAGCTTCTTGTGTAAATTTCTTTAATACCGCAAGCTTTCGAACCGAGCGTTCTTCAACGGGCGTGGATAGTAAAAACGAACTAACATGCTATTAGAGGAGAAAAACTAATATATACCCCAATAAATTTACATATTGAAGAGATAATAGCGTGAAAAGAGAATACAACATAAATATCTAAAATGAAATTTGCATAATACAAACGTGACAACTAAAAATAAGCAATAAACATGAATGAGACTAAAAACTAAGGTAAAAAATTATTATTAAAACGGCGACATCCCTACACTAAAAGAACATTGAATAAAACAGTATATGGAGGTTGAAATCAACAAGGCTACCACTATCTTTGAGATATTTTGTTGATTTCAACCTCCATATACTGTTTTATTCAATGTTCTTTTAGTGTAGGGATGTCGTCGTTTTAATAATAATTTTTTACCTTAGTTTTTAGTCTCATTCATGTTTATTGCTTATTTTTAGTTGTCACGTTTGTATTATGCAAATTTCATTTTAAATATTTATGTTGTATTCTCTTTTCACGCTATTATCTCTTCAATATGTAAATTTATTGGTGTATATATTAGTTTTTCTCCTCTAATAGCATGTTAGTTCGTTTTTACTATCCACGCCCGTTGAAGAACGCTCGGTTCGAAAGCTTGCGGTATTAAAGAAATTTACACAAGAAGCTCCTCTTATTATTTATTATTGTTTTAACAAAAGATCTTAATAAATCGTTTTGTTGTTGTATTTCCATATTGTACACTTATAAATGATCTCAATTTGATGCTATACTCGGCAATCCTCTTGCTATGTAAATAGGATACCTTAGAGACGTCCTATAACGTCCTTTATATACTCATTTTTGATATGATTGCGTTTAAAAAAATATTCTTCAGTCATTAGAAGAGTATGGTGATCGAAAACCTGAAATTTATCCACCAATATATGAAACCATCCAACAATCTAATCTCTATTAGTAAATTAAATTTAATTGCCATCTATATCGATAAAATTTTACACAAATAATATTTGATGATATTTAAAAGAAACGCATTGCCAGTAAATTTATTTGTGTGAATATTAATCTAATCTCTCTTTATTTACATATACCTTATGCAAATTTAAAATCAAAAATCCATTAAAAATAGAAATATATAAAAAAAACACCTACATTGTTCTTCTTTGTAGAAGCGACACAATTCCGATCATCTATACAAACAACAATATATATATAAAGTAATACTTAAAGCTGCACCGCATGAGTTTCTTTTCTGTGATAAATCAATATTTATTTTATTTTAAAGAGAAATATCTGCTATTTCTAACTTTTTTGGATGACGTATGAAAGGGTGAAAATATGAAGAGTGATGGTATATGTGATTGATAATATATTATAAGTTACTTTAAGTATTAGTTACGAACGGAAAGATACGTCCAGGGTAGCCTAGTGGACATGGCACCTGCCCGGTAAGCAGAAGGTTGTGGGTTCGATTCCCGCCCCTGGACACCTTTATTTTTCCGTTCGCCATTACTCTTCATATTTTCACCCTTTCATACGTCATCCAATTATATATAGACCATCACTCTTCATATTTTCACCCTTTCATACGTCATCCAAAAAAGTTAGAAATAGCAGATATTTCTCTTTAAAATAAAATAAATATTGATTTATCACAGAAAAGAAACTCATGCGGTGCAGCTTTAAGTATTACTTTATAATCATACGCCGCAGTCCTTTATAACAATATATATATAAACCAATAAAGATACATATGATAAATCTATAATTAATTATAATAGATAATGTAAAGGAGATATTGTAAGTTAGTTAAATAAAAAAAGGGTTTACAATACGTTTTAACCGATAGATGGCAGTGGGTTATCATCAACATTCATTTACACGATTAGGAAAAAAATATTATTTTTCATTTAATTAATTAAAACCCTCTGATTCTCACTCTTTATTAAAAAATTTAAAAGAGTTTAAATCATTTAAAAGACGTAAAAATAGGCTGTGAACTTCAGGTTTGAACGTAGTTATGAGAAGAAATTTATATGCAAATGAAATGGTCAATATTTTGTATTTTATCAGCTATTAAAAAGCTCTAATCTTTGAATTGTATATTTATATGACATATATTTCTTTAGTAAATTAAATTTAATTACCATCTATCGTTAACTTTTTACACATATTGAAAACATATTTTGCGGAAGAGCTTTGCTCGATGCAATACCTTGAAATTATATGTATGTACCTCTACAGACCTATAAGCTTATGTCCATAGTTCACTAAACACCCCTAAGCTACCTTCCATAGAAAATACAGGGTATATTCCAAACCAATCCAATACAATAGTAGAGCGGTCTAGAGATTAATTTGGCGAAACCGCTGAGAGGGTTCACTACTGATGAGCCAAGCCCTCTCATTCAATAACTCATATCATTGCAGTAAGGTCTGTAGAGATAATATTTGATGATATTTAAAAGAAACGCATTGCCAGTAAATTTAGTACAGGTGGTACAGGCCATGATAATCATGGTGGGTAGAAGTAGGCGACTGAATTTACTGTAAGTGCACCACATGTGAAAAGCAGTTGATATATTTTAATTCTATTTCTATCTAATTCAGATACTCAAACACACACCGTTCGGTTTAAAAATTAACACTTTTCCAAACTAAATATTTGAAAATGTTATAAATATTTTACTCTAAATCTTCCATTAATGTAACCTCAATTTATTACATGTACAAACCTAATATAAATACCCAAATAAATGTCGGTTGTGAATTATATATATTTCATATATTAGATTAACATACTAAATTAAACCTATCAAATTTATACTAAATACTACATACTAGATTTACCTATTACCCTTAATGCCGCGCATTTTATAGGTGTAGCGTATAGTAACTTATTACCCGCGTAAATAGTGTGTGTATTTATCTCATTCATTTAAAAATATTTTAATATTTAATACGTTATATATATTTATTCGAAGTTTATATTTAAATATGTGGTAGGGAGAATATATCATTAATCCATTTGATTTGTCTTGTTGCCATATATATATATATATATATATATATGTCGTAAACCCGGGTAAGCCAACAAGTGAGTTGGAAGCAGTCGGGGTTGAGTGGCAAGGCGTGCAGAGTGGGAAGTTCGCACGGGACAGTAAGGACAAAGTTTGGGATCAAAAGACGCTCTCCTAGTACGTCTCACGTGGCACCAGGACCAGGGTAAAGTTGAGGATTAACTGAGGAAAGCTCGGCGTCCTGCATGAAGCCGCGGGGGCAGAGAGGAACCAAAACGGCGGCCACGAGAGCCGCCGTGAGCTGAAAACGGACCTAGTACTCAGCGGGCCTGTCCGAAATATCCACTGTAACCTAACTAACTGTCAACATCCGGACCAACGCCCCTTTTTTGTCCCTCCCTGAATCCCCCGGGTGGCCGGTGGCAAGCTGGTGTCACTTTGAGACGACTAGAAAAGACGTCATACTTTATTACTTACATATCACATTGTTTAAATTACGATATATATATAAAACAAAAAAAAAGAGATTTATGTTGAATTTTGATTATCTTGAGGATTATGTTATGGTAATGCAATCATGGCAAAAATCTTGAAAGTAAAATAATAAAAAATAGTTTTGATCAGAGATAGTTTTAATTGCGCTAAAGGAATATATGAAAAAGACATAATTTGATAAAAGTACTGCCTGGCTTAAGGTGAGTAGAACAAGGAAAACAAAAGATTATTTACATAGTTACAAAGGTTTGAGCCGGCCATCGGGAAACAACAACAAAGAGGGTTTATAGGGGAAGCGTGACCTCTGGCGGTCGATTTAGCAGAGTATTTTAATCTATTAAATATAATTTTAATTAAAATAATATTTTAATATAGCATATATGTTATATAAAAAAAATATGTTTTTCAAATATATATCATAGATAAAATACACTGCTAAATCGACCGCCAGAGGTCACGCTTTCCCTATAAATACTCATTGTTGTTGTTTCCCGTTGGCCGGCTCAAAACCTTTGTACATTATGTAAATAATCTTTTGTTTTCTTTATTCTACTCGCCTTAAGCCAGGCAGTACCTTTATCAAATTATGTCTTTTTTTTATATATTCCTTTAGCGCAATTAAAGCTATTTTTAATAACTAATTTTATTTTAATCTCTTCCACGACTGCATACCAAAATCAAGCAAATGACCAATAATTCCTCTACAAGTAATTAATCTCAAAACAGCAGAAAATATTTATTAAATATAACATATATATATATATAGGATACAATATAAAGTTGCGGGAGGATGATATTCATGTACTATAAAAGGCACCTCTCCCTTTAAAGAACGAATGCATTCGTTGATAACTATAGTAAAAAGGTTACCAGTTATGATGAAGAATGAGCCATAACATCATTTGATCAGGGCCAAAGTCCGAAACTATGGTATGCAGGTTGGCTTTTTGTCTGAATTTCCTAAAACTTAAATAGTTTTTATTACTTTAACTTATCTTTCGGGCCTTCAATAAGCCCTTTGGCGGGGAAACACACACGCCACAAATATACAATTGTACACAGAGAATTATAAATACCTATTAGACGTCGTATTTATGTAAATAAGTTCTCTTAAATAAATAGAAATCGTATTCAAATACAAAATATATGCGTCATAGTTCTATAATAATAACCATCATTCCTATTTACATATTTGCATATTGACAACGAGGGAACATAGCAAAATATGAAGAAGAATAAAATGTGAATTATGCGTAATACGACTGAAAATATATATAGAGAGCGATGAGCTAAAAGAAAAAAAAATATCCTGACCAAGTTTTATTGGGGGTGTACGTCTTCAATTAGAAGAGCCGAGTGAAAAGATTTTATTGGGTGGAATGAGTGCGGCCGTAATGGAGACCTCGCGCTCCGCCATTGGCCAGGAATTCCCCAATGGGAAGGATGAATGGCGGTGTTGGCGGGAAGAGAGACACAGTGTCGTCTGCTGCTGATTATTTGTCCTGATTGAGTTGGTCTGTTGGAGAATTTACGTTTCACTCTTTCTTCTTTTTTTTAATCCACTCTACTATAATAAAACTATATAGGTTCCATAACTTTATATACTATTCTTTTATTATATCTCGTTCAATACAAATATCTATATGTATATTTCGAATTTTTTAATTGGATATTTTTTATAATAAGAACCAAAATAGGCTTAATATACTTTTGGTTGAGATTATCTCTTTTAACTTTTATAATATGAGGCATTAGCGCGCCATCTGTTATTAAAAATTGAAACTATTATAGACGTGCATGATTCTTTTCAAAATAACACAAATTTCTACTGACCTTACTGCAATGATAAAATAATAGGAGAGCATGGATCATCAGTGGTGAACCCTCCCAGTGGTTTCGCGCCGGTTTAATCTATCATATTGCATTTTGCTGTTTTCCTTTTATACTGATACTGTAGCTGAACTTTTGGAAATGGCATTTTATTCGAATTATGGACATAAGCGTTGAATAATTTAACATTATAAATATAAGAAATAAAGGTTTGTGTGTATGTTTGTTTTTCATAAGTTTCTACAATATTTGACATATGTATATTTTAACACCATATAGAGTGAGATCGGAAAGAGTTCCCATTATAGTTTTATCTTAGGAATATGCAAAATAGTTCGATAAAGACTAATTCGCATACACCTATCCCCCGATTTACACGGTACTTGTTTTACACGTTTTCGCTTTTACACGGTTTTCCAAATAAGTTTTGTTTTTATCGCACTATACAAAATGCTACTGTGATTGAACACATCCGCTGTGTACACATATCACGAGGAATCCCGAGCTTATGTGCTGACTTGCTGCATACGCACACTGTGTCTGTATTTCTTCGCATAAAAATTTCGCGAAAATTTTTAATTTTCGATTTACACACTTTTCTCAGGAACGTATCTACCGTGTAAATCGGGGGATAGGTGTATTTCAAATTTTTCCTCATACCTGAACGAAGTCATATATTTGAATGATATATAAAGTTTAGTAAGAGTGGTGTTCATCTAAACAAAAGAGGCCTCTCTCACTTTTTAGCAAATTCGACCGATTTCAAAATCCCTTTTGATCTTTATAACCCCTTAATGATCATTGAAATTCACAGTCGTTTCTATATTGCTAAAGGACATAGCCGACACCATCGTATACAGGTTGTTGGCTTTTTGTGTGAATTTAACAAAACTGGTGTAAAGACACATTCCCCATCGCCAATATAACGTGTATAAATGGGTTTAGTGTATTTTAACTGGTGCTTCTTTTTGTACATATTTGTACTAGTCGAATGACCCGGGCAAACGCCCGTGTTTTACCCGATTGAATGTTTTGATTCAAATACTATTTGTTACAATTATAAATTGGCGCCTTAAATAAATGCATATATTAGTTAATAACTATAGCCTATGTGCTTTATCTGTCTATGTACTGTTGGCTTCCGTAGGCGTCTCTTATTGGGAAAAAGAAAGAGAGGATTCCATTTAGTTATTAACTAATATATGCATTTATTTAAGGAGCGACCCGCTCCAACACAATAGTTACAAAAAACAAAAAGCGAGTGGGGAAGGCAAAGTAAAAAAACAAAGTGCCTCGCGTATTGGCGGCGCCATCGTAGCCACGTGATCGTAGCCAACCAATAGGAGAGCGCCATTCCGAAAAAAAAAGCAAACGGTGACAGAGATGAAGAATTGACGACGCATGACGCTCGTAACTGTATATAGAATGATACATCAACGCGCCATCTGTTATCAAAATTCGAAACCATTATAGACGCGTATGATTCTTTATAAAAATAAACATACATATTTGTATGCATCCATGCGTCTAGTGAAGACTATAAAACATTTAAAATATCTATATAAATCTAAAATTATGCCATCTTTTTTATTAAAATACAGTGGTACCTCGACATACGAGCGACCCAACATACGAGTTTTTCGAGATACGAGCCGACGAGCAAGTGATTTTTTGCTTTTAGTTACGAGCGAAATTCGAGATACGAGTTCGGTTCGGTAGTAACACGCAGTCGCGCCATCACGATCAGTTAGCAGCGTGCTTCCGCTGTGATAAGTTGTGTTTTGTGTTGCGTTTACATTTACAGTTTTAGTTCATTTATTTTTATAACCATGGATCGGAAGAAAGTTTGTAAAAAGTCAAGTGCTAAGAAAAAGATGATGAGTATTGAATTAAAACGTGAAATTTCTACAAGTGAGATAAAGGAGATCTTAGGAATTTGGGAGAGAGTTCCACAGTTCGTGGAAAAAAAAAACACCCAGAAAAAGTTGCAACAGATCGTGCATCTGACCTTTTTAATGACACTTGCCTAACTCATTTACTGAACATTCTGAGAGGGAGGAAGAAACAAACCTCCTTGGACATGTTTTTTTCTAAACGGCCTACAGGTGAAAGCGAGAAAAATGTAGCGAAAAAGGCAAAGACCAGTGTGGATATCTAATTTATTTCTTTACATTCTCTTTTTTGTTTTTGTGCAATAAATATTTGATATTTATAAATACGTTTTTATTATTTAAAACCACGTAACAAAAATAACTGGGGTGACATTTGGGAGGTTGGAACGGATTAATGGTAGTTCAATTGTTTTGTATGGGGAAATTTGCTTCGAGATACGAGTAATTCAAGATACGAGCAAGGTTGCGGAACGAATTAAACTCGTATGTCGAGGTACCACTGTATATACAGTAAAACCATTTTTCTCTCCCTCTTATATGGGCATTGTAATAAATCAGTTTCAATCTAAATCTATCTCTCTCTTTAGCGATTCTATTCAGTTCCAAGCAAATAAATGCACTCGCAAGATAGTTTCCAATAAACCTAATTTTTTATTACTCTTACTTTATATTAATATCTATAGAAATGTTTATGATATGTTTGTCAAATGAGAGAATTATTTATACTCAATGAAATAGTGATTCATATATGTTTTCACATTTTATTTTGGATATTTTTTTTCCATATGCATGGAGTTGCGGTAATCATGTACTAAATGGTGCACTTCTCCCATTTATAAATCGAATAAAACATTCTGTTTATTTCCATAGTACAGATTTATAATACAATATAATGCGGCTTATGATTGTAGAACGAAATTTGACAATTATACTGCAAATGTTTCTTTTGAATTATAAATCGAAATTTATTTTAAGGAGAAATAACGATTATTTTAACCCCTTAGGGATGAAGTATGATAGGATGAATTGTAAAGAGTAATTATAAACGGAAACATCCCTGGACACTTTTATTTTTCCGTTTATCATTACTCTTCACAATTCATCCTTTCATACTTCATCCTTAAGGTTAGAAATAATCGTTATTTCTCCTTAAAATAAATTTCGATTTTTCGTTCAAAAGAAACATTTGCGGTATCATAGTACAGATTGTAATGGCCCTCAACTGATAAAACCTTAACACAGGACTATAATAATCACGTTGGCTTTTTTTTTTTTGTCTCTGAAACATAATTTGATTAAAGTACTACCTTGCTTAAGGCGTAAGAATCAGAAAATGAAAAACTTATTTACATAATGTACAAAAGGTTTGAGCCGGCCATCGGGAAACAACAACAATGAGTTTTTATAGGGGAAGCATAACCTCTGGCGGTCGATTAACAGAGTATTTGAATCTATGAAATATGATTTTGAATAAAATAATATTTTAATATAACATATATACATAAATATATTTGAAACATATTAATAAACATTGTTTTTTTTTGTTACATAAGAGAAATATTTATTTTTCTTATTTATTATTCTTAATATTTTTGAGTTGTCTCTGAATTTTCCAAAACTGGGGTTGTAATACGTTATTTTTCACCAGCTTTACGTTACGTACTGTGGTAATAAAATATGCATTGTTCAAAGAGAGAGGTTTCTCTTTTGGTATCTATACACAACTCCGTAATAAAATAATAATGGACGCACCAAGGAGTTATCCAATTCATATGTAAATATGTATACAAAGACGTTTTGACCAAACATGTAAATGATTATAATTTGGTGACCGATTGTTGAAAAAAAGAATAGTAAATCAATGATCTTGAAATACTTTTAGACTGACAACACTGTAATATAAAAACAAGAACAAAGGAGTGTTGGTTTTGTTTACAAAATTAGTAATTGTAATGTAAATTGTTAAATGTTCTTTTCTCTCTCTCTCTCTTTGAAAATAATAAATTTAAAATACTTTCTTAAAAGGTAAAATTGCCTAATTCTTTAAAACCACTTGTTATTTGTTGTTTCATTGTCTGAACCATAAGAGATTCCCAACACCGATATATGCAAAGTAAGATCTCCAGTGTCTTTTTTTGCTATGTATAACCAAGTATGAATTAATATGTATATACCCTACAAATCATTGTTATTTCAAAATATGGTAAAAAATAACATATTTCTCTCAAAATAATATTAATACACACTATATATAATTTTCATAACGTATAAATTATTATTTGTTCATAGAGTCTTGAGCATGGAAAGCTACTCAAAAATCATACAGAAATTCAAAATAAATTTAAACACTGAAAAACATAGGCGTAAAGCTAATCAAAATATATTTGATAAAATTATTTAATTTTGAATTAAAATAGATATTTATTTATTAAATTAATTTTATATTAAACAATTGATTAGAGTATAACTATTTTAAACAATATGTTGTGAATATTTTTAATTACGCATATATGACATATATAATTTTCTTTTTGCATTTGTTACACCTTTTGATATTTTATAATTATATCAGACGAGATTTTGAAAATAAAAGTAATTTTTATAAATTAAAATTCTAAATATTTAAAACACTTATTAAATATATATTATATTTATATTATAACTTTGACACAATATATATGTATATATGGCCTATATTTACACATTTATCAAATTGTAACAATAATATCAAGTAAAACACACACAAATTTCAAGTTCGACAAAAATAAAACGAAATATTTTAAAAGATAAATAACATACCTTTATATAATAATTATACAAAATAAATTATATATTATTACATGTATATGATAAATATAAAGCATTTAGTGAAATAATTTAAAGTATTTTGAAACTATTTTAATTTCTTTCTAATTCAACGTTTTAACAATCCAATTTATTTAGGGTAAAGCGCCTTCTGAATGGGGTTTTCAGGGTGAAAGATTGGATCTAAAAGCGTCTGGAGTTTACAGTTGTACCAATTCTCCCTTCCTTTGAGAGCATCCAGTTACGTAAAAGAAGAAAAAAAAATAAAATCAAAGTACTATTAGATTTTTCTATTACTTGGGAAAAACGGTCTTTTGTGCTATTTTATCTGATAGCTTATGTGTTAGATTTATTATATAAATATTTATTATTTTAAATTCTACTTAAAATAATTATTCACAGATTTTAAAAATATTCTATTATTTTATATATAAATATTGTATTTGTATTATATAAATGTATTATTAGTTTTTTTTTTTTGATGGATATATATATATAAATGAAGTTTCCAGGGTTAGGTTTCTTGTGTAACTTTTATTTTGAAGCTTTCGGACTTGTCAGTCTTTTAACAGGATTATCATTTTAACAAATTGATAATATTAAAATAATGTTAACAAAAATTTTGTTTTTCAAACTGAAATAATGTAATATATTTTTCTCTCAATATATAATAAGTATTTAATATATGTATATAATAATGTGTATATAAATATTGTCCATGAGTGTAATATATTTACACTTGGTTATCTCGTGTGTCTTCAATAAAGGTCACTGTAATATATTTCAGAGTTATTGTCTGAATCCCGATATACATGCTGAAAGGTACAATTTCCTTAAGTTTTGTCCATAAGTGTACTATATTCACACTTGGTTATCTCGTGTGTCTTCAATAAAGGTCACTGTAATATCTTTCAGAGTTATTGTCTGAATCCCGATATACATGCTGAAAGGTACAATTTCCTTAAGTTTTGTCCATGAGTGTACTATATTCACACTTGGTTATCTCGTATGTCTTCAATAAAGGTGTGTCACTGTAAAATCTTTCAGAGTTATTGTCTTAATCCCCGATATACATGCTAAAAAGTACAACTTCCTTAAGTTTTGTCCATGAGTGTACTATATTCACACTTGGTTATCTCGTGTGTCTTCAATAAAGGTCACTGTAATATATTTCAGAGTTATTGTCTGAATCCCGTAATACATGCTGAAAGGTACAACTTCCTTAAGTTTTGTCCATGAGTGTACTATATTCACACTCGGTTATCTCGTATGTCTTCAATAGAGGTCACTGTAATATCTTTCAGAGGTATTGTATGAATCCCGATATACATGCTGAAAGGTACAACTTCCTTAAGTTTTGTCCATGAGGGTATTAAAGCATGTCTTTATCTACCTAAATATGAAAATTCTTTAAATTTTTAAAGTAGTTTATTGGTGAAAACCTAATAAACATTTCTATTTAGCATAATAATTTCACATACGATTATATTTAAAATTTTCATCTTTTCTACAAATACTAATTCCTAACAAATATTATTTGTATTATATATAAAAAAACGTATTATATAAATAAATATATCCATTTAAATAGAAATTTTAGATTTCCAAACTCTAAAATTTATATTTTAAATAGAAAATCCCACAATTAAGAATGTGAAATATCATTAATTATTCATAAATTACAAAAAAAGGAAATATGTTAATAATAATTAGATATTCAAATAAGGAGTTTTTAAGTTTTAATTTTCTCTCGGATTAAATAATTTGTTTTACCACTTTGAGAGAATAATTGATATCAAAATATTCAAATGTCTATTTCCTTACAAATTTATTAATTCTATTTCCCAATTATTATATTAAATTGTATAATTTATATTAATAATCATTAATTTCAAAATAAAAGTCCTTTTTAAAATTCTGTTTTAATATTCAACCAGTAAATTTCTTTTATATTAAAAATTAATGTATTATAAAAATAAAAAAGAAGCATTTAATCTATAAAACACTTTTCAAAATGAATACTTATTAATATTTATATATAATAGGATATGTAAAAGAGTTAAAATATAATTTTGAAATAACTTTTTAAAAAGAGTTTAAAATGAGAACTTAATTTCATTTTTAAATTTAAATTCTTTTTAGTTTTGTAAAGAGATTTATTTAATTACTTAAAATATTTAAACTATCAAAACACTTATTTAACTTAAAGTAATATATTTTGTAACATATATACATATACAATATATATTTACATAAACATTTAAAAAATATATAATGAATTTTAATTTAACTCAGTCCATTAAATAATTGTTTGGGTAGAATATATTACATTATAGAAAAGATAATAAATTAATGGGTTTGTTATCCATCTCAACAAGGAAATAACAAAAACACGAAAGTTAGACAAGAGTTAAAAACAATTTTTAAATGCAGACGAAAGATAAAATTGGAGCTGCTTCATTAGCAGAAGACCGTGACGTCAAAGAATTAGGCTAATTTTAATTCAAGCGAAGTTTTGAATAAAATAAAAAAATATATAAAAGATAAGACTTCCTAATGATTTTCTATATCACTTAACTTCCATACATCCACTCACTTTGTATTCACTAAAATGCCAAACGATTATTTTTCCCGCCTTTTTTTTTAAATCTTCGTCTGCTGGTTTATCTTTTGTTATTTAGTCGGCTTTTTGAATTGAAAGTTCTCGTTTCTTTTATACTACTTGTTACTTTTATTATTAATTTTGTAATTTTATATGGATTATTGGTGTGGGAATTGAAAATACCTTTGAGAAAAGGAACTCATATATATGCTAACTTCGTTTGTTATAATAGTTACCATTAATTCGATATTTTGTAAGATATGCAATTAAATATTATTATATTTACTTTGAAGAGTATATGTATTTGATATTTATATTATTATTTTTTGGGATTCATGGGTTAAAAGAGAGCAAATCTTTCTTTGAATTTATGTTTTAAAATGTTTCTTTTCTGGAAATATTATCTATAAAAAGCGTGCAAAATAAATCGGTAACACTAACTTCGCAAAGTAAGACTAAAAAAAAATTGATAATATGGCTTCGATTTTGTTCAAATCAATAAGCTTGAGGGATAAGTATCTTTCAAATAAATTTATTTCAAGCTTTCGGGCACAACCGCCCTTCGACAGGAAAAATATATTACGCTACTAAAATTTTTGTAAAAAAATAAAAAATAAAAATTTTAGTAGCGGAAAAAAAAAAAATTTTTAGTAGCGTAATATATTTTTCCTGTCGAAGGGCGGTTGGGCCCGAAAGCTTGAAATAAATTTATTTGAAAGATACTTATCCCTCAAGCTTATTGATTTGAACATTCTATTAGGGGATTAGCCTATTAATGGCTTCGATTTATTGCCTTCATCAATAGAAAGACAAAGAATGAAAAATAGTTATATTTTCCTATATGAATAATATCTTCAATAGATCACCCCATATACACTAATGGACAAAACTTACGCATGTATATCGGGATTATAACTCTGAAAGATATTACAGTGACCTTTATTGAAGACGCACGAGATAACCAAGTGTGAATATAGTACACTCATGGACAAAACTTAAGGAAGTTGTACCTTTTAGCATGTGTATCGGGATTCAGACAATAACTCTGAAAGATATTACAGTGAACTTTATTGAAGCCACACGAGATAACCAAGTGTGAACATAGTACACTCATGGACAAAACTTAAGGAAGTTGTACCTTTTAGCATGTATATCGGGACAATAACTCTGAAAGATATTACAGTGACCTTTATTGAAGACACACGAGATAACCAAGTATGAACAAAATTGCTTCTGTCTACTTCAAAAAAAAAAAAAGAAATCAGACGACCGATGACTTTCCTCTTCCTTAAATTTTGTCCATGCGTGTATACAATATCATCATAGCAAGATTCTGTAGCATTTTACCGCAAATTCCAATATAATCTGTTCTTATGACTCATTAGAGAGTATCCAGGTTTCCTCTTCGTACTCCAAAATGTAATTAGACTAAGAATCAACAAACATCAACATCAATCAACTAACCCTAATAATGTTTTCAATTTTGATTTTTTTTTATTCATGATTGTCATAGCATTAATAGTTTTAGAATCAAAAGACACTTCGGCCACACAGTAAATCTTTTTATTATATTGACGTATCGACAAAAATATATTGTCCTCTTAGAAACAAATAAAAATTGTCTATTCATTAAAGGTTAGATTTTGTCTATTGTAATACCAGAACAATAATCTAAAATACTTTATCTCTATTCCATATATTTTCATTCTTATATAGACTTATTAATTCCTTGTGTTTAGGGAATAGAGAAATTTTACCTTTTTTTGTTTTGTCTTACGGATTAAACTACAATATTCCTGTAATTTAAATCCTCTCAAAGCTTGTTAGAGACTCCAATTTCATAACTCTAAAGACAAAATTAAAAATAAACAAAATCTAATTTATAATTTCAGAATATTTCTGATTAGAGAGAGTTAAAATTAATTAAATAAACAATTCAATGAAGTTTAATTTGAAAATAAGAATAAAATATGAAGTAATTAAATTGGATTATACGATCTCGCTCTGATTTGTTATGTACCAATTGATGTTTTAAAGGATTCTTTGGAAAACATCTGGGCGTATTGTAAGGCTTGGCTTTCTTGCAGTGGCCGCACCATGGGGCGTAGAACATGGTGAGGACATGTTTCTTGCGTCTAAGGAATATCTTAAAGGTGGCACGAGATGCCGGACACCAATGTCCACCATCTTACTTGGGATACCTTTAAGACATTCCTTAGACGCAAGAAACATGTCCTCACCATGTTCTACGCCCATGGTGCGGCAACTGCAAGAAAGCCAAGCCTAAGTTTCCTTAAGTTTACAGATTTGCAAAAGTAATTTGATAGAATGAAAGCCAATATTTCTCAGAAACAGCATATGTTTTTATGCATAAGTATATAAAGTGTTTCTAGTGCTTGTTTTTGTAAATATTTGGTTGTTTGTGTGTATGTTATCAGGTTTTCATAAGGTCATTTTTATTTTCTCAAAATTGAAGATATAGTATTATAAACATATGATGAAAAATCTTTAGTATAATAAACGTATAATAGACGCGTATAATCCTTTTTTAAACAATTTTCTTTACTTTCCTTTCTGCAATCATAAAGGAAAACGGCCAAATACAATATTAAAGTGGCATGGTATATAAGATGGCGAAAACGCTGGGAGGGTCAATCATATTAAGGTATCAAGCTTGTAGAGCTTGAGACTCATGATTGGGTGATATAGAATATGTCTACCTTTGTCATTAAGACTTGAAGCACTACACAGTAGCAGGCCACTGACTTAGCTCCAAAATGAAATGGCTGACTCTGACATGAGGAACAGACGCTATGTACAGCCGCTTCTAACATGGAGTACAGACATACTGTATCCCTGGAGACCTTACAGGGTACTATCAAAGCCGGTGGATGGTAACACGCTCTATTCCCGACAATAAGTCGGTGGATGAGAGGGTAACACGCTCGATTCCCGACAGTCATGAACCGGGATTAAATCCCGCGTTAAAAATTGTTTAATAGGTGAATAACCTTCACATATTATTCATTGTTTCAATTATCATGAACTAGGTTGCTCTTGTTGAGCGGTACCTATTAATGTGATTTTGAACCAGGGTAGTATCAGCTGGGCCAACTGAATTCAGGTTTTTTAGTGAGCTTGTTACTGCTCCCCTTCCTCCTTTTTCATCCGGTACTGGCAAAAGTAAAGTAAAGAGGCTGCTTGGCTGGCATTCATACTGATGATGAGACACTTCGGCCAGTTGTACAAGTTGTACAAAACGTAATGATGTTGATAAAGAATGTAGATCGATACAATTTGCAGTATACTGCCTTGCAGTAATAACCATAACACGATAGCCCGAAATCAACATTGCCTAAAATTCTTTGAAATATCGCATATCCAGTAATTTACGTTAGCATATTCCTCTATAGTCTCAAACTCCAAATATACAAATGCCCTATTTGCCTATTATCTCTCTAATTACACAATAGTCATAACAAATTCAAATCCCCATTTACATAGCACATTCCGCTAATATGTAAATAATCATGTGTATATATTCTCTTTCTAGCCACAGTACCTACATTATAGTGTCACGTTTACCACGCCTGTAGAAGGGTTTTTTGCCCGAAAGCTTGCACCGTTATAATTGTCTATTAAAGAAACTTTTCTTCTTTTATTTCGTTTTATCGCATAGATACAATTCTGTTCAATAAAAAACACCTTGTAGAAATATCAAGTTACAAGAAACGTAATTCTAAGAAAGTCTGATATTTCCACCTAAATATTGATATGGTGATTTATTGAATTGTGATCTCAAGTTAAGTAATAAACTTATCGTTAATGAAATAAAAGAAACTTTATTCCAGGAAAACTGATATTTTCACGTTAATACAATTTTGTACTGGAGTGAAAACAAAATGCATTGTTTTAATGCATTTTTTAAAGAGGATGTGTTATTTTTGGTACATTACTATCATTCTCCCGCAATCATTTGTTATGTTTATATATTGTATTAAGAAAATAATTCTTATGATAGAGAGAAAATAGTTTTTCTTTTGTAAAAATAAAAAGAAATGAAAGAAGAGTGAAATTGTATTGTGATCAGATGGATAAATTAGGAAAAAAACATCTCCTGATTGTGCAACTAAAGGTTGCTGATGGCTTGCGCCATCTGTCGGAATATATATCAACTATTTTTTTTTTTTTATTATTCCAGAATTGGCCAAATACCCATTCTTAATTAATCAAGAAAAGCTAACCACGGACACGTTTCGGGCTGTTGGCACTCGTCAGCGTGGTGCAAGCTGTACCTCAACGACCAAAAAAAACCTGGTCATTCATACATCCTGAAAAATTATGAAACGAGCAGTTAAGCCAGAATTGCGTGAGAACGCTAAACAAAAAATTACACTTACTAAAAATTTAAATGCATTAAGACCAAAATATATATAAATATTATGTATATCTTATAAATGAATATAAAACAAATAGAGGCAATTAGATGATACACATTGAATATAAAACTATTTTAGAGGCGTAATATTCTTTTTAAAATAAAACAATTTCTACTTTCCTTACTGCGATGGAAAAATTAAAGGGAGGGCCTGGCTCATCAGTGGTGAACCCTCCCAGCGGTTTCGCCATTTTAATCTACCATACCGCTGTTATATTCATTTTTGGAACTTCCTTTTATAGTTGACTGTTGTAAGACTCTTGGAATGGGTATTTTAGAAGAACTATGGACATAAGCTTTTAGGACAGCAGAATTAAATATAATTATAAATATATAAAATTGTTTTATTTTAAAAAGAATATTACGCCTCTAAAATAGTTTTATAATTTGATAACAGATGGCGCGCTAGTGCATCGTAACATTAAATATAAAAGCAAACGAACTAAAAAATTTGCTATCCAAAAAAAATCTTTTGGTAAAAAATAAATATAAACAAGCTATTCTTACCGCCACGGGAACAAAAGACGGTCGCCATTTTATAAAAATATATTCGCAGACGATGGCAGGTCATAGCTCAGAGGCAGACGACGTTGTTTGCATAAAAAGTGTAAAAATTTGGCGGGAAAAGCATTATGGCTGTGGGGATACTTAAGCCTAACCTACATATCGCGAAATGAAAGGGTTACCAACATGCACAGGATATGTAAAATATAGGTGTAGACAAATTTTAAAGAATATTGTAAATATATATTTTGAAACAGGGAATTTCTTTTAGGCTTAACGTTTGGTAGCATCTATTATAAAAGCTCCTTCCAAAATCTTTCTCTTATGTAACAAAAGAAAAAAAGTTAATATTTATTAATGTTTCAAATAGCTTTATGTATATATATTTTCTTTATTCTTCTTGTGTCTGTGTAAATTTTAAAGCAATTTTACAATAGCAATAACGCATAAAAATAATATTCAATATTTTCGATACGGCACAATTTGGATTATAGATAATAAACACAAGGTAATAAGACCAAATGTAAATATTTATTATAATTTAATATATAAAATTTATTATATACATTTTTAAAGGAGACAGAGGCAATTTTTTTTTTACACCTGGTTATCTCTCGTGTATCTTCAATAAAGGTCACTGTAAAATGAAAGGATTTAAAAGCACGAATGTTTCTTTTATACAAAATACAAACTTCTACTGTCCTTACTGCGAGGAAAAAATATATTGGGAGGGCTTGGCTCATCAGTGGTGAACCCTCCCAGCGGTTTCGCCAATTTAATCCACCAGACCACTTCTCAGAGCTCTAATACTGTAATGGACAATTCTGCTTATATACGCAGCACTGAAGGATGGAATCTCAGAAATGGTTTTCAAGAAAATTATGGACATAAGCTTATAGGACAGTAGAATTACATTCACTGAAATATCTTTCAGAGTTATTGTCACAATCCCGATATACATGCTAAAAGGTACAACTTCCTTAAGTTTTGTCCATGGGTGTACTATATTCACACTTGTTTATCTCGTGTATCTTCAATAAATGTCACTGTAATATCTTTCAGAGTTATTGTCACAATCCCGATATACATGCTGAAAGGTACAACTTCCTTAAGTTTTGTCCATTAGTGTACTATATTCACACTTGGTTATCTCGTGTGTCTTCAATAAAGGACACTGTAATATCTTTCAGAGTTATTGTCACAATCCCGATATACATGCTAAAAGGTACAACTTCCTTAAGTTTTGTCCATGAGTGTACTATATTCACACTTGGTTATCTCGTGTGTCTTCAATAAAGGACACTGTAATATCTTTCAGAGTTATTGTCTGAATCCCGATATACATGATAAAAGGTACAACTTCCTTAAGTTTTGTCCATGAGTGTAAATCAGTATGGTAACCTTTGACATCACTATACATCCCTAATTATTCAACTTATATATAAAACTTGTTAACAATACTGACTCTCTAACACGAGGAATGTTCTTTGTATATACCATATATGTAAATATGTACGTGCAAATTCCTACATAAGACATAGCGACTTGTAAAAAAAAAAAGAGTTCTGAGAAAGAGTTAATACTCGAAAGCTTGCTGAATATTTTAAATAAAAGAATAACGGTGTAATATTTGTCTTTCTGCTTCTATCACGTATTTTCAAGTACTAGGAATACAACGTATTGTTTTTTGTGCCATAAATAAGGATAAATAATTATATAAATAAGTTATATATTATAAAATATAGTATTTCTATAAAATTGTGACAATATATATTTGATTTATAAAACATTGTTACAATATTTATTGATTCGATTTTCAATTTATAAGGGTCAATTTTTTATAAATAAAATAGTTATTGACTTAGAGCGGAGGTATTGGCAAAAATGTCATAAATAGTTATAAAAATGATCGACAGATGGCGGTGTTCTAACCCTAACTCCTCTATATTGCTACCAAACGTTACAATTAACGTGGGTAATTGCTTGGCTACATTGCTTAATTGGCAACAAACCGAAATATATTTTTTATCAAAACATGATTCGATACAATGACATATTGATATAGCTTCTTTTAATTGTATTTAAATAAAAAAAGGCAATATATTGGATTGAATAAAAACATTTATTTACCAATATTTCGGTTAGATGAACACCAGTTTTTGTAGAGGCAGTAAATTTATTATAAACAAATTATATTTATTTAGAAAAAAAGAGTATAACGTTAACAAATTTGCATATATTTTTATTGATAGATGGCGCTAAAATAAATGATGATTTTTCCAAACAATAATAATTTGATGCATTAGCGCGCCATCTGTTATCAAAATTTAAAACTACTTTAGACGCGTATGATTCGTTTTAAAAATAAACAATTTCTACTGTCTTTACTGCAATAGAAAAATTAATGGAAGAGCTTGGCTCATCAGTGGTAAACCCTCCCAACTGTTTCGCCAGTTTAATCTACCATACCGCTGTTATACTGCATTTTTCGATCTTCCTTTTAAAGTGATTATGATGCAAGACTCTTGAAATAGGTATTTTAGAATAACTATGGACATAAGCTTTGAGGACAGTAGAATTACATACGTTTATAAATATATGAAATGCTTCGAGCAATCGCTCTTCCGCAGATTTCAAAATGTGTATTTTATTATATATATATTTATAATATATATTAATGGTATTTGTGAAATTCGTTTTAGGTACTAGCTATCTATATATTCCTTTCTATTTTCTAATTTTTCCTTTTTATAAATCTATATTATTTACATTTTTCTTTCTTAAAGATAGAGGTTGACTGTAGCCGGAATTCATAGTTCTTTACTATAGACACTTTGACTAGAACATTTTGAAAATCATTTTGAACACCTTTAATGCTTTAATTTTTTTTTCTGACGAGCTCAAAAGATTTTTGTCGAAACGTTGAGAAAACAAAAAATAATTTTAGCTGAAATGTTTTTTTTTTATCTTAAAGAATAAGGATTTTTTCCTTTCTCACTTTTCCTTTTTTGTTATTGTTTATTCTCTAGATTAAATAGATAATATAAAATAAAGGTAACTCAGGTTCCTGGTAGGCAATTGCTAGATACCCAGGTTACACAAGATTCTAGAAAGAAATTTCTATTCAGTAGGAGAACAAATTGGTGTTGACTAGGCAGTTTAGGTCTGGAACTATCCAGTCAGGAAAGAGATACCAGGGTTTGACATAACATCATACCTCGTTCTCTATTTATCTATAACCAATTTCTGACGTTTGAGGCCAAAAACTTAATGTATACACTGTGTGACAAGGAAATTACTGAAGAACTCCCCTATTACCTGCTTAATTGTATAGCCCTTGATGCAGAGAGGAAGGCCCTATATCAACAAATTAAATGTATCAACACTTCACCCTACGTATTGCTTTCAAAAATATCAGCAAACAAATCTAAGGCAATAGCTTACTATAAATTTGTTTGGATCATCATTATGTAAGGACCAGTCAACAAGTGAATGACTTTGAGATGAAGAGTAAAGCCAGTTCAATTTCTATGTAAATAACACAAGATGATTATTACCTTACCAAAATGGGAGAATCTGTATGGGGCAAGTCCCTAATAAAGGCTTTTGTGTGTGTCCATTTATCTTGATCTCTAACACTCTAAATACCTCACAATACTATTTAAATATCCGTTAACACACATACAATAAATTGACCTCGCATGAATCCGTCACAATCCAAAGAAAATTCAATTTTATACTTACCAGGTATTTTTAGATTGAAGAGAAAAATCTAGCTTCTGGTTTATTTTTCAAGTATGTGTGAAAGAACCGCTGAAATCCAAGCAAACATATTTGTGAAATTTCTATATTTGCATAATCCTCTATTTGCATATTTTCGTTAAAACCCTAACCAAGAATACACCTTCAATACAGATATAATATATAAGTGGAATAAACATTGCAATAATTGTTGTAGCTTAGATCTGGTGGATTAAACTTTGGAGAAATCGCTGGGAAGGTTCATCACTGACAGACCTTCCCATATACACTCATGGAGACAAAACTTAAGGAAGTTGTACCTTTTAGCATGTATATCGGGATTATAACTCTGAAATATATTACAGTGTCCTTTATTGAAGACACACGAGATAACCAAGTGTGAATATAGTACACTCATGGAGACAAAACTTAAGGAAGTTGTACCTTTTAGCATGTATATCGGGATTATAACTCTGAAATATATTACAGTGACTTTTATTGAAGACACACGAGATAACCAAGTGTGAATATAGTACACTCATGGACAAAACTTAAGGAAGTTGTACCTTTTACCATGTATATCGGGATTATAACTCTGTAAGATTTCACAGTGACCTTTATTGAAGACACACGAGATAACCAAGTGTGAATATAGTACACTCTTGGAGACAAAACTTAAGGAAGTTGTACCTTTTAGCATGTATATCAGGATTATAACTCTGAAAGATATTACAGTGACCTTTATTGAAGATACACGAGATAACCAAGTGTGAATATAGTACACTCATGGAGACAAAATTTGAGAAAGTTGTGCCTTTTACCATGTATATCGGGATTATAACTCTGAAAGATATTACAGAGATTTTTAAAGACATACGAAATAACCAAGTGTAAACAAAATTGACTCTGTCTCTTCAAAATATAGACGACTGGCGACATCCTTAAGTTTTGTCCATGAGTGTAAGTTATTGGAAAACATCCTCAAGCTAACTTCTGCACGAAAGGACTCTAAGAAAATTGAGATGTCCTGGAGACCAAAAAGGACCTACTGTACATATATCCAATCCTGTGCCATTTTCAAACCATTAAATCATTTGATGATTAGTATTTGAATAGAAAATAAGATGAATGGCATGGTACTGAAACTTTGCTTCGGAGTCTAGGAGGCTTCTCCACTGATGGGCTAGGACATCTAATGTTCTTTCTAATACAGTATGGAGGCATTAGGAAATTATTTAATTATTTTTAAAGAAAATTTCGCGATAGATACTTTCAAATTTGATATATAGATGGCGCGCTTGGTCAATTTAATATATATTAACTTTATTATTGAATTGGTTAACCTCTATATAATGTTTTCACTTTTTAATATAAATTTTATAGTTTTTAAATAATAAAAAGTAACATTTTTCTTGAAGTGTATACAATAGAACCTCTTATCAGCGACTCATCTAATAAGCAGCCACCTTTCTGAGTGACCACCTTTGTAAAATAAAATATGAATTGTCCTTATCTAATCCAACCTCTAATAAGCGACTACCTCTAGCAGAATATATGTTTAAAATATGTATTAATATATGAATTATATTTTATATATATATATATTCGGTAGAAAGTGGCTTACATATATCAAGTTAGAGATAAAACAACAAAAACTTAACTATAAAGTTTCCAAAACAATACTATTCCGAAACCGAAACTAAAGTAACAAAATTTCCCGCCAAAAATAGAGAATGGATATAAGAGAAATATCCACTTATCTAAAAAAAATAATTCATATATAAAAACAACAGCAACAACAAAATAGCTTAAATATTAGAAAGCCTAAAACAAAACTATTTCGAAACCGAAACTAAAGTAACACCAATTCCCGCCAAAAATAGAGATTAGAGAACTACAACTTATCTGAAAAAAATAATAAATAATTCGGATATAAAAACAACCACAAACAAAATAGCTTAAATATTAGAAAGCCAAAAAAACAAATCAATTCCGAAACCAAAACCAAAAGAAAATACGATTCCCGCCAAAAAATAAATAGAAATAGAGAATAGCAATATCCACGATCGCCATCAATATCCCGAGGTTCTCTTGTAATAGGGGTAAGTTGGTAATGGCAGGAAGGTCGGTGTAGTCCATTACAGACGCTATAGTTCAATATGGAGGAAGAATGGAAGTTAGATTATCTAGACCACCACAGTAGCCAATCAGCGTTTCGTATGTCCATTACTTACTCCTCCCCTCAATACAATCTTTTGTTTATACCATGAATTTTATATTGCGTACCTTAATAGAATGGCTTAAGAAAACTACTTTTCCCCCCCTTTTTATTTTTGAAAGAGGATAGATTTGAATGGATTCCTTAAAATTGTATTATATTATTTGAATTTTTCTAAAAAAAAAATCGTATTTTCTCTCAATTGGAAAAATTACTATTGTTCTTCAAATTAGTTTTTTATATTACCAAAAAAAGATTTGTTATATATCTATCGGAAAATATTTAGAAGTTTTTTTGAGCTTCGAATGAAAACACCAATTTGAAAACTTTCTAAAGTTTTATAAGGAAAACAAAGTCAATATCTTTTTAGTTCTATATTTTCGAATTTATAAATGTTATAGCATTTTTATAATAATAATAGCCTTGATATATAGTTGTCTCTTTCCGTCAAATATTTAAAAAATATATATAGGGTTAGAATAATATTGGTTTACTCTTCCTGGTCTCTCTGCTCTCCTTCGGTCTGAAGATGGGCAGTTAATCTCAGCAATAGATTGGATTAAAGGAACCTCTCATTATTGTAGAACCAAGCACATCAACAGAAAATATTCATTCTTTTAAGATGAAGTCTCAAAGGGAAATCTGAGGATCTCCTTCATGAACTCAGAAGCTTAAGGAGTATTTCTTCTCTCCAAAAAACTTTCCGGATTAAATCGAAATTGAATTATGTAAGATAAAGGCATTTCTCTCAAGACAAAGAAGATAATTGTAGAGACATTGGTATTCCCTGTGGTCACTTATGGATATGAGAACTGGACTCTCAGAAAAGAAATGAGTAAAAGAATTGAAACTTTTAAAATGTAAATATGAGGAAAGCTATTCAGAGTGCTAGGGACAAATAATATAAAAGAGCAAATAGTTAAACTTTTTTGGGCCTAATTTAGATTTTTCGACCAGAGGAGGAAGTTGTTGAGATTGGCGAACAAATAAAAAATAATCAGTGAAATCTTAAAATGTTTTTGACCAGGTGTGAGATTATTTTCGGATTAGATAGAAGAAACAACTGCGTAAAGTAAAGCTGAATTTTTAAACTTTTTTTTTTTGTTTTTCATCAATTCGACTTCTCTCTTTGTGTTTAAATAGATTTGAATAATAAATATATTTATATAAATATGCATTTATGTTAAATTGAAATTAACATAACAAAAAAAAAAAAAAAACATAATTGCACCTTATCCCAGTACAATATTACATTTGTACTATTTTTTCATAATGCATTATGTCCTTATATATATTTAAAGGAAGATGTGCCTTTATTTTGGTACATACATCAAAATATATAAAGAATCGAGAAAAGTAAACACAAGAACGATCCTATGTTAAGATATATAAACAGTATAGTAAAGATTCAATAAATGACTGAAAAACACATTAGTTGATAATTGATATAGAATAATTAAAAAATATAATTAATTGGTTATTTGATCATTTGGTTTATTTCCCGTGAGACTCTGGCCAAACGATGTTTAGGATTCATCCCTCCAAAAACATTATTTCAACCTTCTAAAATGATTTTTAAAAAATCAATTTTAAAACTCCCACACTTTTTGATAGAAGTTTGAAAACATGTTGTTTAGCAGTTTATTGTGTTCCCTGTAATCATTTCGTCCAATTAATGGTTCATTTGCTATTAGGGTTAACAGTAATATCTTTTAAAGATGGATTTCAAGGAACTACAGAAAATCAGCATAATGTTTATTTTAAAAAATAACTTAACTAACAATATTTTGATTTATAGTTATATATTAATGGAAAATTATAAAATTAAAATGGAATTATAGATGGAAATTTTGCCGGGAGGAAATTGATCTAAAGAGACAAGGGTCGCCTTTCCCGTCAAAATAGACGTCTAAAACCAGACGCCATCTATTGACCGTCGCCGCAACTAGCGGCTTCGGGTCGGTGACAAAGTCACAACACCAGCTTTGGCAAACTGAAAAGCGTCCACCTAGAGATCATGGTTTCGGACTAATAGCCCTCGTCATTCTAGGGAGGACTTTATTCCATGAGATCCACACGGGATCTAAAGGAATCTTACAATCTGCCAAAGAGGTGTTTAGCTGGCTAAGTGGCTAGGCCAAATCTATGGCTAAAATATAGATGGTCTCTAGTTGGACGCTTTTCAGTTTGTCAAAGCTGGTGTTATGGCTTTGTCACCGACCCGAGGCAGATTGTTTGCGGCGACAGTCAATAGATGGCGTTTAGCTTTGACGTCTATTTTGACGGGAGAGGTGACCTTATTTGTAGATCAATATACTCTCGACAAGATATTTCCATTTATTTATATATACTATATATTTTGCTGAAAAGATTAAATACACTATATCCCGATAGACAACTAACCATTCTAGCTATTCTATCGCGCCTGAGAGAGAGATAAACTATATAGGTAAATATACAAATATAATATATTAATCATATATACAATATATGCATATATATACATATATACTTGCATTTACTTTCGAAATTCTCTCTTAAAGAGTCTTAAGATACTTTAATATTGTATAATGAACCAATTTAAACCATTGCCGAGTAAACTTCTATTTAACAGTATAAACCAACTGTAAAATAATAATATAAACATATCAAAGTATAAAACAACACTTAAAGTTTCACCGCATAAGTTTCTTTTCTGTGAAAAGTCAATATTTATTTCAAAGAGAAATATCTACTATTTCTAACTTTTTTGGATGACGTATGAAAGGGTGAAAATATGAAGAGTAATAGTCTATATATAATTGGATGACGTATGAAAGGGTGAAAATATGAAGAGTAATGGTCTATATATAATTGGATGACGTATGAAAGGGTGAAAATATGAAGAGTAATGGCGAACGGAAAAATAAAAGTGTCCAGGGGCGGGAATCGAACCCACAACCTTCCGCTTACCGGGTTCGATTCCCGCCCCTGGACACTTTTATTTTTCCGTTCGCCATTACTCTTCATATTTTCACCCTTTCATACGTCATCCAATTATATATAGACCATTACTCTTCATATTTTCACCCTTTCATACGTTATCCAAAAAAGTTAGAAATAGTAGATATTTCTCTTTGAAATAAATATTGATTTTTCACAGAAAAGAAACTTATGCGGTGAAACTTTAAGTGTTGTTTTATAATCATACGCCGCAGTCCTTTATAATATATCAAAGTATATAGTCAAATTTCCTAATTGTATTTCAAATAGACATAGTGTAATACCTTAATATAATTGGGGGAATACATCATTTAATAGGTCTTTAGAGAAACCCAATAAATTATTAAGACCTGTTTAAAATCGGGACCAAATATGCATCGAGAAATATCTACTAATATACATCATCAAAATATAATGTCTAATCTATATTTAATTAAGACAACCCCTCCCCCTCCTTTTCCAATTAGGTTTAACACAAATGGAATTACATGGCCCTACTAATTAAAACACTGCCGCATTTATCAGCTATAACAATGTTCGAGAGGTAGCCACCGCCATTTTGGATTTAAGGATTTGGCGCCAAGATTTATGCCGGAATCGTCTGCAACCTAAATTTTCATATAGATGGAGCCACTCTGCATTTGCATCAAGATGGCATGATTCATATACCCTCCATATTGGGATTTCCCCCTTTTTTTTTTGGTCAAATTTGAATAAATTTATATTTTTTTATTTTTCACAGAATAATCGTTATGTTTATATTTAGTAAAGTTGCGTTATGAATAATATTATATACATTTTAATCGTTTTAAAAATAGAGAAATCCATAAATATATCTTTAATTTTTCAAAAACATATTTAAGTAAACAACAATACTATGTTGTACCTTGTAAACGGTTAGCGTTCAACCAACTGCAATATTGGTAAATAAGTATATTTTTAATATAATATATACATTTTTAATTAAATATACATTTTAATGTAAATATAGGTAAATATAATGATGAATATATTGAGTAGTTTAAAATATTAGTATGCAAATACACACATATGTGTTTTGATGTAAAAAGGATGATATCTGTTATATAGAACTTTGAATTGAATTAAATATCAAATTTATATACTAAATTTGCTTACCAACCCTTTGTACATATATCAATTGTGTTGATATATATTTTTATCTTTTCTTCTAAATAACTTGCATACTAATTCTGTACATATTTAAAATATCTTTCTTTCTCTTCTTTAAAAATTTTGTTTATTTTTAAAGTGCAAGTGTCCCTAGGGGGACATAGCGCTCTAAGTCGTAATAAAGAGATAAAAAGAGATATAGATAACGCAGAAGATAATATTAGTAAAAAATAATAAAATATTGGCAAATCGTAAAAATTTGCTAAAATTCGTAGAAAAAATATTCATTTCACACACGTATATTTTTCTGCATTAAAATATCAAAGAGTATTTTTCCTAAACTGATGATAACGCAGTGTGTTCAAATGAAAAAAAAAAAAAAGATAGAAAAGATTGGCAACACTGGAAGTTGTATCCATTCCAGCCAATTAGAGGCGTTGTAAGGTTACCTAGGTAATGGCATTAAAATGCTGTCGGAAGACAGTTATCGATCGGGTCACCCTGTTCTTTGATTCACTGATTTTTTCCCTCTAATTGTATTTAAATAATTGACTTGGCAACACTGATACACAAAAACGGTTGTCTATGATACTATTTTAAAGATTTTTACTCCTTTTCTTAAAATATATATTCATGGAACTATTTTAAAAAATTATATTTTACATATATTTTAAATTACATATATTTACATAATATATTTGAATAGAATCAATATTTATATAAAATGAAAGGATATAAAAGCATGGATGTTTCTTTTATACATAATACAAACTTCTACTGCCCTTACTGCGATGAAAAAATATATTGGGAGGGCTTGGCTCATCAGTGGTGAACCCTTGCTTTTAAATCCTTTCATTTTATATGTATAGATGGCGCGTTATTGCTTTGTGAGAATCAATATTGTAACATAATAATCATTCGGTTTATTCACAGAATATTATTTTTGATTATTAGGTTATTCATAAAATGCCTTTTCTTGCCGTTTTTCCCTTTATTTTACGTAAACAAGATGAAGACCAAACCGTGAACCACATCATCAACCCAACCTTCCGATACCAAAGATTCCTGACTGCCAATCTTCTAGGGATCACCAACCTAAGTCCAACATTCTTAGAAAATCTCCTAACACAGAAATCTGTATGACAATTTTGGTACATAGATTTGCGCTTCGAAAAAATAGGCGTTATTGTGCATATCTATATTCATATACCCTTATTACTAAATGGAATCTATCAGTAATATATATATATATATATATATATATGCAAATTTTTCATCCTTCCCATTGAATTTAGGCAAAAGAAAATCTTTTAAACTTAATTTTAATCTTTATTTCAACACACAAAACGTGATATCCCAGCTAGGGATAATTGCGTCGATTTACATTTTTTTTAAAACAGAAACAGTTATAAACATATTATACAAGAAAGGTTAATCAAAAATTAAAAAAGAAAAACAATTTGCAAATATAAATAAAGAATTCTTCCCCTGAATTGAAATTAGACGAAAAACATGGTGAAGGAAAACGAGTTTCTTTTATTGATGCATAGGTGCAAGCTTTCGGGTAAAAACCCTTCAACAGGCGAGCAATGAAGCGCGACTTATAAGAACTATGGTACAATATGGCACCTATGCATCAATAAAAGAAACTCGTCTTCCTTCACCATGTTTTTCGTCTAATAAGAAAAACAATAATATATATTATGAACCTGAACCTTTCAGGTTTTAAACTTAATTATATTGAAGTTATATGTGGCGCTGAGGTTTGTTGTTTATATAAATATATTGCTGTAACTTGAAAAAGGTTTACGCTCAGTCAACTGAAATATTGGGAACTACTTTTTTTATTTAATATATGCCGTTTTAATTATGAATGTAATATATCATAAATAATTCTTTATTATCCAATACAATTTTGTAGTTTTAATATTTTAATATATTTACAAGTATTTTATAAATCTCTTTTCTTTTAATAGAAAATTAAATATGCAATTAAAAATTCTGTAAATATTTTTATAGATGCATTTAATAGTGTACCCTTTATTATAATTTACTAATCCTAAATTATTCCTTTCGAAAAATTGCTAAAAATAGTTAATTACAAAAGTATTGATTATAAATTAGTTTAAAACCCACTCGTCTAATTATGTAATTTAGCGTCATTTTCAGGCGATTAAACATAATTATAATATTTTTAATTTACATATTTTTATTTGCATATTAGACATAATAAATAATAAATTGCATAATAGAGAGAGAATAAGATAATTATTCGTTACTATATCATCATCAACTATTAACAAACGACCCTCTAACCATTCATTTTTCAACAATGGGTTTATAAAAAAAAATTGAATGGAAAAGAATTAAGTACCATCTTTTTTTTTAACCCCCATCGCAACCTCTTCAATTGGCACAGTGCCTAAAAATTTGAAATGCAAAAGTGCTGTTTTATTATTTTTGTGTTTTTATGTAAATATTTATTAGATTAGTTTTAGAGAGAGATGTATTTTTTTATCAAGAATATGGGTGAAAATGATATTAAAATAATATGAATATTATTTTGTATGTATAATTTCGTAGATAATCTTTAGGCAATTTGTTCACATTTGGTTATCTCGTGTGTCTTCAATAAAGGTCACTGTAATATCTTTCAGAGTTATTGTCTGAATCCCGATATACATGTTAAAAGGTACAACTTCCTTAAGTTTTGTCCATGAGTGTACTATATTCACACTTGGTTATCTCGTGTGTCTTCAATAGAGGTCACTGTAATATCTTTCAGAGTTATTGTCTGAATCCCGATATACATGCTAAAAGGTACAACTTCCTTAAGTTTTGTCCATGAGTGTACAATATTCACACTTGGTTATCTCGTTTGTCTTCAATAAAGGTCACTGTAATATCTTTCAGAGTTATTGTCTGAATCCCGATATACATGCTAAAAGGTACAACTTCCTTAAGTTTTGTCCATGAGTGTACTATATTCACACTTGGTTATCTCGTGTGTCTTCAATAGAGGTCACTGTAATATCTTTCAGAGTTATTGTCTGAATCCCGATATACATGCTAAAAGGTACAACTTCCTTAAGTTTTGTCCACGAATGTACTATATTCACACTTGGTTATCTCGTGTATCTTCAATAAAGGTCACTGTAATATCTTTCAGAGTTATTGTCTGAATCCCGATATACATGCTAAAAGGTACAACTTCCTTAAGTTTTGTCCATGAGTGTACTATATTCACACTTGGTTATCCTCGTGTGTCTTCAATAGAGGTCACTGTAATATCTTTCAGAGTTATTGTCTGAATCCCGATATACATGCTAAAAGGTATAAATTCCTTAAGTTTTGTCCATGAGTGTACTATATTCACACTTGGTTATCTCGTGTGTCTTCAATAAAGGTCACTGTAATATCTTTCAGAGTTATTGTCTGAATCCCGATATACATGTTAAAAGGTATAACTTCCTTAAGTTTTGTCCATGAGTGTACTATATTCACACTTGGTTATCTCGTGTGTCTTCAATAAAGGTCACTGTAATATCTTTCAGCGTTATTATCTGAATCCCGATATACATGCTAAAAGGTACAATTTCCTTAAGTTTTTCCATGAGTGTACTATATTCACACTTGCTTATCTCGTGTGTCTTCAATAAAGGTCACTGTAATATATTTCAGAGTTATTGTCTGAATCCCGATATATATGGTAAAAGGTACAACTTCCTTACGTTTTGTCCATGAGTGTTCTATGTTCACACTTGGTTATCTCGTGTGTTTTCAATAAAGGTCACTGTAATATCTTTCAGAGTTATTGTCTGAATCCCGATATATATATAGTAAAAGGTACAACTTCCTTAAGTTTTGTTCATGAGTGGACTATATTCACACTTGGTTATCTCGTATGTCTTCAATAAAGGTCACTGTAATATCTTTCAGAGTTATTGTCTGAATCCAGATATACATGTTAAGAGATACAACTTCCTTAAGTTTTGTACATGACTTATATTTGAAATTCGACAATGATGTTTACCCATGTAGTTTACAATCAAATCCATTCTTTTAGAATGATATGCTATCCGAAGAAATAATATAAAGAAATATAAAGTTTATAATAATCAACATGGTTGTATCTCGCTGTGATAAATGAGGCAAAACTTTCACGAATTCAACGGAATATGTAAATTTGATAATTTAAAACAATTCTATTGATTCTTCTAATCAATTGCTACAAAGGTAGAAAAGATATATAATAAAATAGTAAATAAAGGGTAGATAACATATAGGGGAATATATATATACTAGCCGAGTGACCCGGGCAACGCCCAGGGTTTACCCAAAGGGCCTGCAGAGACTTTAAAAGTATAGATATATATAGATATAAATAGCCGAGTGACCCGGGCAACGACCCAGGTTTACCCGAAGGACCCACAGGTGAAAAACTATAGAAGAAAAATTTTAACAAATCAGAAAATGAAAGTGCAAACAACCGAACTACACTACTTTAAGGACATGAGAGCACATGCACAGTATCACCACACGTGTACCATTTTCAAAGACCCTGCTTAGGATTAAAACTTCTCAGAAGCATAACAATAGTACCAACCTAGAGGTTAACTGGTGTGGATGCATTTCTCTGGGAGTAAGACTATTGAGAAATTCAGTAGGGAGTTATTTTGCTTCTCCGCATTCTAACACTCAAACTGTTAACACTGTGGAAACACTGACTCATGTTTGGTAAGCAATTTCAGGGAAGAAACTATAGACATTGGATTAAATAAATTATTAATTAAATTGCATTAAATAAAAATTATTAGATTTAAATAAATATTATTAGAGTGAAAAAAAAAAGAAAAAATTAACAAATTAGAAAATAAAATTTCGAAAAATACAACTATATTGCAGATAAGATAAGAGGACCTTATTAAAAAATAAATAAACAAACTGTAATTCGACACTATCGATAATTCGACACTTTCGATAATTCGACACTTTCGATAATTCGACCATTTTAAAAAATCAAATTTACAAGGTTGATTGTTGTTTAAATACAACTTTGATTTTGCATGCATAAACACAGGCTCTTGTAGCAAGAACCCAAATATTATTTATAGTCATAGCAAAAGCCAACTTTAGTGAAAACTGATGCCTCTTCAGAATGAATGGAAGACTGAAATCTGAAGGAGCAGAAGATATGGGTCATCTTTACATGTATGCTATCCAATGTTCGCACACTTGAAAAAGCCACATATAAAGTTGTCCGTGCGTAAACACAGGCTCTTGTAGCCAAGGTTTGGCCTTGAGCCTTATTTATAGTCATAGCAAAAGCCAACCTTAGTGAAAACTAACGCCTCTCTAGAATGAAGCGAAGGTTGGTATCCGAAGGGGCCAAAGATATTTCAGACACTATACAGTGTGTTCAACTTTGGGCACTGTCAGTATATGTGCTTCAAGGACATGAGAGCACATGCGCTGAAACACCATACGTGTTCCATCGCAAAGATCCTAAAGGCATTGGTGAAAGTATAAATAAATATTTTGGAAATAAAAAAAAACATATATATATAAGAAAATAAATTGGAATTAAAATTTACAAACTATATTTCAGAGTGGATACATATTTGAAAGGAAAAAAAAAAAAAGAAAATTGCAAACAACAAAACTATATTACAAATATGACATGAAAACTAACGCCTCTCTAGAATGAAGCGAAGGTTGGTATCTGAAGGGGCCAAAGATATTTCAGACACTATACAGTGTGTTCAACTTTGGGCACTGTCAGTATATGTGCTTCAAGGACATGAGAGCACATGCGCTGAAACACCATACGCGTTCCATCGCAAAGATCCTAAAGGCATTGGTGAAAGTATAAATAACCCATATCTTCTGCTCCTTCAGATTTCAGTCTTCCATTCATTCTGAAGAGGCATCAGTTTTCACTAAAGTTGGCTTTTGCTATGACTATAAATAATATTTGGGTTCTTGCTACAAGAGCCTGTGTTTATGCATGCAAAAGCAAAGTTGTATTTAAACAACAATCAACCTTGTAAATTTGATTTTTAAAATGGTCGAATTATCGAAAGTGTCGAATTATCGAAAGTGTCGAATTATCGAGTGTCGAATTACAGTTTGTTTATGTATTTTTTAATAAGGTCCTCTTATCTTATCTGCAATATAGTTGTATTTTTCGAAATTTTATTTTATAATTTGTTAATTTCTTTCTTTTTTTTTTCACTCTAATAATATTTATTTAAATCTAATAATTTTTATTTAATCCAATGTCTATAGTTTCTTCCCTGAAATTGCTTACCAAACATGAGTCAGTGTTTCCACAGTGTTAACAGTTGGAGTGTTAGAATGCGGAGAAGCAAAATAACTCCCTACTGAATTTCTCAATAGTCTCACTCCCAGAGGAATGCATCCACACCAGTTAACCTCTAGGTTGGTACTATTGTTATGCTTCTGAGAAGTTTTAATCCTAAGCAGGGTCTTTGAAAATGGTACACGTATGGTGATACAGTGCATGTGCTCTCATGTCCTTAAAGTAGTGTAGTTCTGTTGTTTGCAATTTCATTTTCTGATTTGTTAAAATTTTTCTTCTATAGTTTCTCACCTGCGGGTCCTTGGGGTAAACCCGGGGCGTTGCCCGGGTCACTCGGCTAGTATGTATATAAAAAAGCAAAGCCCAATTCTAAACCCAAATATTTTTTTATGAGAAGAACATCAACATATTGCATGATTACGGCAGTCCATAGCTTCCCTGACAAAAATGCACCAAAAAAGTTAAATATTCCAAAAATATTTCTGTGTATATATTGCTAAATGTGTAAATAACATGTATATAAAAAAGCAAAGCTTAATTTTAAATTTCATTATCCTTTTCACAGGAAAAGCATCAAAATACTGCATAAGTACGGCACTTTTGCAGCCCTATGATTACGGCAGTCCATAGCTTCCCTGACAAAAATTCACCAAGAAAGTTAAATATTCCAAAATTTTTCTGTGTGTAAATTGCTAAATATGTAAAAAACATGTATACAAAAAAGCAAAGCCCAATTCCAAACCCAAATATTTTTTTTATGAGAAGAACATCAACATAATGCATGATTACGGCAAGTCCATAGCTTCCCTGACAAAAATTCACCAAAAAAGTAAAATATTCCAAAAATATTTCTGTGTATATATTGCTAAATGTGTAAATAACATGTATATAAAAAAGCAAAGCTTAATTTTAAATTTCATTATCCTTTCCACAGGAAAAGCATCAAAATACTGCATAAGTACGGCACTTTTGCAGCCGCATGAATACGGCAGTCCATAGCTTCCCTGACAAAAATGCACCAAGAAAGTTAAATATTCCAAAATTTTTCTGTGTGTAAATTGCTAAATATGTAAAAAGCATGTATACAAAAAAGCAAAGCCCAATTCCAAACCCAAATATTTTTTCTATGAGAAGAACATTAACATAATGCATGATTACGGCAGTCCATAGCTTCCCTGACAAAAATTCACCAAAAAAGTTAAATATTCCAAAAATATTTCTGTGTATATATTGATAAATGTGTAAATAACATGTATATAAAAAAGCAAAGCTTAATTTTAAATTTCATTATCCTTTCCACAGGAAAAGCATCAAAATACTGCATAAGTACGGCACTTTTGCAGCCGCATGATTACGGCAGTCCATAGCTTCCCTGACAAAAATTCACCAAGAAAGTTAAATATTCCAAAATTTTTCTGTGTGTAAATTGCTAAATATGTAAAAAACATGTATACAAAAAAGCAAAGCCCAATTCCATACCCAAATATTTTTTTTATGAGAAGAACATCAACATAATGCATGATTACGGCAGTCCATAGCTTCCCTGACAAAAATTCACCAAAAAAGTTAAATATTCCAAAAATATTTCTGTGTATATATTGATAAATGTGTAAATAACATGTATATAAAAAAGCAAAGCTTAATTTTAAATTTCATTATCCTTTCCACAGGAAAAGCATCAAAATACTGCATAAGTACGGCACTTTTGCAGCCGCATGATTACGGCAGTAGTAATCAGGCATTATACAGGCTAGTATGTATATAAAAAAGCAAAGCCCAATTCTAAACCCAAATATTCTTTTTATGAGAAGAACATCAACATATTGCATGATTACGGCAGTCCATAGCTTCCCTGACAAAAATGCACCAAAAAAGTTAAATATTCCAAAAATATTTGTGTGTATATATTGCTAAATGTGTAAATAACATGTATATAAAAAAGCAAAGCTTAATTTTAAATTTCATTATCCTTTTCACAGGAAAAGCATCAAAATACTGCATAAGTACGGCACTTTTGCAGCCGCATGATTACGGCAGTCCATAGCTTCCCTGACAAAAATTCACCAAGAAAGTTAAATATTCCAAAATTTTTCTGTGTGTAAATTGCTAAATATGTAAAAAAACATGTAGACAAAAAAGCAAAGCCCAATTCCAAACCCAAATATTTTTTTAATGAGAAGAACATCAACATAATGCATGATTACGGCAGTCCATAGCTTCCCTGACAAAAATTCACCAAAAAAGTAAAATATTCCAAAAATATTTCTGTGTATATATTGCTAAATGTGTAAATAACATGTATATAAAAAAGCAAAGCATAATTTTAAATTTCATTATCCTTTCCACAGGAAAAGCATCAAAATACTGCATGAGTACGGCACTTTTGCAGCCGCATGATTACGGCAGTCCATAGCTTCCCTGACAAAAATGCACCAAGAAAGTTAAATATTCCAAAATTTTTCTGTGTGTAAATTGCTAAATATGTAAAAAGCATGTATACAAAAAAGCAAAACCCAATTCCAAACCCAAATATTTTTTTTATGAGAAGAACATTAACATAATGCATGATTACGGCAGTCCATAGCTTCCCTGACAAAAATTCACCAAAAAAGTTAAATATTCCAAAAATATTTCTGTGTATATATTGATAAATGTGTAAATAACATGTATATAAAAAAGCAAAGCTTAATTTTAAATTTCATTATCCTTTCCACAGGAAAAGCATCAAAATACTGCATAAGTACGGCACTTTTGCAGCCGCATGATTACGGCAGTCCATAGCTTCCCTGACAAAAATTCACCAAGAAAGTTAAATATTCCAAAATTTTTCTGTGTGTAAATTGCTAAATATGTAAAAAACATGTATACAAAAAAGCAAAGCCCAATTCCAAACCCAAATATTTTTTTTATGAGAAGAACATCAACATAATGCATGATTACGGCAGTCCATAGCTTCCCTTACAAAAATTCACCAAAAAAGTTAAATATTCCAAAAATATTTCTGTGTATATATTGATAAATGTGTAAATAACATGTATATAAAAAAGCAAAGCTTAATTTTAAATTTCATTATCCTTTCCACAGGAAAAGCATCAAAATACTGCATAAGTACGGCACTTTTGCAGCCGCATGATTACGGCAGTCCATAGCTTCCCTGACAAAAATTCACCAAGAAAGTTAAATATTCCAAAATTTTTCTGTGTGTAAATTGCTAAATATGTAAAAAACATGTATACAAAAAAGCAAAGCCCAATTCCAAACCCAAATATTTTTTTTATGAGAAGAACATCAACATAATGCATGATTACGGCAGTCCATAGCTTCCCTGACAAAAATTCACCAAAAAAGTTAAATATTCCAAAAATATTTCTGTGTATATATTGATAAATGTGTAAATAACATGTATATAAAAAAGCAAAGCTTAATTTTAAATTTCATTATCCTTTCCACAGGAAAAGCATCAAAATACTGCATAAGTACGGCACTTTTGCAGCCGCATGATTACGGCAGTCCATAGCTTCCCTGACAAAAATTCACCAAGAAAGTTAAATATTCCAAAATTTTTCTGTGTGTAAATTGCTAAATATGTAAAAAACATGTAGACAAAAAAGCAAAGCCCAATTCCAAACCCAAATATTTTTTTTATGAGAAGAACATCAACATAATGCATGATTACGGCAGTCCATAGCTTCCCTGACAAAAATTCACCAAAAAAGTAAAATATTCCAAAAATATTTCTGTGTATATATTGCTAAATGTGTAAATAACATGTATATAAAAAAGCAAAGCATAATTTTAAATTTCATTATCCTTTCCACAGGAAAAGCATCAAAATACTGCATAAGTACGGCACTTTTGCAGCCGCATGATTACGGCAGTCCATAGCTTCCCTGACAAAAATGCACCAAGAAAGTTAAATATTCCAAAATTTTTCTGTGTGTAAATTGCTAAATATGTAAAAAGCATGTATACAAAAAAGCAAAGCCCAATTCCAAACCCAAATATTTTTTTTATGAGAAGAACATTAACATAATGCATGATTACGGCAGTCCATAGCTTCCCTGACAAAAATTCACCAAAAAAGTTAAATATTCCAAAAATATTTCTGTGTATATATTGATAAATGTGTAAATAACATGTATATAAAAAAGCAAAGCTTAATTTTAAATTTCATTATCCTTTCCACAGGAAAAGCATCAAAATACTGCATAAGTACGGCACTTTTGCAGCCGCATGATTACGGCAGTCCATAGCTTCCCTGACAAAAATTCACCAAGAAAGTTAAATATTCCAAAATTTTTCTGTGTGTAAATTGCTAAATATGTAAAAAACATGTATACAAAAAAGCAAAGCCCAATTCCAAACCCAAATATTTTTTTTATGAGAAGAACATCAACATAATGCATGATTACGGCAGTCCATAGCTTCCCTTACAAAAATTCACCAAAAAAGTTAAATATTCCAAAAATATTTCTGTGTATATATTGATAAATGTGTAAATAACATGTATATAAAAAAGCAAAGCTTAATTTTAAATTTCATTATCCTTTCCACAGGAAAAGCATCAAAATACTGCATAAGTACGGCACTTTTGCAGCCGCATGATTACGGCAGTCCATAGCTTCCCTGACAAAAATTCACCAAGAAAGTTAAATATTCCAAAATTTTTCTGTGTGTAAATTGCTAAATATGTAAAAAAACATGTATACAAAAAGCAAAGCCCAATTCCAAACCCAAATATTTTTTTTATGAGAAGAACATCAACATAATGCATGATTACGGCAGTCCATAGCTTCCCTGACAAAAATTCACCAAAAAAGTTAAATATTCCAAAAATATTTCTGTGTATATATTGCTAAATGTGTAAATAACATGTATATAAAAAAGCAAAGCTTAATTTTAAATTTCATTATCCTTTTCACAGGAAAAGCATCAAAATACTGCATAAGTACGGCACTTTTGCAGCCCCCCTGTCAAGCCCCCCAATCAGACAAAAGAAAAAATGAGATTTTATTCTTTAGTTCATTTATTCTTCTGTCTGATGCTGTTGCTGAAACGTCACACACTATTAAATTATTTGGATGAGGTCTTATCAATGAGAAAAAAAAAGATGCCAAAGAGAGATGAAAAGATGCCAAAAAAGATAACCAGATACAAAAATTGAGCTAAATTCAAATAAAAAACGATAACAAACACTTATAAAAGAAAATTATTATAGAATAAAAGTAATAATTCAAACGTTGCCAAAGACATTAGGAAAGATAATGCAAATAAGAAACATACACAAAAATTGAGCTCTATTTAAATGAAAAACTATAACAAAGTACTTACAAATCAAATACAAATAATCAAATGAATTCAGAAATTAGTAAAAATTAGTAAATAAGAATTAGTAAAAGGTAAACAAAATACGCATTTCAAAACAAACGAACCGATGATGATAAATGCAAAAAATCTACGATTGTAAAATAGATTAAATTAAAAAATAAAAATAACTGTTAACATTAGGAAAATAAAAACAGGCCTATCATACGAAGAAAAAAATAACGAAAATTTTGGTATATAGATCGTTATGTGTAGTTCAGAATCTTCGGAGGAGATAGCTTAAGACTTTACAATGGAAAACTCTGTTACGGTATTATCTATATAGATAGTTATATATATATATTGCCCTCTGACTAATCAAATTGTATGCAAATACTTTGAAACATTACCAAATTGTCTTAGTGTATATACTCAATCTCATGAGAACTTTGTTATGTTTAGAAACTATTTGTACAATAATTTACCAAACACTACTAATCTATCGTGTAAATATTTAATTATATATATGTAAATAATACTAGCACAGCACAATAGTCCTTTGGACTTCGTGCTTTTTGTAATCAATAATAAAAAAAATATATATATATATATATAGTTGTGTATGAGTACAAATGGAAATATGCAAATATATATTACGTGAGACAAAGTCACCTCTCCTGTCAAATAAATACATGAAATACTGTTAAAGTGAAAATATCAGGCTTCAAAGGAAAAGTTTCTCTAAAATGTCTTAATTCAGATATTTCTAACTTTCGCGGACACGAAAGCCGTTCTACAGGAGATATGCATCGTGATTCCTCCTGAAGAAAGGCTCTCGTGACGAAAGCTAGAGATTTACATAATCTAATTGATGTAAATAATTATATGTAAATAATCTTTGTCAGGATTAGAATGACGAATCCTGTATGGGACTTTGATTCCAGTAAAAGGCTTGTTGCTTCTGTTGTATATAGTCACAGTGTAGAAAATACTACACTATACCTACTACATATATCTCTGTATTCTTAGTTCTCTTCTCTTTAATTACTCTTTAAACTGGCGAATCCTTTATAGGACGAGAGGTCCTCAATAAAGGCTTTTGTTGTTGTTGTTGTATATAGTCACAGTATAGAAAACACTACACTATACCTACTACTTATATCTTTGTATTCTTAGTTCTCTTCAATTACTCTGTAAACTGGCGAATCCTTTATAAGACGAGAGGTCCTCAATAAAGGCTTTTGTTGTTGTGTTGTTGAAAGCTAGAGAATTGTAAATTAGAATTTTTTTACAAAAGAAACTTATCCCTTGAAATCAGATATTTTGATCACAATATTAAAAGATTGGATTATTTTATTCAATCAAAAACTATGCTTTTAATTTCATCTTTCAGCCAATATTTAGTTAAAACAATTAGCCACAACATCTTTTGTTTAAAATTGATCATTTTTATGTATTTATTAAAAGGCACAAATATCTTTTTATTCATGGATATCGTAACCCTGCGCATTTATAATATGTTAATATAAAATAAATGAAGCTTCCAGGGTTAAGTTTCTTATGCAACTTTTTAATATCGAGCATACGGACTTGTCAGTCCTATATATATATGTTATGAATATTTTGTTGTTGTTAGATAAGGCTTGATAAGACAAAGGATCGATAAGATAAAGAGTTGAAGGTGCAGTCGTGATAAGAAAAATATAATTATTTACCGTCAAGTAGCTTTTATTTTCAATAACTTGAGGAAAGATTACACATTAGTTAGTTTCACATTATATAGAATTTATAAAGTTAATCCTATATTAGTGATTTAAAAGGATAGATATGTTAACTACGCATATTTACAACAAAACTGAAAGTCATTCTAAAAACGATGATAACCAAAAGTAAAAATATCAATGAATAAAATAAAATATATATTTTTTTAAATATAGAAATATTCGAGTTTTTAGATTATATAATATATATATGTAAATATGTATATTTTATTTTTATTGTTAAATATTATGTACTTTATCTTAGTATAATCTGTATAGATACAATATGACCAAAATTCTTATTGAAGAGTATTAAACTAAACCATTTTTTTGTTTTATATCCCATAAAATACATTGCGGCACTTCTTAAGATATATTTCTCATTAAGAACATGTTTAAAAAATGGTCATTAATAATGTTTAAATGTCTCAATTATATTCACACGCAAAACACAGTACAAATACAACACACATAAACACACACGACAAAAAACGCCATTGATACATCCATTTTAAACGCCATATGTAAATAAATACGTAGGAAAAAAATTACCTATATATTTACATTCATCATATATAACTAACAAAAAAAAGAGGGGCTTAAATATACATATCAAAAAATAAACATTTTGATTATAATAATTTCCTATTTGACGTATAACATAATAATCAGGCTTTATATATATAAAAAAATCTATTTTAAAAAGTTATAGGAAGGGCAGATGGGCAACGGGTAAAAAACATAATTTATTTATAGCGCGTCAAATGATTATCCAATCAGGACACAGTCGTCTGATTGTTAATAGCAGCTTTACCAAAAGATTGATAGTCATCCATTAGGCTATCCTTGGATGCAATCTTTTCTAGACGATCCTTCAACAGGACAATCACAACTTCTAGCCAATCAAAAGATTTTTCCACAGAGTAGCCATTTGTCGTCTGCAACCAAGAAATTAAGCGCGTCATTTTTTTTTAATTGATCTACTGCGTAACCCTGGGTTGGAATTTTAAATGGTGGTTCTTATGATGGATTTGGTCGGATCAAAAGTGAGTCGCCAGGCTTAATCCAAGTAGGCAAGCAAAAAAAAAAATTGTCAAGGTGTATTATTACTAATTTAATGAGGTAATTGCGCGGTGCTATCCTTTAATTAATGGTGTCCAATAATGATGCTAATGAGGTGGTGGTTGGCAAAAAAAAAAAAGAATATTGGTCGTATGGTGGGTAAATTGGTGGGACGTGATGACTTTCATCTGATTTCTTCATTCTCTTATTGGTTGTCCTTCACTGTCACATTTTGCATATGTCCTCAACTTTCAAATTAATCTTGTGGATACTTTTAAGACAGTGTTTTCTTAAAGGAATTTCTCATCAAATTTTTTAACAAATGATTTTATATTATAGACATTTTAGTCTGATCTACGAACGGTTCTAAAATGACAGTCAGTTCACTGTCAACTTTTTGCATATGTTCCTCAACTTTCAAATCAATCTTATAGATACCTTTAGGACAGTGTTTTCTTAAAGGAATTTTTCATCAATTTTTTTCACAAATTATTCAAAATTATCTTATATTATAGAACATTTTAGTTCGTTCTACGAACGGTTCTAAAACGACAGTCAGTTTTCTAAGCCGTAATAATATTTTGCCTATATACATATTTACATTGTTGATGTTAGTGTCCATCAAGTTGAGATTGACTTTCGGTAACTATACAGACAAATATTCTCCAATTTATCTGTTAATTATCAATTATTTTATTTCCAAAGCGCTATATCCCGCAAGGAATACTTGCGCCAAACAAGGAGAAAGGTTTATTTACATAAGTTATTTACATTATTCAACGCATGAAAACATTAGAGATCCAGATTTGTAGAAAGTTTAGAATGTATTTACAAAATGAATTAAATTTTAAATATGATTATTTTTATCGGAAATCAAATCGTTAAGTTCACAAACAACTAGTTCATTCTTCATTCTATAATCTTGAAATGCTGGGCATTCGATCAGTAGATGTCTTGAGGTTTGTTCCTCAATACCACAAAAACAACTTGAATCCTCCACTGCCTTTATTCTATTTTAAAAACTTTTGAAATTTCCGTGGTTTGTAACAAATTGTGTATTATAAAAATTCGGACGAAAGTATTTATCTGTTAGTGACCATCATTCGTAGCTCATCTGATCACCTTCCAGTAGCCAACTTGACCTCATCCAGCCAGCTTATTTACATACCCTGATATTTAAATAGGCGGATAAGAAGCAACCCAAATCAAGGGAGATAAGGAGCAACCAGGTTATGATATTGTAGCAGATTAATTATTATTATATGAAAAGATTTTTAATTTCGATATTTGTATATTGATGAACTGTAAAATATTCTCATTTACCTCTCTGCCATTTTATTATTTTTAATTTGGGTTTTACATTAAATAAATTGCTGCGTCATTCTAAAGTTTATCTTTCCTACGTTACAATATTTACAATGAAAGAATATGTACAAGTCAATCTTATTTACATATTTACCTATTTTGACATATTTACAAAGTGAATGTCTTGTGAAATGGTGTCTTAGGTTTTAGATCTTCTTTCCTATAAATTCCTTTATTCAACAACAACAACAGCTTTATTAGGACATTTCCGTCCTGTAAGGACTCGCCATAGATCATTTTCATGGAGAAAAGGAAAAAAAACATAAACAAAGGAGAGAAGGGAAAAGGAAATCAAAGTATTCAACATAACTATACAAATTAACTATGAAAGGAAATTGTTCTGTAATTTTAGTTCTTAGAGATTACCTAAATTCCTTTATATATAAATATTAGGTTGAATGTTATTCTAAGTTTATCGTGTAATAAAGATATTTTTGATATAAACTTAATAGATTAGAGGAATATAATATAATGCGGCTTGTGATTGTAAAACGACATTAGAAAACTATCCCGCATGTGTTTCTTTTCAACGAAAAATCAAAATTTATTCCAAGGAGAAATAACGATTATTTCTAACCTTTTTGGATGAAGTATGAAAGGGTGAATTGTGAATAGTAATGATACACGGAAAAATAAAAGTGTCCAGGGATGGGAATCGAACCCACATTGTTCCGCTTACCGGGCAGATTAGCGCGTCGTCTGTTATCGGAAATTTTAACGAATTTTGACACGTATGTTTTTGTGATGTGCTGAATCTAACAATAATAACAAAATTTTACTATTCCTCAATATTCAAAGAAATAAAATTGTTAATGGTTAAAATTAATTACAAAATGTATAAGTCGACTAAAATAAGCCGAGTTAAAATAGAAAAATAAAACGGAGATTGAAGTAGAGAATCTTGTGCGAATTTTATTAGCGGGCTTTCGGACGTCCTTCTACAGGCTAAATAAAATTCGCACAAGATACTCCTATTCAATCTCCGTTTTATTTTGCTAAAAATGTATAAGTATTATATTCTTAGGGCAATATGTAAATATTATATGATATTTATTCTCTATATATTATCTTTACGGATAGTAATACAGATAATAAATATCATGAGAAATATATTTTGCTATAAATTTAATCTATATAGATATGTACATTGAAATTATAATTGATATTAATTATGTTCTATCCATTTATATATATTCGAAAATGATAATTATATGGCAAAGCAAAATTTATTTTATAAAATTGATATTTCTCCTCAAATTTGAGTTATAAGCTAATTTAGGATTGACCATTTCTGATTATGCAAATAAATATTTCTGAAAAGTTACATATATATATATATGAATATATCTTTAAAAAATGAGGCTTATTTTGGAGTGTGATTTCTCTTCATAATTTACCCTTTCATACCTCATCCAAAAAGGTTAGAAATAGTCAATATTTCACCTTGAAATAAAATTTTGATTTTTCGTTGAAAAGAAACTCATGCGGTGTAACTTCAAGTGTCGTTTTACAATCACAGGCTGCAGTGTATTATATTGTGTAATAAGATTATTTATTAATCCAATATTTCGATGGACCAATCGTCCATCTTTTACGAGGTATTTTGTTATGAAGCACACAGAAGGTCGCGTGCTCTAAGTGAGCCACGGACGTCTTACAAGCTTGTTGGGCGATAAACCATCTAATATATACATTTTAAACAAAGCAAATATAATCAAAAGAAAAAACAGTGCAATATATATAAATAAATATTTATAAATATTTAGAATAAATATATCTTTATATTGTAAATAGTATAAAATATTTGATAAATATGCAAATTTTTATTTTATATTTAATCTCTTAAAATATATTGATGCTTTAGTTTTCCACACAATTTATTAATTTTTAATCTTCGAAAAAAAAAAATTGCATCGATTTACATTTTTTTTTCGTCTGCTAAGAAAATCTAAAAAGCGCGCCAAATCAATTTCGAAGCAGCCGAACACAACAAGTTTTGGAAACAATTTCACCCCCCTCCCTTCACCCTTCCACCCCTTCTTCTCTAATTAATCACATTCAATGAAAATTTAATACCAGAAGATCACCCAATAACGATTTTCTTCTGATTACAATTTCCTTTTTCTTTACATTTCTAAGACTTCTTTAAGTATGTCGACAATTCTTTTTTTTTTCTTTTTCTGTTGAACTTGATTGCTTGCAAATGAAATGAGAATTTTGTTATTGTGTAAGATACGTGAGATATACTTTGTTCTCTTTAGCATTTACAATTTTCTAAATAATATATTTATAACTATATAAACAACTATCTTTAGAATTAGTTATATTCAAATTACGTGTATTTTTAATAGCGAGTTAGTAATTGAAAAATACATTTATATTAAAAATTATTTTATATATTTAAAACAAACATAAATCATGATGAGAGCCAACAGCCCGAAATGCGTACGTGGTTAGCTTTTTTAATTAATTACGAAAAGGTATTTGTCCAATTCTGTAATAATAAAAAATCAGCGATTAATTGGTATTTATTCCAATAGATGGCACAAGCTATTATCCACTTTCAGTTGCACGATCATACTCTGCCGTTTTTCTCAAAATATATGCAACTGTATATGCATATACAGGCCGCTCAAGTGAGTATTTTATATGGCAAAGTGTTATTTATAGACGTATATAAACTGAACGTTGATGTATAATCTGCCCCAGACTACTGACTAACCAATTTATTGATTAATAAAGGTCAACCAGCACAGGTTTCTGAGTAGTTGGTCCTTAAATATTTAGTGTAGGCTGTACCTCATCAAATTCCTTTCGGTCGAGAAGGTTTTTTGATAAATCAGTTAAAAAGGCTAGTTACGATTAGTATTTAAGAAAAAATCAGCCGTTTTTAGTATATATTTATTCCTGTAGATGGCAGTCGTCATTATGGCATTTTAATTTGCATAATCAGGAAGTGTCATAATAGGATAATGTCTTTTTACTCGTGATGAAAAACTTTGACAAGGAGGCAGCTGAAAAATGATGAGTGGAAAAAATGGGATGGAAGAATAGCAACACCACCTATTTAAGTCGTCGAATTCTTGAAATTGGCAGTCTGAAAGAAGAAGCAAAAGCATCTGGCAACACCATGTTATCTATTTTTGTGTAATTACTGAGTGTTTTTGCGTGCCTTTTGTCCGGCAAGGAGGTCCATTAATAATGTCTCCACTTCCCATTATCGGATTACTTGATTTTTAATGTGGCCAGCTCGGAAGCGAAAGCTGATTCGGTCCAATCACGCTATAGGTGATATTAATGTTTCTTCGTTGTTCTTCAGGATCTATGTCGTCTATACTTTGGTCATATTTGTTGTAGATATTGGCACTTTGTCGCTATAATATCGCTGCTATACTCGAGTAACTCTAGTTATCTACAGATTTTGTCTGCTTTGCATATTCTCTTTAGTCATATTTGTTGTAGATGTTCTCATTTTGTCACTATAATATTGCTACCATACTCGAGTAACTCTTGTTTTCTACAGATTTTGTCTACTTTGCATATTCTCTTTAGTCATATTTGTTGTAGATGTTCTCACCTTGTCGCTATAACATCACTGCTATACTCGAGTAACTCTTGTTATCTACAGATTTTGTCTACTTTGCATATTCTCTTTAGTCATATTTGTTGTAGATGTTCTCACCTTGTCGCTATAACATCGCTGCTATACTTGAGTAACTCTTGTTATCTACAGAATTTGTCTACTTTGCATATTCTCTTTAGTCATATTTGTTTTAGATGTTCTCACTTTGTCGCTATAATATTGCTGCTATACTCGAGTAACTCTTATTATCTACAGATTTTGTCTACTTTGCATATTCTCTTTAGTCATATTTGTTGTAGATGTTCTCACTTTGTCGCTGTAACATTGCTACCATACTTGAGTAACTACCTCAACCTGAAACTCTTGTTATTTACAGGTGTTTGCCTACTTTGCATATTCTCTTTGGGCATATTTGTTGTAGATATTCTCACCTTGTCGCTGTGATATCGCTGCCATACTCAAGTAACTACCTCAACGTGTTACTCTTGTTATCTACAACTGGCTGGTCTATAGGTGATTTTGTCTACCATATATACTCACTATTGTTGTAGATCCTATATAACTTTGTATCTACGAAATCGCTACCCCCCACTATATAATATTTATCATACAACTTCTTACCATTGCTCAATCCGTCTACGTTGCATATTCTCTGGTCTATATATATTATGTTCATCTTGTCTATGTTGTTGCATATACTTTTATTTGATTCCCGCCCTTCTAGACGGCCACTGGCAGACATTATACGTGTGCATCCCGAAACAGACCCTACTTGCATCCACTGTTCAGAAGAGCCTCAGACAGTTAATCATCTTCTCTTCATCCTACAGCATTCTTGAGACACAGGACATATACAGCTATCCTGCTTGGACTGACCCACCTCAATCTTACATCTATGGCCAGACTCCCAGACTCAACCTCAGCATGAAACTTTCAGGTCGATTGGTTCAAATCAGCAATCAAAACAGGATGCGAGTAAAAGCGCTCAACACTAGTCCATACAAGTGAGCTGGACTCCCCGGGTAGTTGGTGTTCTGCGCTCCCTGGGTTATAAATATCTTTCTATGTGTGTTCGGGTATTTTATCTACATATTTCAACATTGCTCTATACACTTTTGATCTCCGGGACCACAGCAATGAGAGTGGGATGTGTGTACAGGTTATTTTATATACATCGTGTCTATATTGCTCTATGAACATTTATTAGAAATCTGCGACCACAGCCATGAGAGTGAGACGTGTGTACAGGGATGGACCCAGATGAGGTTCCCCCGTGGTGGGACGACCAGCCGTGTCAGTGTCCGGCCCCTCCCCCAGACTTTGTGATCCCTCCGCCCCCTGCTCCTCCAGGGACCTGTCCTGAGGATCTTCGCTGTGCCGCGGCGCCCCCTATAGTCCAGCAGTCCATCGCAGCATCTCCCTATGTACCTTTGGCAGCGGTTTGCTCGTCGGTCGTTATTGTAACCCTCTGCATCGCCACCTACGTCGTGTGGAAGTAAGTCCCTTTTTGCACGATGTCACAACTCCCCACTTACTGCATCCCACTACTTACACCAGTCCTGTGAATTAAACAAAAAAAAAACAACATTGATTTAGCATTTCATTCATTTATACAGTATAACCTGCATGATAGAGTTCACACTCCCACAGACAACTCTCTACAAAGGACAGTCTCCATAATCAAAAACATCATTTTTATTAATCAGAAAATATCTAGTAAAAGAACACCTCTATCTATAAATGGCACTTTGGCCCTACACACCTAGATGTTATATATTCAAATATAATCGTTGAGAGACTTTCGTTATAGAATATATTCGTGAAACAGTAAATAATTATTTTTGTCTTCCATAGAAAAATCCATAAAAAAATAAACACGCATTCAATGGTGCAAGCAAATTATCAATAGTTGGTTCCTATTTAATTTTTACTTAAGAAATTAGAAACGGCTATGTTTATATTTAAAATATAAAAAAAGACTAATCAAACCCTTTCTCACCAAGATTTTTTATTACTATTATATAATGGCCAGCTTTGGCTCTTCTTCAGTGTCTAACAGATTCAACTAAGAATTATATTTGCATAGGACTGTGTGGTTTGATATATAGGCGTTATATTGTGATATATTTACATATGTCACAATTACTATTTGTGTGACATATGTAAATGTTATTTTAAAGAAATGCCTATTTTTCATACAACTTTCAACTTAAAGATAAATTTAATAATTATTATTTGTTCTTCAAAGTTTTACCATATTATATATATAAATTACAGAGCAATGCTCTTTATTCTATGCAAATCAAAAACATTTCTCTTAAATTTAAAAAGAGTACGCATCATAAAATTTATATATCAATTATCAATTATTTTATTTCCAAAGTGCCATATCCCGCAAGGGATACTTGCGCCAAACAAGGAGAAAAGTTTATTTACATAAGTTATTTACATTATTCAACTCATGAAAACATTAGAGATCCAGATTTTGTAGAAAGTTTAGAATGTATTTACAAAATGAATTGAACTTTAAATATGATTTTTAAACGGAAATCAAATCGTTAAGTTCATATAAAATTTATATATGAAATAAGTAAATCCTTGTTGATTAAAAATATGCAAAAAAAGGTTTACTTGAAAGATATTCGTATTTTTTCTTAAATAGATAATTTTATGCTAGCAATAATAGCACGTCTTATGAAAGATTTCATAATGATATAATAGGAATGGGTGTCTTGGCAATCAGACAAGAGGACAGACAGACCTCTTCACCTGGCAGAACCAGTTATGGGATCATCCATCATACGTGGACAAAACAAAAAATCTTGTTTGATTAGCACTCACAGGTCCTTTCACAGTCATCAACACGTCCATTTCGACAGTATGCAAAGTCGGATAACCAGTTATAACGATATCTCTATAATATATTTATACATTTAATTTCGCCATCTATCAATAAATTTTGTAACAATAAATTTCAGAAAATGTGTTTATTTTTTTTACATATATCTTAAAATATTATCTCTACATTTTCATGCAACACAGCAAAACAAAAGTCTACTGGGTTCACCCCATTTTTCCTTGTACACGGGCGTGAAATCGAGACTCCACTGGACCTATTATTCCCCAAGTTATTGCCAGAAGACGACGAATTCATCCAAACTCTAGGGGCAAGAGCCGAAGAAGCACAAAAACTGACACGTATCCACTCCATGAGATCTCAAGAAAGCAATAAACATCGCTATGACGCCCCTCACAGAAATATAATTTACCAGCCTGGAGATTTCGTATGGATCTTTATCCCTGTGCGTAAAGTGGGACATTCGGAAAAACTAATGAGACGTTACTTCGGTCCATATAAAGTAACCCGAAAAATATCCGATGTGACCTATGAAGTTGAGACATTCGGAAACCAGCAAGGTCATCAAAAGTCCAACCCCACCAAGCGAATGAAAGTAACCAAACGGGGTTCTGGCACATTTGTAAAAGCAAAGTCGAACCGCTTTTCACATGTGTAGTCATTTGGTGCACTTACAGTAAAGCAGTCGCCATCTTCTACCCACCATGATTATCATGGCCTGTACCACGTGTACTAGGGATAAGCAAAAAAAAAAAAAAAAATGGTGAAACCGCTGGGAGGGTTCACTACCCAAGTCCTCCCAATATATTTGTTCATCGCATTAAGGACAGTAGAAATTTGACTTAAGTGTAAAAGAAACATTCGCGGCTTAATGTTTTCATTTGCTGTATATATTTGTCGCGTTATTGATTTATAATGATAAAGGTTATGAAAGGGCTTGGCTCATCAGTAGTCAACTCTCTCAGGGCTTTCGCCAAATCATTTCTAAAAATAGATAAAAGCTAACGACGATAAGTTTACTTTATTAAAAAGTTATATTTGGCGAGCCTTCGGACAATAAAGCCCTTCCACAGTCTGATTACGAATATCTGAATCCGTATTACAGCCTGTTAAAGGATACAATATATTCTTACAATATAGAGATACCAATTTGAGCATATTTAACTTTTCGCAATACTACATTTACAATTTGTTATCAATAGAAAAACCCTGTTATATTCATAAATAAGTTAAAACAAAGCATCTAGGGCTGCGTATCTTTTATTTCATAATTATAAAACAAGCTTTCGGGCTCATACGCCCTTCTACAGGAGTTAATAAACGACTAACCATCTAATCTGAGATTACATTTTATATATGTAGCTATTATTTTGCATATTGGCCTGATTGAATAATTAACATATTTAGATTTACATATAGGTTGCACAATTTGGGAAATATTAATTCTAATTAATCTGTGGTTATATGAATTATTATTATTATTATTATTTTAGATTTTACAAAGGTGGTTGCAAAGAAAAGCAGTTGTCAAACAGTTGGATGTCTGAAAGGTTTGTAGAGTTTTCTTAACGATATATAATGTGTGATTATCTATCATATATATAAAGCTCTGAAAAAAGGTATCTCCTTATCGTGCAACTTAAAGTTGCTGATAGCTTTCGCCATCTATAGAATAAATATCAACTATTCTCGTTGATTTTTAATTATTCCAGAATTGGCCAAATACCCATTCTTGATTAATCAAGAAAAGCTAACCACAGATGCCCTTTTTTCATAATTATGCATCTTATCCCAGTACAATATCACATTTGTACTTTTTTTTTTCATATAAAGCTCTGTAAAGAACCAATAAAAAATGTTAAAATGGCCAGGTGTTAATATTAAAAACAAAATTCGAATTTCCTGACTCATGTGAGCGGTCAGTAAATACCAATTCTTTTTTAAATAAAGAGATATTTCTATAAAGATATTTCGTTGTTTCTCAAGAGTTTTTCCCTTATGCAAATTAAATAAGAAGATAATAATGACATCGCTTAAAAGGTTAATCAATGACAAACTACAGGCTATCCTATTTAATTTTATATTCGTCTATGAAAACGTCAAAAAAATATTTTTTCGAAATTTATGTTTAAAAAGTTTCAATTATGAGACGATACCTCTTAAAAATAAAAGATTTAACTATTATCCTATAAAAAAATATACTGAAAAAAGTTTATAGATTCTAAATAAATGTGATATTTTCATCGATATAATAGAGTTAAAAATAAACATCTCAAATTATTCTAAATCATATAAAAGGTAGTAGAAGTTCACAAACTAAAAAAAAGGATCAGAGATCATAATCCTGAAACTCCACTTAAAATTAATGACTTAGAGTTATCCCAAAGTTTAAAATTAATAAGGTTTTTGCCGACGGATTATAGCGTCTAAGCTTAACGTGGTATGAGAAGAATTTATGTGCCCATTTTATGGAGGTCTTCTGATTTATTGATGTTTGCTCATCTGAAATTGATCATAATTGTCCTATCAATAGGTAACTTATAGATCGCCAACTACCCGGCCATATATATGTTATATTAAAATATTATTTTATTTAAAATTATATTTCATAGATCCAAATACTCTGTTAAATCGACCGCCAGAGTTGATGCTTCTCCTATAAAAACTCGTTGTTGTTCTTTCCCCGATGGTCGACTCAAATATTTTGTACATTATGTAAATAGGTTTTTCATTTTTTTTATTCTTATGTCTTAAGCCAGGCAGTACTTTTACCAAATTATGTATTTTATACATTCCTTAGCTCAAATAAAGAAATCTTTGTTCTTCAATATTTTTATTATAGTTTCAAGATTTTAACCACGACTGCATTAAACATAACATAATTCTCAAAATGATCAAAAATCAACAGAAATCTTATCATTCTTTATTAAATATAATATATATATATATATATATATTATATAATCTCAAAACTCAAATATTTCTATATTTAAATAAATTATATATTATTTTTATTCATTGATATTTTTACTTTTGGTTATCATCGTTTTTAGAATGACTTTCAGTTTTGTTGTAAATATGCGTAGTTAACATATCTATCTTTTTGAATCACTAATATAGGATTAACTTTTTAAATTCTAGATAATGTGAAAATAACTAATGTGTAATATTTCCTCAAATAATTGAAATAAAAGCTACTTGATGGTAAATAATTATCTTTTTCTTATCACGACTGCACCTCAACCCTTTATCTTATCGATCCTTTGTCTTATAAACCCTTTATCTAACAACAAAAAAAATATTCATAACATATATATCGGTTAATTTATTCAAATTTTTGATATTGTAGCGTTTGAAATCAAATCTTTGAATATCTATAGATGTATTTAATGATGACGTCAGCAAGACCAGTCGACAATTATCAACCAACTCCAGACAAAACTATATACACAGCTAAAGAATATTGAACACAAGCAATCTATGAAATATTCATAATAATTTCACAAATACAGAGTAATGATCTGTTGAGTATTTTCACTGATTAATTGAATTAAATATAAATTATTTCTTCGCCACAATATGTTAAAACAAACCTGGCATCACTGTACATCTTCGTTATCACATAATATTCACTGAATAAAATATATTAGGCTTAAAAATATATATTTATATATTTTTTAGATTAAATTTCCTTTATATATATTTCAAAAACCTATATCTCTCATAATTTCAAATATATAGTGGAATTTAGTATAAAAATTTCGTTTTTTTAAATGTGTTAGAAAAATAATTTTATTCAATGATATTAGATAATTACAAATAAAAAACAAAGTTTATTCAGATTATAAATTCTATAATATAAATTTAAAATAGTAAATATTTCAAATTAATTACATATCTTCAAATTCGCCTTATCTATTTCTAATCAATGTTTTGATTGTCTTAACTATATAAAAAAATATATACATGTAATAAGTTGAGGTCTGGTAGCCTCTTGTAGAATCCTGTCGACTCTCGCTATATGCTGTGGTAACCGGTGGTCAAACCTGTAGTAGCCGAGAGGGACAGTCAGGGCGTGGAGAGTTTTCCAGTACCTCTCTGCACTTTGGAAGACCTTTAACAGTTTTCACAGAGTACAGGCAGTCGTGGTCGAGGCAGAGTGGAAAGCTTGGGAATGTTCACACACACAAAACGAAGAGACACAGCTGAAGTAGGAAAGTTCCATGAACAGATAGGAGTTGAGCTAAGCAAGATGGAGATAAGAGTTTCTTACTGTTTTACATGGTCGATGATGTGGACCTGGCTACAAGCGACAAGGGCTTACGCCGACGGTGAAGAGACTAACTGCGGACTATCTCTGGACTAACTGCGGTCGGTTAAAACCGAGGTGTTTATATACCATTCCCGAGGAGGGGGGTTGGAGATGTCTGAGAATGTGAACTTTGAACGTCTGCACCCTTTGACCTTGATGGCAACGACTCGCTAAATTCCTATTTAGGGTTGTCTCGAATTTAGACGTTTTTGAACTTCTCAATCTTGCTTTAACTTAGCTCTTAATCTATTACATAGTTTTATTTATTTATCTTTAGTTTGTACAAAGTACATTACATATGGTGATGCAATGACACAGATTAATCATGCATATAATTATTTATAGATGTGTTTCTATATACAACATGACAATCTTGTTATAAGTAGTTATACAATATAGGGTTTGTTGGTTTAAATTACCATAGATGAGCCCCGGGAGTGAAAGGGTTTATCCGGGTTTAAACGGGTAAAGCCTCTCTAACACAGGTAAGTAATTAAAATTTCTTTTAATTAATTTAAACTGTGAGGGTTAAAAAGGGCTATAACAATATGTTTTGTTTGGATATATCTGCAAATTCTAAAAAATACAACTTATGTTTAATTTAAAAGTTATGATATTCATATAAAAGAGAAATTAAGATGAAACCTTTGTTTGATAAAAAAATAATGATGATGTTCTAAGAGATTGTTGGCGGGCGTTGGAAAGGGTTAGTGGTTAAAGAATATGCAATTGTAAGTATTACACAGGTAATCAAATACTTAGGTCCAGGTGCAAAGCGAGGATATAGACTTGTGCGTCTTCCGAGGCAATGTTTCACCTGTGATCCTGTATAAGGGTTACAGTGCTTTGTCACAATTGTAGGGTTATTGCGTTGAAAAGTTGTTGAAGAACAAGTTGTTAATATGATTGAAAGGGGTGAAATGGAGTCATGCGTTAAGTAGAATTGTTGTAGCGACAGTAGGTGATCTGACTTGACTTAAAAGGTTGATTGTGGTCCGCTAGAGCTAAAAAATTTGAGTTGTGAGAGTTGTGGACGCTTTGTGTTTGCGTGGGTGATTATGCTCTAGGGATGATTGTAGTAAACTTTTGAAACGTGTTCAAGGCCAGAAGTTGGGATTTTTAATTCTGGGGAACTTTGATCAAATAGTTTGTTGAAATTATGAAATCAAAAAATTGTCAAGCAGTACTATCGTTTTTCTACGTTGATGTGAAGCAATGACTAAGAAGATAATAGTGTAAAGTACACTGAAGTGGTTAGAGAAATAGATTGTTGTATGCCCGAAAGTTAATGATAACATAGTCATTTTATAAAAAGGTATAAAACAAATATAAAATGAATAAAATATAGAAATATCATTGTGGTTAAATAAAGTTTAAGTGGATAAAATCAAACAATCAATATATAAAAGTGATAATAATGAAGAATTAAAGTGATTTTTGACAACAAATATATCTTTTGTAATACTAAAATAATATTATGAAAAATAAAATTGATTATTTCATATATAATGTTGGATTAAAAGCTAGTGATTATATAATTGAAAGGCAAAAAATTAAAATAAAAAATAAAATATTTTATACAAAAAAACAGAATATAAGTAAAGATTGTGATCTCAATTTAACATGTAAAATGTTTGATATGTAGAAAAAAAATAGAGATTTACACAGGATTAAAATATCAAAATGTTCAATTTAAGGTAGGTCTTGTTCAAATTCAAATATCTAAATGTTTAAAAGTTGGGTTAAGAAATCGACTGTAGAAAAATGTGTGGAATTAAAAGGAATGCGGGACATGGGGATGGAAGGACTGGGGGCCTCTGGGGGGAAGAGTGGCGATAGATTTAGGTGACGCGGCATGGTGTCTCGAGAGTATGTTAACTAGTGTCCATTTTTATGCTTATTTTGGGTAAGAGAGCGTGCTATCTCTCTAGTTCTAGTTATTTCGGGGTATGGATTAAGATGAATTATTAGATCTGTGTGGATAACATTGACATTAAATAGGTGGGTGGAAAACTTGTGACAGAATGGGGTGTGTTATTAGAAATTTGCGGATTTTTTCTGAGGTAAAAGCGGGCGCTCTGTCAGATAACAGATATTTTGAAAATCCTTGTTGTAGTACAGTTTTGAGAGTTTGAATGTACGTTAGGGTACTGGTTTTACTGGTTAAACTCCCTTTGAGAGTGGTGAAAGCTTGTTGGCAATTTTATGGTCTATTTGAAAAATGTAGTTTTCTCGGTGTTCGTAAGTGTTTTCTTTCGATTTTTGCAATTAAAAAAAAAATGCGTTTCACCTATGTGTATTAAAATTTGAATATATTTTTTAAATCGTTGATTATGGTAGTGCAAAAATTATCCTTGTAAAAGGGGCAATGGCGTGATAGTGACTTATAAATTGAATGGGGCGTTTATATAAAATATTGAACATAAAAATGATTTTTGCAAAGTTTTGAGCATTTGATTAAGAAATTGGTGTTTTGGTATAAAAATAAGATATTAAGAAAAACACACAAATAAGTTTAGAATTATGATTCGAGTAATTAAAAAAATAATGATTTTTTTTTTAATGTTAAATTGAAAGTAATGTATTAGAATTTATAAGTTGCTTAAAATGAGGTAAAAATTGATAAATGAGGGTGTAAAAGATTTAAAATTTGAATTTAAATGATATATAAAAATGGTAAAAATTGATTTTAAAATGATTACAGTGAAAATAAACATTAAACTTATGGAAAATCAAGTTGTGAGCATGAGGAGAAAGTTTTTAAAAACTCACAGTTTTGAGGATTGTTCAGTCAGGATACTGGGTCTTTAGTTGTCGTCCTGATGATGGGGAAGACGCTCCAAGTAGAGCTTGTAGACGCTTGTGACTTCTATTTGGCGACGGCGGCATGTCGCCTGGAAGATGGTTGCGTTGTAAGGCCGAAGGTGGGGAACTTCTCACCGGTTTGTTTTGCGGGATTTTCGGCTATGTCGTTGGGGTGTTGACAGCTTGCTCCTGATATATAGTCTCTTGTTGGCGGGGAGATTGCTTGATCGTTTCGTTGGACTGGCGGGTTGTTCCTCCATCTTGGCTCTTTCTCTCTTTTCTATCTGGACAGGCTTCCTACCTTCTTCGTTGTGGTCATCCTGACGACTCTCTGAAATAAGTTGAGGTCTGGTAGCCTCTTGTAGAATCCTGTCGACTCTCTGTAATAAGTTGAGGTCTGGTAGCCTCTTGTAGAATCCTGTCGACTCTCGCTATATGCTGTGGTAACCGGTGGTCAAACCTGTAGTAGCCGAGAGGGACAGTCAGGGCGTGGAGAGTTTTCCAGTACCTCTCTGCACTTTGGAAGACCTTTAACAGTTTTCACAGAGTACAGGCAGTCGTGGTCGAGGCAGAGTGGAAAGCTTGGGAATGTTCACACACACAAAACGAAGAGACACAGCTGAAGTAGGAAAGTTCCATGAACAGATAGGAGTTGAGCTAAGCAAGATGGAGATAAGAGTTTCTTACTGTTTTACATGGTCGATGATGTGGACCTGGCTACAAGCGACAAGGGCTTACGCCGACGGTGAAGAGACTAACTGCGGACTATCTCTGGACTAACTGCGGTCGGTTAAAACCGAGGTGTTTATATACCATTCCCGAGGAGGGGGGTTGGAGATGTCTGAGAATGTGAACTTTGAACGTCTGCACCCTTTGACCTTGATGGCAACGACTCTCTAAATTCCTATTTAGGGTTGTCTCGAATTTAGACGTTTTTGAACGTCTCAATCTTGCTTTAACTTAGCTCTTAATCTATTACATAGTTTTATTTATTTATCTTTAGTTTGTACAAAGTACATTACATATGGTGATGCAATGACACAGATTAATCATGCATATAATTATTTATAGATGTGTTTCTATATACAACATGACAATCTTGTTATAAGTAGTTATACAATATAGGGTTGTTGGTTTAAATTACCATATACATATATTATAATATATATAATAGTTGATACTAAAAACGATATATAAAATATGAGAATCAATACAAAATATTCAAATATCTAAATGTATGTAAAAAAAGGTAACATCAAAATCTAGGTTATATCGCCTAGCCAATGGAAGTTGAGGAATATCATTGCAGACGAGAATTCCATTTAATAATTCACAAAAGACTTTGGATTCTTGCCCAAGTCTAGAATTTTAATGTTTCATTAAAATAAGATATTTTTTCTTATTCAGATAAATTTACTCTCTGTTGAAAGGGCAATTCTCTATATTCTTAAATGGATTGTAAAAGATAATATGTAAATGGTAAGCCTATTAAATAATTCTTTTGGGGCATCAATAATATAAGTAGAAAATATCATAAAAGTATCATTAAAAGATTTATATATAGAGGGAATATTGAAAGATATATGTAATTATATGTAAAATATTTTAGAATATCAATATCATAATATTAATGCATCTATATAAAGATAAATTTACTTTAATATAAAGTTAAATGTATATTTCATACATATTTGCATAATATATACATATATTAAATTGTAATATACATTATATTTTATCGCTTGCGCTATAAAATGTATCATTATGTATATTTGCAATATATATATGCATTATATATCTATCATCATATGTAAATACTTATTCAAGATATGCAATATTGTAAGTGCTCAGTGCTTTATGTAACGGGTTGTATGATTATAAAATATATCATTATTGATATAGGAGTGTATTTCTTTACTATTCAAATATAAATTTGCATAACAATATATGTATTCTTATGGATAATATCGTTACAAGTATGTAATGTGAAATTTGCTGAATATAAAAGATAATAATTTATAATATATTATATAATTTTCAATCAGTTTGATATCTTACTTTTGCTATTGTATTTTGGAACCAATATTAGAGAATAAATACTCAACTTTGCCATAAATATGAATAATTATATTGTAAATCTACATTATTTGATTCGCCTAATATTTTGTCTTATACTGAATTTAAGAAGCAATTTTCTATTCATTTTTGATGCGAAAATAGAGTAAAGAATAGAAATATGTTTGATCACACGTATGTAATTAATTGTTTTAGGCTTATCTTTTTATCCGAATCTATATGATGGGAGAATTGGCGACATCTCTTGATCGTCTTAGGAACTAGAGGATTATAATTTTATTTATATATATGTTATATAAAAATATTATTTTATTTGAAAAATTATATATTTCATAGATTCAAATATTCTGTTTATATCTACCACCAGATGTTGGGAATTTCCCTATATAAAACCGATTGTTGTTGTTTCTCGATGGCCGGCTCAAACCTTTTGTAATTATGTAAATAAGGCTTTCATTTTTTTTATTCTTACCCCTTAAATCAGGAAATATTTTTCCTTAATTATGTTTCATTATCACAATTAAAGCAAATTGTTATTCAAAGTTAATCTTATTTAATTATTACCACGACTGCAGAACAATATCACATACTCATGGATTCCAAGATCAAGCAAATGACCAATAATTCCTATACACAAGCAATTAATCTCTCAACAGCATTTTTTTCCCTAATATATATGTTATGATTATTTTTTGTTTTGTTGTTGAAAAAGAGAGAGAGGTACAGTCGTGGAAAAAGAAAGTTGTTCAATTATCATGAACTAGGTTGCTCTTGCTGAGCGGTACCTATTTATGTGAATTTGAACCAACAGCAATATACAATTTACAAAGTGAATTCTATAATCGTGATTTTAAAAAATAGGTGATGTTAACTATACATATTTACAACAATAAATAAAGTGGTATATTCTAAATCTATGGTCAAAAAATGTAGAACAGTCAATGAATGAAAATAAAATACATGTTTAAAAAAAATAAAATATTTGCATTTGATTATATAATATATATATATTATTTTTATAGATGAAATATATCATATCAACTTTGCAACTTCTATAACTATAAGTATTCTTCTTTCTAAATATACAATATTTAAATCTATTTCTACAGATCTTATACTGCAATGAAAGAATTGAAAGATGGAAGGCATGGCTCATCAGAGGTGAACCCTACCAACGGTTTCGCTATTTTTATCTACAGACCGCTCTATAAGTATTGTAGAAATAGTCTTTAATCATGCACATTTAAAAACAAAAGTAGTTTTAAAAATACTTATAATTCTTAGCGATAGATGACGCTAGGAGGATGATATTTTATAATGTTACCTAACAGGCTTATTTGTGATTTTAATATGCAATTTAGTAACAGTTAGTGACATACTCTTTCAGTGTGTGAATATAAATTTAAAAGTTTGACACAACTCAAATTTCAAAGTTTTTTAGCAATTTTAAAGATGATAATTATATGGTCTATTTTTCCATGTCATTTAGTTTAAACATTGTCATTACTTGTGGTTTATTGGTTAGATTGATTTTGTGAAATAAATAGGAGGTTTTACTCAATATACATTAAGGTAAATTACATTCGTGATAAATTCTGGTATTTCCATAAAATTTAACTTGATTTTGAAAAAGCATCCTATACTAGCAATCAAAAAACTTACATACACTTATAAATAATAATCTAATATTAATTTAAAGAAAATTATAAGAAATATTAATTGTATACGTAATAAACGATTCCAATATTTTAAAACATATATATAAAGGAATAAAAGGAATTTATAATGATAAAGAGATTTTAACATATTTACATAATATCGCTTTATAAAGAAAGAGTTAAAATATCAAGTCGCTTTAAGAATTTTAATGATATGCGATTTTTTTATTAAACGTGGGTAATCAGTTTGGGGGGAATGAAAAAGATTTTTAAAGTTGCTAAAATGTATTTAGGCGCAAGTATCCCAAACTGGGATATCGCGTCCGATATGTTAAATAAATAAATATCATTTTTTATGTATTAATATATAAACTTGGGTAAAATTTCATTCAAAGAAAAGATGCACATTGTCAGCATAATTTATCTAGTCAATATAATTCATTTTATATAATTGTCATTTGTTAAAATATGAATAAATTATTTTATATAATGAGTCTCTATATATTTTTTTTACTTAGAATTTGACAAAAAAAAAATATTTTCACATAAAGATTTTTTCGACTAGAAAGAAAAGGCCTTTTAAAAAGATCAAATTCAGTGATGAGAGGTATAATGAAAATAATTATATTTGACTATTTGACTGTAGTAAAAAAAAGATCTAAGAACTCGTGAATCAATATAGAATAGATATATTAATAATTTAGATCATTTTTTACCAATTGTACTTAATTTACCTTTCATTATATAAGCTCTAATTCCTTTAATCTTTCCTATCTTTTGAAATTCCCCTAAGGAATGTTCGCTTTAATTTTAGCAATTCCTCTGTGAAATTTGGCGGGCGTCTTATGTTAGAAATAAACTTTTTTTCTCTCTTTTAAAATTTAATAATATTTTGTTCTTTTTGTTCAAATTTTCTCTCCATTTCAGAAGTTATATGTGTTAACAAAAAAAAATCCATTTTAAATGTGGCGAAAATTATTTAATAGAAATATAAAATTGACACATGGCCTGAATTTAAATTTTAAAACATTTCACTTTTGGATTTTATATAATCTATTTATCTATATATAATATATATATGATTAAAGCTATATATTAAATTTAATAGTATTTAACTTTTAATTAAACATTTAAAAAATATCGTGTGATATAAATTTTAGATTTTTATATCTTTTGATAATGTTAAAATTAATGAAATTTAAATTCATATTGTTACTTTAACTTTAAATAATTTGACGTTATTTTGTAATTTTGGCTCTTTATTTTATTTCAAAAATAAAATAATTATTCTTGGTAAATCTAATAGTTATAATTTTTCTTAGTATATTAAATTTAGTTTTCCATTAAACCATTAGTTCATAATTATATTTTTACGAGAGAAAAGAGAAATACATTTTTGCCCATAAATAACAATTATATTTTAAAAAACTACATTTAAGTCATTAAATATTTTATTTTGTCTCTTTTTAAAAATGTACCTCTTTTAAACTAATTTAATAATTGAAAAGTGAATAAAAATATAATCAACTTAAAGATGTCAAAAGGATTTTAAATTTTCAATAATTTATATATATAAGTGCTAAAATATTAATTAAATTAATAATAATAATGAATAAATAGAATGCGCGCAATATATAAATTCTATACGTTTATCCATTCTAAAAATATCGCTTGGTATACTTATGATTTTTAAATTTCAAAGCGAACATGGTCAAAAAATAAATAAAATTCAAAAAAATAATATTCATAGAGAAATTGAATTAAATAAATACGTGGAAATATATAAAAAAGAAAATTATATATATAAAATAAAAGATTAAAAATATAATTATCTTACGAATTTTAAGTAGAAATTCTTGAGTTTAAGAATAAAAGAGAATTTACGGCGTTCCTCAGAAAGAGTATCGGAAGGTATTTGTCTCCATAAATTTGCCTGAGCAAGTTCATCGAAATCTCCCAAACATCACATTTCCTTGGCATGAAATCAATTGTTGTGTCATCTCAAATGAACAAGAGATTTTTCCTCACTTTTCTTTTTCCCCCCATCTTCTTTTCTCTTATTATTTATTGTTCCTTGTTTCTCACATCGGCGTCTATTTTTCAACTTGTCTCTTTCCCTTTTTCTCACCATAATAGAACACTTATGATTTCCTATAGAAAGAGATTTCTCTATAAGAAAGAGCTGAAATCCATTGTTTTTCTATAATATATTAGGGAAAATATTCATTTTTCATTTTATCCATATTCAAGATTGTGGAATAGCATTTTTTGTAATATTAAATATTATAAATAGTATATAGTAGAGTGTAAATAGTATATTATTAGTATATTGTGTCGAAGAAATATATTTTATTATTTAATTTAATAATTATATAAAACTATTTAAAACAATCACTTTTTATATTTGTAAGTCATCATAAACGTTTCTTAGCTTGCTTGCTCGATATTCTCTAGCTGTAGATAGTTTGGTTGATAATTGTCGACTGGTGACGTCATCAATTACAATCTTAAGATATTCCAAGACTTGATTTGTTGTTGTTGTCGTGTCCAAAGAAGAGTCTCAGATGTCTCCATGAATCTCCATCACAGCAGCAGCAATATCCACTATCTTGGAAGACTTAATTTCTATGCTACAATATAAGATAACTTTTATTGTAATATTTTAATTGAAAAATCGCTAAATCACTTCGCAACGTACATAAAACTATTTTTATCTTTATTCTTTTTAGAATAAATTTGCCATTTTTCTTTATGTATATCGGAAAAAACTGAATGCTTATCATTGTACATTGACTGTGTTTCACACATTTATATTTTAAACAATTGAAACATCTGATCAATCAATGAAATATTTATTGAATATGCTATATACATGATGGTCAAAATGAAATAAATATATATTTTTGACCAATTTCGTACTGAAATTAAATCGTTCTACACGTCTTCCATTTTATTCAAGCGAGGTTTTCCTATTAGGTCATTTGACATTCAAAAAGTAAACCTCTTTTATCTCTGAATGGAAATATTGCCGGGAGGGAATTTATCCCCCTCCCCCCACCTAAAAGAAGACAAAATATGACCTTTCTAAAGCTATCTTTTACCGATTAAAATAACTATATTTTATAAATGTTTATTTTACTTAGAACACACACACATCCTAACAAGAACAACAAAATTAATCTATGTTACATAGCGATGGTTGAAAATGGAATTACATATTTACATATTTCCCTCATATTTGCATATGTTCCTTTTCTGTTGGCTCCTTATAATGTTTGTAAATACGCGGGTCTTTTGGATTGATGGAATTCCAAGAAATTTACATATTAGATGGTTGAATTTCATGGTAAGTATATATACAGTAACATATGTTTGTTCTTTAGTTATTTCATGGAGAATTCTTTTATGTTTATTAAATATAGAACAATATGTAACTATGAAGAATGGCCCATAGTTGATCCTTCCAATAATATCACGTAAAAACAAGGCTATATTTGGGCTCCCTTTGAGATGGTCGTTCATTATATGTGGTTGCATTAAAACAAGATACATTCTTGATTTTACAGAATTGGTCGTTCTGGGAGGTGCTCACTCATTAGATGGGTTGTTTATGTGAGGTTTCATCGTTAAACTCAATCAATCAATACTTTTATTAAAACCTTCAGTCATATATACATATTCTCCTGAGAAATACAGAAGAAGACTGGAAGAAAAAAAAAGGTTAAATAGATTCGAATTTATACAATGTTACTTGAAATGTTATAATATTTAACTAAAGTTATGTACATTTTTTCTATCTTTATAGTTTATCTAATAACTTTAATTATTTTTATTGTGTTTTTTTTGTAGATGCACCATTGTGTATGTATATATGTGTAAATAGAAAGTGTTACGCTAGAAGGAATTGGCATATATCATAAAATGTGTATGAATGTATATTATAGGCTATTTTATAGAGAATAAATGATTATAAAATGAACATAAAGACCTGAATTTAACTATTTTTTAGACGTTTTGCATATACAATTTTAATTATTCATTACACGCCACAAGAAGTAAAATTTGAGCCAAATCCCATATTTTTATCAGGTTCTTCTCGGTATAACACTATTACCATTAATGTATAACCACTTACCTCTATTATTAACGATGATAAAATTCACTTTCGACTTTTATATTTGAAGAAAAAATGGATATAAAAATTGGCTATCGATATTGTAGTGTAAAAAGAAATATACACGAGATAATCTAAATAATTATACAATAGAATCTATTATTTCATATGAGACGTATTTTAGAATGAAATGGAACTTCTTTTAGTGCGAATTTCGGCTAGCGGCACGCTCACCTTCATATAGCTAACTATACTCGTGCTAAAGTATAGCAAACAAGAGAGTGCCCTTTATCAAAATATCAACAACAACAAACCTTTTCTTGGAGACCTATTGTCAAATTATATTGACAAATATTTGCACTCTTATCATATCTTATCTCAGGTTTTAGTGGAAAGAATTTTGTTGTTTATGAGTGAACTGATCTCCCACGCCTTCTCATTGAACGAATGTGGCCATGTTTGTACATAAAAGAGGGTTGAAACGGAATGAGAGGAGTCGTGGAGGTGTGTTCGAGTGGGACGCTTAAAGCGTTCTCTGTGAGCTTTTCTGGTTACCTCCTCGCATACCTGTGAAACCCCGGTTCGCTTCTCATCAACGCTGAAAATAAAAGATAAGTACTGTTTTTATTTTATATTTCCCCCCTTTTTGTTGTTGGTGTTGTACTTTTGAGTGTACCTTTTTCTGTGTTTAAGTCACTCTTACTGTAGGCCCCAGTCTATTCCATTTTTGTGTGTTAACCCGTATTTAGACTAATCTGTCACTATACCCTACGCAGAATTCGCCCAGGTGCATAATTTCTTAGAAAAGATAAGTTATTTACATATATCGTTCATTTACATATCATTTACACACTGTTATCTTTTCTCAGCGTTTCTTCTCTTGCGCCGCCCTGTAAAACTTGTACAGAGCTAATGCATTGGATTTATTCTTTGTCGTCTTAGACAACAGATCCTCCAGAGCAAGATGATTTGATCCAAATTTATGCAAAAGAAGTTCCCTTTCACTTCTCAACTTTACACAGAAAAACATGTGGTGATCCAGTTCTGAGTCGTTTTTATTACGTAATGGACATATTCGGTCAGTTGAGCTGAATATTTAAGCGTGGTTTTCTTTAAACAGTTTCCAAAATATCAAAAATATTCGTTTAAAAATCAAAAATAAACCTCGTTTTATAAAGGTAAACGTTCTAGATGGTTTTCGATATTCTTAAAAGATATAATATCTACAGTACGCGCGCGCGAGAGAGAGAGACTAACACACTTAGTATTTCTCTACACTTATTTACATACACACGCCAAGTTTCTACTAAACATAATCCCCATCAAAAACAGTTCCTAGATCTCAACTTTAGAATCATATTTCATATCGTAAAGATAGAGGCTGCCTGGCCGGCATTCATATTTCTATGAAAAATAGATACTTCGGCCAGTTAGAGTTTTTTTTTTCTACTATCTAATTGGCCGAAGTGTCTATTTTTCATATTTCATATGTACATACACATATACATGGCGAACAAATACAACTATATTTACACAATAATACAACTAATACCATTTAGTATTTCTTCACTCTTTGACAGAACGAAGACCTTACTAAATATAATACCCATGGAAACAATTTTTTTTAGAACACTATTTCAAATAGACATAGAGAATTGGTGAAACATTTCAACAACTTTACAACTAATATTTGATATTTCTGCTATATTTTACACACACCACGAAATTTCTAAGAAAATATAACATTTATGAAAACCCCTATTTGTAAACGTCAATTTTAGAACCATATTTAAAACAGACATAGAAAATATGATTAACAATGCAACAATAAATACAACAAATATTCCATTAATACTTGGAATTTCTCCTCTTTTTAACAAGAGACGAAGTTTCTACTAAACACCTAATCTCCATGAAAACTGATTATAAACCATCCATTTTAGAACCCTATTTCAAATAGATATAGAAAAAAATGGTGAAACAATACAACAATATGTACAACAATTAATCAACTAATTCTTGGAATTTTCCCTATTTTTAAGAATATATATATATATATTGCGTATGATATTGTTTTTTACAGCACAATACAACAATGTTGGCAAGTCTCTCTAGAGTGGAATGTCGAGGTGACGAATCCACTCCAGGGCCTCCTCTGTGCACCGGTATTTTTAAGAAGAAAGTGATAGAGACAAAGTCCTTCTACTAAACATAATATCTATTAAAACTGAAACATGAAAACCTATCAATTTTATAGAACCCTATTTCAAATGGACATAGAAAAAATGGTAAGAAACAATAAAAATAACTATATGTACAAAAATTTTACAACTAATATTTGGTAATTTCTTCTCTGTTCAACAAGAAAGACGAAGTTTCTACTAAACATAATCCCTATGGAAACTGAAACATGGACACCTATCAATTTCATAACTCTTTTTCAAATGGACATAGAAAAAATGATGAAACAATACAACAACTTTACACAACTAAAATATTTGATATTTTTACTCTTTATTTTACACCCAACACGAAGTTCGTGGTAAAAAATAACACCTATAAAATGATCAATTTTTGACCTCCATTTCAAATAGACAGAATAAAATGGTTAAAGAATACAGCATATGTACAACCAATACTTGAAAGTTATCCTCTATATATATTTAACAAGAGAATAAATTTCTACTAAACATAATCCCTATGAAAACTGAAAAATGGACACCTATCAATTTTAGAATCCTTTTTCAAACGGACAAAAAAAAGGTGAAACACAATACAACAACTTAACAACTAATATTTAATATTTCTACTTTATATTTTGCCTACAACACGTAGTTCGTGTTAAAAATACCATCCATGAGAAAACCTATTTTAAAACCATCAAAGGGTGAAACAATACAACAATGTGAAGGAGCCAATTATAATCTAGCAGCCAGTGACAATGGGGATACATCCTTCCATCCTAGTGTCGGAACGGAACCTAAACAAAGACCACACCATATGACTATCATAAGCCCCTCCTACAAAGGAGATTTCAACCTATCAAACGATAATTTTCCTGACCCAACCCCTTTCCTTCCAATTTACCATTAACTACCTCATCAACCAGTTTTTTTTATAACTTCCACCTCTTTTTTTGTAACCCTCTCTCAGCGTGTTCAAGGTTTAGCATGGCATTTACATTATAATAAAGTTATACGCCTCAGCAATTAGTGCCTTTTTAAATTAATATTTATTTCATTATTATAGCGTCGGTTTTTTTATCAAGTCAGGTGTCTTTTTAGATATCTAATGGATTGTGCAATTAAAGAGGAAATTCTAAGCCTGCGACAATTTTTCTACTGTAGTTACTTTCTCAGATAAACGTTTTAAACTTGATTATAACTATATTTTGTAGAACGACATTTGAAAATTATCCCGCATGTGTTTCTTTTGAACGAAAAATCGAAATTTTATTTTAAAGAGAAATAACGATTATTTCTAACCTTAGGGATGAAGTATGAGAGGATGAATTGTAAAGAGTAATGATAAACGGAAAAATAAAAATGTCCGGGGATGGGAATCGAACCCACAGTGTTCCGCTTACCGGGCAGATGCCATGTTCACTAGGCTACCCTGGACATATTTTTCCATTCGTAAATAATATATAAAGTAATTTATAATGCAATATAATGCAGCTTATAATTGTAGAACGTATTATAACTATATTTTATTCATTTGTTTTGGATCAAAACTATTTATTCTCCCAATAATCCGAGATGGTCAGCTGTGGATAGAATTCCAAGTGAATAGTCGTTGTAGTGGATGTTCCTAGCAGAGGCAACAACCTCGAAATACTGGAAGATATCAATAAATAAGTTTGATTTAAAATAAGCCTTCATAATTAATGTATATAATGATTCATTCTTCGATAGATAGAGTATAAAGTCTATCTATATATTTAATTCATCAAATAGGCGATGTAATTAGGAAATAATCAATTCAATACAGTTTATAAGTGAAGTGATGCTTTACTACAATCTAAGAGTGGTATAATATCTAGATTTCCATTTTATATTAATATAAACACTTCTTTTCCAGATAAGTGAATTGCTCTAAAATTTTCACAGCTTATTTCAGAGCTTTGAGATGAGGGGAGAACTTACTGTCTGGAGGAGGACTCTTTATCTCCTGGACTTTACATAACTGTGTATAGTTTACTCTTTTATTTTATCTTTTTACTATATTTAGGAGTGGCTGCACATGGCGTCTGTTCCTCATGTCAGAGGCGGTCATTTCTTTTGGAGCTAAGTCGGCCTGCCACTGAGTAGTGCTCCCAGTCTTAACGACAAAGGCAGACGTATTCTACTTCACTCAGTGTGGAGATAAGAAAGAAGAAGAAGACTATATCTTTAAATTATATCTCTCTTTATAATTATTTTATATAATACCACCATTGACTTGTGTATGATATCAATAAAATATTTTTTAAAATCTAAATCTGAAAAATTGAGGCGAGAAAAAAGGGAACCAACTACTAACAACGTTATAAAGAATATGATGCATTAAGGCGCCATCTGTCATAAGAATTTTAAACTATTTGACGCGTATGATTCTTTTCAAAATAAAAGGAAAACAGAAAAATGCAATATTACAGCGGCATGGAAGATTAAACTGGCAAAACCGCTGGTAGGGTTCACCATTGATAAGCCAGGCCCTGCCATTAATTTAACATTGCAGTTAGGGAGCAGTAGAAACTTGATTTCTTTTGAAAAGAATCATAAGCGTCATCTACTTATCGATTGCCCAGCATTTCAAGATTATAGAATGAAGAATGAACTAATTGTTTGTGAACTTAACGATTTGATTTCCGATAAAAAAAAATCATATTTAAATTTCACTTCACATTTTGCAAATACATTCTAAACTTTCTATAAAATCTAGATCTCTAATGTTTTCATGCGTTGAATAATGTAAATAACTTATGTAAATAAACTTTTCTCCTTGTTTGGCGCAAGTATCCCTTGCGGGATATAGCACTTTGGAAATAAAATAATTGTAACGTGTAATTGTAATAGGGGTCAAAAATAGTTAAAATTAAATTATTATAAATATTGGCGCGTGATAATAATTGAAACATACAAGTACTTGTATTTCTGATTCATAACAGATATACATTTATATAATTCTTGAATTTCGACAGTTTTTTTGGCTTTTTAATTCCAGTAAGGTTTGAGATAAGAACCTTAGTACAGTGGTACCTCGACATACGAGCGCCCCAACATACGAGTTTTTCGAGATACGAGCCGACGAGCAAGTGATTTTTTGCTTTGAGTTACGAGCGAAATTCGAGATACGAGTTCGGTTCGGTAGTGTTGAAGATATTTATCTGCGATTTTAAATGGGAATTTTGTATGGGGAAATTTGCTTCGAGATACGAGTAATTCAAGATACGAGCAAGGTTGCGGAACGAATTAAACTCGTATGTCGAGGTACCACTGTATTTGAATTTTCTTCCTCCTTTCAGGTTTTGGACAATCAGGAAAGAAATTACAAGTCTCTCAGTTCCGGACAAGTTAGGATCGTATATGACTCTCATACAGACACCGGGAGGGATACGATGGACGAAGGATACAAACCGTCGGTTTTCGAGATCCATGATTCGGGATCAAAACACGCATTGGTCACCTTTTTCTAATAATTAAAAAAAAATTGCTCTAATGGATCCCCTGATTCCTACAAAAGTCCAACCCCGTTTCTACACGCCATGATAAACATGATGGATAGGTAACACGTGTTTTAACTGTAAGTGCACCACATTTATACGCATTTGGAAAGTAGCTCGACTTTTGCACTAACAAGTATGACAGAGCCAGGTTTGGGTACTTACATACATACAGCTTTATTAAGACCACCGGTCTTATCCAGATTCACCGCAGGAAGGAAGGAAGCATATATAGAACCCTTATACTCCAGGCAGCACAGAACCCAACAACAGCTTCCAGGTCCGACACATGACGTATTCAACACATACATGCAAGCTTCATTAAGACCACCAGTCTTATACAGATTCACCGCAGAAAGAAAGGAATCATAGATAGAGTTCCTATACTCCAGGCAGCATAGAACCCAACAACAGCCTCCAGGTCCGACGCATGACGTATTCAACACATACATACAGCTTTATAAGACTACCGGTCTTACACAGTATCACCGCAGAAAGAAAGGAAGCATAGATAGAGTTCCTATACTCCAGGCAGCACAAAACCCAACAACAGCCTCCAGTTCCGACGCATGACGTATTCAACACATGCATACAGCTTTATAAGACCACCGGTCTTACACAGTATCACCGCAGAAAGAAAGGAAGCATAGATAGAGTTCCTATATTCCAGGCAGCACAGAACCCAACAACAGCCTCCGGTTCCGACGCATGACGTATTCAACACATGCATACAGCTTTATAAGACCACCGGTCTTACACAGTATCACCGTATAAAGAAAGGAAGCACAGATAGAGTTCCTATACTCCAGGTAGCATAGAACCCAACAACAGCTTCCAGGTCCGACACATGACGTATTCAACACATACATACAGCTTTATAAGACCACCGGTCTTACACAGTATCACCGCAGAAAGAAAGGAAGCATAGATAGAGCTCCTATACTCCAGGTTGCACATAACCCAACAACACCCTCCAGTTCCGACGCATGACGTATTCAACACATACATACAGCTTTATAAGACCACCGGTCTTATCCAGATTCACCACAGGAAGGAAGCATAGATAGAGCTCCTATACTCCAGGTTGCACATAACCCAACAACACCCTCCAGTTCCGACGCATGACGTATTCAACACATACATACAGCTTTATAAGACCACCGGTCTTATCCAGATTCACCACAGGAAGGAAGCATAGATAGAGCCCCTATACTCCAGGTTGCACATAACCCAACAACACCCTCCAGTTCCGACGCATGACGTATTCAACACATACATACAGCTTTATAAGACCACCGGTCTTATCCAGATTCACCACAGGAAGGAGCATAGATAGAGTTCCTATACTTCAGGCAGCACAGAACCCAACAACACCCTCCAGTTCCGACGCATGACGTATTCAACACATACATACAGCTTTATAAGACCACCGGTCTTATCCAGATTCACCACAGGAAGGAAGCATAGATAGAGCCCCTATACTCCAGGTTGCACATAACCCAACAACACCCTCCAGTTCCGACGCATGACGTATTCAACACATACATACAGCTTTATAAGACCACCGGTCTTATCCAGATTCACCACAGGAAGGAGCATAGATAGAGTTCCTATACTTCAGGCAGCACAGAACCCAACAACAGCCTCCAGGTCCGACATATGTCCAGTTGGTTACTTGTACTCACTGGTTAGTTTAAACTTTTCCAAAAATCGGTGGCCATTAAGCAATTTTTACTTTATATTTTTAAAAAGTGCCTATTGCGGGAATCGACCCTAGGTAGTGGCTGTCGAAAATCGAGGGTTTATACCACTCCTCCATCAACCCTCAGGTAACTGCAATACGTACTGTAAAATGTATACGGATCTATGTGGTTGGAAGTGCCAAAATTCAAACCTTTATTCAGTAAGTATTCATAGGCTTTAGAAAGGTATATGTAGATATGTTAAATACAGAGAAGATCTTACTTATATATCTGGGAAAACAGTATTTCTAACCAACATTTAAACTTCCTATATTTTCTTTTAGAACATCTGTATCTTGTTGTTGTTGTTGTTGTCGTGTCCAATGAAGAGCCTCAGATCTCTACTTGCATCTCTATCACAGCAATGTCCACTATCTTGGGTGTGTAAAACTGCTGCTCTGGGTCTAAATCAATTTTCTGCAAGGCTGCAGCCATACTTTCGTAATGATAACCAATAATTTATGCTTCTCGTTGTTTGGGAACTTAAACTTAAGTGTTAATCATATCTACAGTTAAACCTGTCTATAGCGCCCCCCTCTAAATAGCGCCTCCCTCTCTATAGCGCCCGATTTTAAATACGTAGTACGATGCGATTTACATTAAAAGTAACCTGTCTATAGCACCCCCTTTCTATAACACCCTATTTTGGTGAGTCCCAAGAGGGGGCGCTATAGACAGGTTTGACTGTATCATATTATCAGGATAAAGATAGTCAGTTTGATAATCCAACAGATAAGATTTCCGTAGGATTCGAGGTTATGCAAATCCCAGATGCACTCCGATAATGCCTTCAGAAACGGTCTCTTTAAGCTGATCCTTCAATGTCTGCGAGGGTCTTATCTGACGTCACCACACTCCATTAGTCCACTCGGAGTATTATGGTAGCAGCTTAAAAGATTGTCTGTCTTTCTTTCTTTCTTGTAAGAAGCCCCTTCTTGAAGAGGGGGAGAAACTGATCCTGAAATGTTTCTCAAAACAGCGATGCTCTTTTTTTCTTGAAGAGATTTTATTCTGCAATATTGATTTTGTGGAAATGATCAAAGAACATTCTGTTGAAATGGTATTCTAGAATTATAGACATCTTTACATCGTATGTTCGGCTTTTGGGGAATACAGAAGACAGAAAAAAAAAAAAAAGAAACGAAATTCTCTCACTTAAAATCTTTCATAGACACTAAAACCAAATGTAAAATGTGTTAATTTCCCTTTTCGGTATATTTTGATGTTTATAAATGAATATATTCATACTATTATGTAAATATAATCTTATATATAATAACACTTTATCATATAATATAATACATTGCGGCCCCTGTGATTGCAAAACGACACTTGAGTAACTTGTCGTAACTTCAAGTGTCGTTTTGCAATCACAGGCCGCAGTGTATTATATTGTATTATAAGTTACTTTATGTATCATTTACGAACGGAAAAATACGTCCAGGGTAGCCTAGTGGACATGGCATCTGCCCGGTAAGCGGAACATTGTGGGTTCGATTCCCATCCCTGGACACTTTTATTTTTCCGTTCATCATTACTCTTCCTAATTCATCCTTTCATACCTCATCCAAAAAGGTTAGAAATAGTCAATATTTCAACTTGAAATAAAATTTTGATTTTTCATTGAAAAGAAACTCATGCGGTGTAACTCTTTATCATATATCAATCATTAAATGCCTATAATAAGACTATAATAAAAAAAGTTAGAGATCGTGGTAATACAGTCCCGAAAAAAAGATTTTCAAGGGAATTAATTTGAAAATGACGCTGATTTAGATTTTTTGTTCCTTATTCATTAGCCAATGTGAGCTTTGTCTACTTCGAACTACCACTTTTAAAATTCAGCAGCAAATTTGAGAATATAGTTAGAAAATGGAAAAGAAAAATGGTTAGAAAATAGTGTTAAAGAAGTTATGTCTCTCCATACCAAGACTGTATATAGTAAATTACTTATTTACATATTGTTACTTTCTACCATTGCTTTATTTCTTGGATTCCTGAACTCTTATCTATGTAAGACAAAATATCTTAAGAAAATAATTTTGTTGCATAAGGTCTTAATTGCTTATTCAAACAGGACCGCGAAGATACAAAGGATATAAGGATGTGTTACAGAAGAGATCCAATTACCTTCTTTTAAAATATATTCTTTCACACAGATAAGAAAAAAAAAGAGACAATCTTATCAACTAAATCCTTAATAATCTTATATTCAAAAAGACGTACTTCCTTCTCCACAAAGAGGGAAACGAACATTCTAACAAAAAAAAAAAAAAGAAAAAACTTCTAATCAGCAGAAGAGAAAGAAAGAAAAAAATTGTGAAATCGTTTAAAACACAAGTGAAGGGATTATCATGATTATTATTCTACATTCTTGAGTGGATTTCACAGGATTGAAGGCTGTCCGATATTCCCGACAAAGAGATTTTTTTAACCGATAAAGAAAAAAAAAAGAAGAAGAGGGGGGGAGAAGAGCTGTCATCTCCCCAACTCCCCCACTTGAAGAAGATATCGTGATAACCATCTTGGATAATCTTACCAGCCATGAAAAGAAGATGATCACCTACTAGTGAGTCTAGGCGTTCTAATGAGCTACCAGAAAGGTATCAGGACTATAATCAGAATGTCTGTGGCGTTGTTTCGCCAGTATTTGTTTTACCTAAGCCGATTAACATGAACACCCTGACATGGCTTTATATGATAACTTCATTCTGTAATTCGTTCTTGCCCAACCATTCTTGTCTGTTCTTGTTCATTTTTGAGAAGTTTTTGATAGTTTTTAGCTGTTTTTATTTGTTCATGTTTGTTCTTGAACATTTAATGGCATCATTGTTTGTTCTAGCCTCTTTTTATCATTTACCTTTGGGTATTGTCCATTTTTACCCCTTCTAATTTGTTCTTGTATGTCTTTGCCCATTATTATCAGTTTTTGTTTGTTCATATTCGTTCTTTCTTTGTTCTATCTCTTTCTCATATCCATAATAAGTAGATTTTTATATTTCTCATTCAATACTTTTCGTTATATTCCATTTTGACCGTTTTTTACCCAGTTATTATCCATTATTTTTTGCTTTTGTACATTTTCTACATGTACTCTTTTGATATCATGCTTGGTTCAAGTTCTTTATCGTCCATTTTGGTTCATTCTTATATCCATATCGTTTATCACACACACACATTTGTATTACATAGATAAGTTCAGGATTCCATTAAAAAAAAGCAATGGTAAAGAGTATTAACAATATGTAAATAGGTTATTTACTATATACAGTCTTGGTGTGGGGAGACATAACTTCTTTAACACTGTTTTATAGCCATTTTACCCCCCGTTTTCTAACCACATTCTCAATATATATATGTAAATAATGTTTTAATATTGTCCGTTTTAGTCCATAGGTATCCGTCCCTATATATATATCTGTATAAATAACTTCAATTTGATAATATTTATTATATAAAAAACAAAAATAATTATTACAAATTTTATCGATATATGTCAATTGAATTTATAAAAAAAAAAAAAAAAAAAAAAAACATCCAAATGTTTTGTGAATTCGAGAGGTCTATAGAGAGATTAAGTACATCAAAAATCTATAACCTTATAGAAAGATCAAACAGAAATAATCCATAGAGCAAGTCTTCGATCAAGAAAGAAACCAACTCTCTAAGTTAAGTTTACTTTTCCAAATCTACCTTTCTAAATTCAATTGTAAAGCTGTTAGAGGAGCACCTCACTTTACATAGTGCGGAATATGTTTATAAATAATGGATAGAGAGAGAGAGAATTAAAATACCGTTGCATACCACAAGAGAGAGAGAAAAAAGAACCTTAGCTGTTGGAACAGCTAGCAATCGAGTAAAGAAAGAGCCAATCCAATGAAACATTCGGGGAATTTTCAATCAGAAAAGGGACAAGATGTAAATTAGGACACCTCCCAGAGATGATTGGTATGCGTGGCGACGCCTAGCGGTGGTCGATTGAACCTCCCCTGTGTTCTGTGATGTCGTTACAGGCCCCATGACTGTCCACAGACTGTCAAAGACCTGCTTACATCCCAATCTAAACATAAACTTTTTTTATAGACTGGGGTTCTAGTCATTTCGATTCACCGCCTTTCTCTGCCTGCCAAAACAATGGAATATTGATTGAGTCGGATAAAATCGATTTAGTAGATCCTCCCATGAGAGACCGTTAAAGTCATGGCTAAACCTTGGGTCTCCTGTAGGTGGTCGCTCATCGGAGGTTGGATTAGATCATTATTAGTATTTTTACTGTTATAAAGGTAGTTGCTTATCAGAGAGGTCATCATGGAAGATTTTTCTTTTTTTTTTTTTAATTTGCATATTCTTTTAGTTCATTCTTTTATTATTTATTTTGATTTGTTTATATACCCAGTACTGAACTCTTTGTATTTTGAATAAACTACAGACAAGATTTAAAAAAACAAAGACATATGTAAATACATGTTTGAGAGAATTTCTCTTCTGTTGCATACATTTCATAAAGCTGTTTTGAAATTTATTTGAATATGATGCATTCTATATTGCGCCACATATATTTGGAATTCGTGGATGGATTTTCTTGATTTATCAAGAAATTGGGTTGGCCAAATATCAGGGAACAGGCTAAATCAATGTTTAGTTGATTTCTGTTCCACCAGATGGCGCTTCTGCCTTCTGAAAAGCACATGTGCTCCTGATCAGGATATGCCTACTTTGTTTTTAATATTTGGAATTATAAACTCTTTTTTCATAAGACTGTCACGTTATTAATGATTTATATTTATAAAAAGGTTTACGCTATTGAAGAAACAAATTCTAGGCGAAAAATGCTATAGGACAAATTTCTTCCAGTCACTAAACAAAATGATGTATTAAAGATTTCAAAAGACTTAGTGAAAACTACTTTTTTTTAAGTACTATTTTTGTAGATATATTTATGATTATCTTTCTAACCTGAGAAATGTTCGGGTTCCTAATATATATTATCGTTTCTCTTTTTTATTTTTGATTACTTTTTCTTGTATAATATGTTTATAACCTACTTATTGTTGATACACTTTAAAATGTTATAACACCTTGATAAAGGTTGGCGTTCAGCCAACTGAAATATGGTAAAATAAATGATATTTTGATTCAATATATGCCTTTTTAATTAAAAATAACAACTTCTGTTTAAAAAAAAATGTAAATCGATGCCCTTAGTCGGGATATCGCGTTTTGTGTGTTGAAATAAATAAATAAATTAGTGAAAACTTCCAGAAATATCAACCAATTAGATATTATTTTTCAATTTAGTAAATATTTCAAATACCACATTTTATAAAACAAAATTATCAACAAAAAAATTCTCAAAATAATTTTATTTTTCAAATAAAGATAGAGTTTAATGTTGTAATTTAAACAATACTCTGGGTTCAATTTCAAGAAACGATTTCCATTAGCTTGAAGACGAGCTAAATCAGATAGAGAAACAAAAGAGAGGTAAAGCATTAGATTCTGTAAACTAAAACTAAAAAGAGGAGAAATCACACAGAGTCAGACTTAATAACAAACGTAGAATAATGTTTGATTGAACAATCTAAAGATGAATCTATTCTAAAATGGTTCCATTATTTAACAATTTTAATTCTTAGAATCCCATGTAATTGTCTTCCTCCTTGTTTATTCCAATTACACTTTGTTTGGAATTTACTTTAATTATGGTTTGTTTCGCCATTTAAAATATATTTTTTTTTTAAAGGAGAAGATTTTCTCTCAATATATTGCTTTATAAACTGAAGGTAAATTTGTTTATTAAGGTTTAGGGAAGATTCAAAATAGGTAAAATTAAATAGTGAATTATCCCCCAAACTATTGTAATTATTGGATGTTTCTCTTTTGTTCTTGGATAATACATCCAACCCTCTCTCCTGTATGTAATAATAGACATGTTTTAAATATATTATAGTATTATATATATATTTATATAATATATATATTATTATAGTCTTCACACACACACATTAAAATACACTTCATCGTGTTGGGAATTGTAGAAAATATGTTAAAATATTGAATCGAATACTCCGCAAAAGGTTTTTTCTACAAATTTATTATAATTTGCAAGCTTTCGAGTTCAAAAATTATTCTACGGGCGTTTCATCCATATACAGTTAAACCTGTCTATAGCGCCCCCTCTTGGATATCACCAAAATAGGGTGCTATAGAGAGGGGGTGCTATAGACAGGTTACTTTTAATGTAAATCGCATCGTATTACGTATTTAAAATCGGGGCGCTATAGAGAGGAAGGCGCTATTTAGAGGGGGCGATATAGACAGGTTTAACTGTACAGTGGTACCTCGACATACGAGTGCCCCAACATACGAGTTTTTCGAGATACAAGCCGACGAGCAAGTGATTTTTTGCTTTTAGTTACGAGCGAAATTCGAGATACGAGTTCGGTTCGGTAGTAACACGCAGTCGCGCCATCACGCGCACACCCAGGAACTGACGACTGAGGAGATACAAGAGTTACAGTCACAGCAGCATACTGAGGTTATGCAAGTAATTGGTTTTGAGGAGTCAGAGGAGGAGGTTATTTCTACAAGTGAGATAAAGGAGATCTTAGGAATGTGGGAGAGAGTTTCACAGTTCGTGGAAAAAAAAAACACCCAGAAAAAGTTGCAACTGGTCGTGCATCTGACCATTTTAATGACACTTGCCTAACTCATTTCCGGAACATTCTGAGAGGGAGGAAGAAACAAACCTCCTTGGACATGTTTTTTTCTAAACGGCCTACAGGTGAAAGCGAGAAAAATGTAGCGAAAAAGGCAAAGACCAGTGAGGATATCTAATTTATTTCTTTACATTCTCTTTTTTGTTTTTGTGCAGTAAATATTTGATATTTATAAATACGTTTTTATTATTTAAAACCACGTAACAAAATTAACTGGGGTGACATTTTGGAGGTTGGAACGGATTAATGGTAGTTCAATTGTTTTGTATGGGGACATTTGCTTCGAGATACGAGTAATTCAAGATACGATCAAGGTTGCGGAACGAATTAAACTCGTATGTCGAGGTACCACTGTATATGGAATATACAGTTCCTGGTTGGTTTGGTTATGGGGTTTCTGATAATGTTGTCTCTTGCTGGAGGAGTGTGGAAAAAAGTTTGAATTCCGTTTTCTTCAACCTGAAGGATAAAGTTTGATTTACTGGGGTGTACAGTATAAAATATTTTGCTTTATATAATGGATTTTGCCTGGTTTGCTTTAAAAGAATGCCTACGTATGAAATATCGAGAGAATGCTCTACTCATCGAAAATCTCTTTGAATTTTATTTCTTTCAAGATATTTAAGACGATAAAGCGAGGAATGAGTGTGAATCCTTTTAGTGAAGGTTCTCACGACTGATGTTTTATGAGAAACCGGACCGTAGGAATTATATACACTCATGGACAAAACCTAAGGAGTTGAAAATCTTTGATGTTGTCGGTCTACAGAGAATATCTTGTTCACACTTGGTTATCTCGTGTGTCTTCAATAAAGGTCACTGTAATATCTTTCAGAGTTATTGTCTGAATCCCGATATACATGTTAAAAGGTACAACTTCCTTAAGTTTTGTCCATGAGTGTACTATATTCACACTTGGTTATCTCGTGTGTCTTCAATAAAGGTCACTGTAATATCTTTCAGAGTTATTGTCTGAATCCCGATATACATGCTAAAAGGTACAACTTCCTTAAGTTTTGTCCATGAGTGTACTATATTCACACTTGGTTATCTCGTGTGTCTTCAATAAAGGTCACTGTAATATCTTTCAGAGTTATTGTCTGAATCCCGATATACATGTTAAAAGGTACAACTTCCTTAAGTTTTGTCCATGAGTGTACTATATTCACACTTGGTTATCTCGTGTGTCTTCAATAAAGGTCACTGTAATATCTTTCAGAGTTATTGTCTGAATCCCGATATACATGTTAAAAGGTACAACTTCCTCAAGTTTTGTCCATGAGTGTACTATATTCACACTTGGTTATCTCGTGTGTCTTCAGTAAAGGTCACTGTAATATCTTTCAGAGTTATTGTCTGAATCCCGATATACATGTTAAAAGGTACAACTTCCTTAAGTTTTGTCCATGAGTGTACTATATTCACACTTGGTTATCTCGTGTGTCTTCAATAAAGGTCACTGTAATATATTTCAGAGTTATTGTCTGAATCCCGATATACATGTTAAAAGGTACAACTTCCTTAAGTTTTGTCCATGAGTGTACTATATTCACACTTGGTTATCTCGTGTATCTTCAATAAAGGTCACTGTAATATATTTCAGAGTTATTGTCTTAATCCCGATATACATGCTGAAAGGTACAACTTCCTTAAGTTTTGTCCATGAGTGTACTATATTCACACTTGGTTATCTCGTGTGTCTTCAATAAAGGTCGCTGTAATATATTTCAGAGTTATTGTCTTAATCCCGATATACATGCTAAAAGGTACAACTTCCTTAAGTTTTTTTTTTTCATGAGTATATATAATATTATATAAAATAGTTCTATAGCTATTTCTATATACACATTTCATATAAAACTTAGTGAGTCCTAATTTCTTGATCCCTCTTTTTTTCGACCACTTTCTATATCTCTCAGGAGAATATGTATATATGACTAAAGGTCTTAATAAAGGTAGTGATTGATAGATGAAATATCAATATAATATTCCTTACTACAGGTCCCCCTTCCTCCCCACAACATAAATAAATAAAAAAAATTAAAAATATGTTTTGACATCTACAGTCGGAACGTTATAACGCCGACACAAGATCATTAGAAATTCTTATAATAAGTTTTAAAATTGAATTTTCTATTATAAATATACCTAGATATTAATATAAAATAACATTTATTTAAAAATGCAATGCCTTGAGTGTATAGTATGCAAATAATTAAATCCCTAGCGTAGAGATATGCAAAATAAAAAAGTTAACCTTGACTCAACAGGAAAGAGATCCGTAAACGACAGAAGACTGTGTGAAGTGTCATCTTGAATGACAGCAGTCACCTGTCCAGTCTGGCTAACTGCCAAAAGACGATCGATTGAGGCTCGTCTGCTCCACCTCGCCAAAGCCCACCACTTTCTCTTTTTGGCTTTTCCCATGCAAGACCTTTGTTCATCATTTTGGCCGTATTCTATTTTTTAAAATACGTAGTTCCTTTCAATTATATATAATTCCATTAATATAACTACATTATTTTTATTTCAACTATACACACAGAAAATTTTAAAAAAATTCCCGCCTTTTTTTATTTTTGGCGGGAAATTTTCCCGCCAAAATTCATTATGACAATACGAAACAGGTGTTTAAGCCGGAAAGGCGTAAAAACACCAAATTATGTGAAAAATAGTAAAAAATTGAAATTGTACTGGTATCAGGTGGATAAATTAAGATTCTGAATTAATTCAAAATCAACGATTATATAGTTGATATTTATACCGACAGATGGCGCAAGCCATCACCAACTTTTATTTGAACAATCAGGAGATGCATTTTCTTTTATTTATCCATAAATGTAAGATTTGTTTTCCTTGAAAAAAGGGTGACAGCAGGTCACATGAGACTTTCTAACTACAGTCTGAAGAAGAGCGTTGTACTTGAAAGCTCAAAATTTTCCTCCAACAATAGCAATATTTGCTTTCCTCAACAGATTCTCAAAGACAGCAACATATTTGTAATTAGAGTTTTGCAGATAACCTACTTGAAATTTCGATAACATAATATACCCGATTGGCTGGTTAAGGTCATGTGACATTAATGAACCAATCAGCATAATAATATATTGCTATATATATAAGCATAATATAAGAATAAATTGGATACCATATATAACTACATAGTAAATGAGAAATTAGCAATTTCACAATATAACTTGTAACATTTAAATAAAATTTTAGCGCACTATCTTCCTTTATATTGATATATAATCGTATATAATGCTATATAATATTAAAAATTTACCTATCTACATATTAAAAACAAAAAAAAAGCCCATCCTGACCGCTCATAGGTGAATTTTTAGATGGCAGAGCGCCATCTAGTGGAACCAAAACCAACTAAACGTTGATATAGACCTGTTCCATAATATTTAAGCAACCGGGTACACGTTTCGGGTTGTCTTTGTTTTGGGATTTTTATATTTTCCTTATTTTCTACCCACTACACATATCTACATGTGAAAAACAAATTTTAAAAATAAAAACAAAAGAAAAAAAAAATAAAAACGCTAATATTAGTGGTCAGGATAGGCTTAATATGTTTTTACATATCTACATATATGATATGCAAATACACTCATAATTATCCTTCCAAAACTTTCTAGAAACTAAATCCATTGTTTTGTATATCAATCATCTTATATTTTAAACACTCATTATAATATATAAAATTTACATATTAAATTAAAGTTCTAAACTAAGAAACCATATAAACAAATAAAAATTACATATTTAATACATTTTTCATTAAAACGATCATTTCTTACTTGATATACATATATATATATATTATGATTATTTTGTTTTGTTGTTGAAAAAGATAAAGAATTGAAGGTGCAGTCGTAAAAAATAGGAAATATATTATTTACTTATCAAGTAGTATTAAATACTTGAAGCAAATTACACATAAAATTATTTTTCACAGTAATATAGAATTTATAAAATGAATTCTATATTCGTGAATTAAAAAAAATAGGTTGGTTAACTATACATATATTTACAATAAATATTCAAAGTATTCTAAATCTATGGTCAAAAATAAAAGAATAGTCAATGAATGAAAATAAAATATATGTTTTTTTTAAGAATAAAATATTTGCATTTTAGATTATATATATATAAAGATAGTTAAAAAAAAACAGAAACTAATCTCTTTGTCAATTTGTTTATAAAAAAAAGAAATATTTCTAAAACAACGAAGAGTTTATAAGAGAGTTTAGTGTTCTATTATCTATAAGCGAGCCACGAAAGTATATTTTAAAACAAAAATTTGATAATTAATGTGATGAAAAAACTTTGTAAGCGCCTTGCGATTAAATGCTTAAAAGGATAATGAAGAAAAATAAGACTTCAAACTAATTTTACCAAAAAAAAAAAACCGCTTCATCTCTAATGACAATAAAGTTAATTTTAAATAGACACAAAATTATTTTTAATCAATCAATTAATAAACTAGATGCACAGATAATTTTATAAGTTATAAATACATTTATTTAATAAGATCATTTTTGCTAATTACATTATTTTAAATTATTTTAAAAGCGGTATTCTTTCTCAAACATTATTTTTTTTTACAATAAATTTGTAAATTTCTCATAGAATTCTCATTTTTAAAATGTTCTATTTATCACAGTTAAAAATATATTTTTTTAATTATTTTTTCGTTAATGATAATTAAATTCTTAATGTATTTTTATTTATTTACCCCCCAAAAGATCATTTTCCCGCCCTTTTTATGTTTTAAATGATTTTTTGGCGGGAAAATTTTCCCGCCAAAAATGATTTTCAGGTTTAAATTACAGTCGCTTGGAGAATAACAAACGATACATCTATATTAATGTTAAATGAGGGTAACTTAGAAAAAAAAAATCATCATCAAAAACAAATTCAGGATTTGCCATTTAAAATAGACATTAGCATTTGGCCTTCATAATTATTTTTGCTATCTATTCATTCCCAAACTTTATACAAAGAATACAAAAAGAAATTCAAACAAAAGGAAGATAGTAATAGGCTTTATCTAAAAAGGTTGCAATTTTACTCTAACGATATGGGTGGTCATTTGCCTAATTTTTTTCTTTCCCCTAATATTACATTTCTGGTCGAAGTTTAAGTTGTTTCTGTAATGTGCCTCCTTCATCTGTAAAAAAAAAATCATTTCTTACCAGAAATTTGACAAAAAAAAACCATTTAAATATATTCAAAACATACCTTACAATATATTAAATATATAAGTATATTTTAATGATTTTTCGTATAATTATGTTTTTTTTTTCCTATTATGGAATCACATTATAAGAGAGGTAATGTTCTTATACATTTCTGATTATTTTTAGAAAAAGAAATTACAGGTGGAGCGATTTACTTCTATTTATATACTACGTTTTAAAGTATAAAACATATTAAACATGCTATAGATCTGTGTGAACTGGATTTCTTATCTTTCATTTGTTTACTTCTTTATATAACGATTTAAAAAAAGAATCTCCTATGTGTTTGATAATTTTAAACGTAAAAACCAACGTTTAGATTATATTTTCACCGATAGATGGCAAACACCATCATAAACATTGAGTTTAACGATTAGATAGATGATATATTTTTGGATCAAATTTCTTTGTTTCTTTATTTTAAATCTTCTTACATTAGAGAGTTTGTGTGGTATCAATAGAATCACATTCGAAACAAGCTTCTAACAATACTCTGTTTTTATCTCAATCTATACTATTATATCATATTAAACACAACAAAATAGCGATAATTTTACACAAAAAAAAAGATAGTTTTTTTAAGAAATAAAAAAAAAAAGATGATTTATAGAGTTGATGGCAACACCTAACATCAATCTCTTACCTTTCAACCTACCCACTTACCTATTCACGCCAAGCCTTCTTGTAAGTTCTTCTTCGTTTTTTTTTTATATATATGTGTGTGTGTAATATTCAAGGTTTGTCCTCACAAGATTTCTTTTTAAATTTTCTTTCTGATCTCCCATTCTCAAAAATCTTCCTTTTTATCCCCTACCCAACTCCAATAGATAATGTCATACAATATACACTCACAAATTCTACTACCTAAAAAAAAAATACATTTTATGAATATTTAAGAGATTAGAGGAATCTATTGCCGTTAGAGTTTTTTTTATTGAGATTTTTTATTTAGAATATATCACTATAAAAAGAACATTTTTTTGGAAGTTAAAGTAAATTTTTTGTATTATAGTTCGTTTTTGTTGGTTATCGAATTTTTTTTTTCCTCTTGAAGTGTGTGAAAAACACTATGAATATACAGATTAAGGGAAAATGAAAGAGCACCTATTAGGTTATAAAAATGAAAATATTAATGCAATTTTTTAAATGTTCTTTACTAATATTCAGATCATTGAATAAACTACAACAGCAGTTATGGAAATTTCAGACAACAACCTATATTCCATAGTTGTGGGTTATGACCCTTATCATTAGAGGAGCGGCTTCAATAGCATTAATATATAGTTATCAGCGTCATTCGTTCTTAATTCTGTCACCGTTTGCTTTTGGTTCAGTGGTAGAATGCTCGCCTGCCACGCGGGCGCCCCGGGTTCGATTCCCGGCCGATGCATTTTTTTTTTTTTTTTTACAATTTTTAAAACTCATTTATATATTATAGTGGCAGGCGCCCCGGGTTCGATTCCCGGCCGATGCATTTTTTTTTTTTTTACAATTTTTAAAACTCATTTATATATTATACAAGAATGACATCCACGGCGCCAATTTATAATTGTAACGAATAGTATTTGAATAAAAGCATTTAATCGGGTACACCCCGGGCGTTGCCCGGGTCATTCGGCTAGTAACATTCTACGAGAGAGTTTATGGAATAGGTAGAAATTGCTAAAAAAAGGTGTTTAATCTATGGAAGTGTTCAACACAAAGTTTGGGGAGGATGCTATTCATGTATTTAAAGAGGCACCTCTCCCTTTGTTGTTGTTGTCGTATCCAATGAAGCGCCTCAGATGTCTCCATGCATCTCCACCACAGCAGCAGCAATGTCCACTATCTTGCTCTCCATTGTAAAATATGTGCCGTTGCCACGTTAGTCACCTTGGAAACGAACCAGAATTTGGTCAAATATTCCAAGGGTCCAGGGAAGACCGCAGAGAGGTGTGGTTGGACTTCTCCCCCCCACCTCTCCCTTTAATTATGCATTAAAACGATGCCCTTGTTCATTACCTTATATACAAAACGTTACTAATGATGATAAAGAATAAGCCACAATACCAGTTTTGACAAATTCAGACAAAAGTCAACAACCAGTATACCATGGTTTCAGACTATGGCCCTCATCAGTACAGGGGTGGCTTTGATTCCACAACATCCTACGAGAGAATTCATGAAATCGGTCTAATTTACTAAGTAAGTGTTTAAGATGGTAAAGTGACAAAGGGAGAAGTGCTTCTTTTTAAAACACGAATAGCAACCATTCGAAAATGTATATTATATATATAATATTTAAAAAAAAAGATTTTCTGCTTGATTTTTGATTATTTTTAGATTATCTTGATTTTGGTTATCTTGAGGATTAAGCTATGGTGGGACAGTCGTGGTTGAATAATAATCTTGAAAAATATAAAGTCTTGATCAGAGATTTCTTTATTTAAGCCAAGAAATATATACAAAACATAATTTGGGTAAAGTACTGCCTGGCTTAAGGCGTAAGAATAAATAAAACAAAATATTATTTACATAATTACAAACATGTTTGAGCCGGCCAACGGGGAACAACAAAAATCGGTTTTATATAGGGAAAGTCCCGACATCTGGTGGTAGATATGAACAGAATATTTGAATCTATGAAATATATTTTCAAATGAAATAATATTTTAATATAACATATATATGTTATATAAATACGATGATTTTTGTTGATTTTTGATTATCTTGAGGATTATGGTATGTCAATGCAGTCGTGGTTAAAATCTTGAACGTATAATAATAAAAATAGTGAAGATTAGAAATACCTTTAATTGAGCTTATGGAATATACAAAAACATAATTTGATAAAAGTACTGCCTGGCTTAAGGCGAGTGAACAAGGAGAACAAAAACTTATTTACATAATGTACAAACGGTTTGAGCCGGCCATCGGGAAACAACAACAATGAGTTTTTATAGGGAAGGCGTAACCTCTGGCTGTCGATTTAACAGAATAGTTTAATCTATGAAATTATAATTCTGAAATAAAATAATTTTTCTATACATATATACTTAGAGAGGTACCTTTCCCTTTAAATATGTATCATAACAATGTCATAAGTTCATCACCCTAGTAAAAACTTTAATAGTGATGAATATAATGCATCGTTTTGATGCGTAATTAAAGGGAAAGATGCCTCTCTAGGCGGATATAATCTTCCTGAACTTTATATTGAATATATTTATATAAATTGAAAGGCATATTTCGGATCAAAAATAAAATATTTATTTATTATAAAAATCCAATATTTCGCTAGGCAGTACGCCTATATATGTTTTGAGAAAATAGAGCAATCCATAAATAGATCTTCAATTAAAAAAGGCATATATTGGATCAAAATATAATTTATTTACTAAAATTTCAGTTAAATGAACGCCAACCTTTTTCAAGGTACAACAACATATACAACATAATATGTTATAATACCTTGAAAAAGGTTGGCGTTCAGCTAACTGAAATATTGGTGATTAAATTATATTTTGATGCAATATATGCCTTTTTAATTGATGATATATTTATATGTGTGTGTAAATATGTACAAGTATATATGTATATATGTACATATGTAGAGAGGTAACAAATTATTAGAGAATAGAGTAAGTCAGTCCATATATATCCACATACCTCAAGTCAACATGACAAAGTGACAAGATCCTTCCAATAGAACGTTAATTAAGTGGAGACGTTATGAAATTGTCAACATTTGACCAGGAATCTCTCAAATTGCAGCGTTGTCAGCCCTTCTAATAATCTGTGAAATAATCTGGCCCCCCTGTGATGAATTATCAGTGAATTACCGCTCATAGAATATTTGCGTAATTTTATATAATTTGGTTATTTCACCTCATAGAATTTTAATTCTTTATATTATTTATAAATAATTGAGTATTTTATATTTGTGCGGAAATATAAATTTAAGAATTTCTACATATTTAAATGTTATGAATATTTTATAATGAGATTGAAAATTTCAGTCACATTTGATTAATAAAAATTGTAAAATAATACTTTATTATCAAGTGTAGTATATTTTTTCAATATTACTCTCTTGAGTAAAAAAAATGAATATAAATTATTAAAGTTATACAGGATTTATTAAATTAATCCTATATTTAGTGAATTATAAAATAGGTCAATTTTTTAAAAATTAAAAGCGTTTTAAAAAATTATGGTTAAAAATTTATAATTATTAATGAAATAAATTGAAATATATATTTTCAAGTTATATAATAATTATATATATTTTTAAAATTATAATATTATATATATATATATGTTTTTATATATATTCTGCTTCTATGACGAGTAACTGCCGAGGCTACAACGTGAACTTGTTATAACCCTATGTTGTTACTTAAAATAAAAACCTTTTTGATACCTTAAAAGTAATATTTTTATAATTTGTTTTCTGGTTATCATTACTCCTTCTCTGATATCAACTATCTTTCATATAAATTATATATAATTCTATTTATTTATGTATATGAATTCTTTAATATTCTTACATACACACAATTAAAATTAAGTTAAATATTGTAATATATTGGTGAAAACCTATTTTTAAAGCGAATATAAATTATTGGTTTACAATTTGCACAATATAAATTGATGCGATAAAAAGAGAAATTTATAATGAATAAAATATAGAAAAGATAACTATATATGGTATTATACAATTTTGATAAAGTTTTGTGTTTAGAAAAATGGATAGGTTCCAATTTAATAAATGAAACTTATTGAAAAAATGTTCAAAAATTCTAAAATAATATATATAGAGAGAGTTAAACATTTACGAGTATATCTTTTATGATATCTAATATTTATAATGTACTATAATAATGTACACACGATCAATGCCCTGATTCTCCACCAGTATCTTATTAAAGAAATGTATAGAGAGAAAAAGAGAATTGTTTTATGTTTAAAAATCAAACAGAGAGATTATATACAAAAAATGAAAACATTAAGACGCCAATGTTTCTTTTCACAAACAAATCAAACTTCTACTGTCCTTACTGCGATGAAAAAATATATTGGGAAGGCTTGGTTCATCAGTGGTTAACCCTCCCAGCGGTTTCGCCAATATTTAATCTACCAGACCGCTACTTTAGAGTTATAATACTGTATTGGATCATTCTGCTTTTATATGCTACACTGAAGGGTGGAATCTTAGAAATGGTATTTGAGCAAACATTGGACATAAGTTTTTGGGACAGTAGAATTACATATTTGAGAATTTTGACTTCTAAGTTAATTTATCTTTATTATCTCTCTCTTTCTACACCAATATGAAAACATTTTATATTTATTATACAACGATCAATGGCTTTTATATATATTTATTTTATTATTATATTCATATATATATATATGTTATATAAAAATGAATGAGATTTTCTGCCTGAATTTTGATTATTTTGAGGATTAAACTATGATAATGCAGTCGTGGTTAAATCTTGAAAGTATAATAATAAAAATATTTTTATCAGTAATTTAATTGAATTAAAGGAATATATATATATTATACATAATTTGATAAAAGTAATGCCTGGCCTAAGGCGAGTAGAATAAGGAAAACAAAATATTATTTACATAATGTACAAAAGTTTTGAGCCGGCCAACGAGAAACAACAACAACGGGTTATATAAAGAAAAAGCGCGAGCTCTAGCAGTCGATTTAACAGAGTATTTGTATCTATGAAATATAATTTTACATAAAATAATATTTTTATATAACATATATAATCTTTTAACACAGAGCAATACCGCGCCATCTATACATATAAAATAAAAGGATTTAAAAGCGCGAATGTTTCTTTTATACATAAAACGAACTTCTACTGTCCTTACTGCGATTGAAAATATGAAAATATTTTCAATCGCAGTAAGGACAGTAGAAGTTCGTTTTATGTATAAAAGAAACATTCGCGCTTTTAAATCCTTTTATTATATATAATCTTATTTATTGAATATTTGACCTTATGGAACCTTATATGTGGACGTTTTTACATATCTTTACATACCAGGAGTAATTGCATTTTGTAATATTTACTTCTAGCAATGTGTTTATATTGACATTGATTATCAAATATTATATCTACAGACATCACTGCAATGATAGAAGTTATTAAGTGAGAGGGCTTGGCTCATCAGTGGTGAATCTTCTAAGTGGTTTAATCAAATTAATATCCAGACCGCTCTACTATTGTTTGAATTAGTTTTCTATATAACCTGTTTTTACTAAGGAAGGAATCTTAGGGATGTTTAGGGAACCTATGGACATAAGGTTATATGTCTGTAGAGGTGCATACACAGAATTACAAGAAATTGCATCGAGAACAGCTCTACAGCAAATAGAGTTTCAAATTAAAACTATTATTACCAAATTATATACTTAGAAAACTAATTTACATCTATTCCTGAGTTTCTTCATTTCTTTATTTTTCGATGAATTTACTGTCATATTCAATAGAGCAATATGTTCTTGAATTATGTGTGTATATAATTTGAAGCTAGAAATAAAGAACATATTTCACCTGAGGAAGGTGATGGTTATTTACCGAAATATCTGAAAAGAAAGAGAAATCAAAACCAATTAATTTATCTATATTCTTTATTTTTTAAATCAAACTCTTTCCCAAATACAGTAAATGGTTTTCGCAACAAATCGTAGAATTATGGTGACAAGGTTGATAACCAGCTTACCCTAATCTAGCGTGAAGTGTTTATAAGCCATTATTTAGTTAGGTAAAGGTTAGTTCTAGTTAGAATAAGTTAGATCAGGTTAAGGTTAACCAATCAGTAACCTAATCATCCCGAGCCCTCCCCCAATCGTCATCCCATAAATCAAAACCATATATTTGGATAATCTTTTATCCAATCACTTTGATATTTAAAAACTTATTATTTACCTTTCATAAGGTACATATTTACATATAGTATAGATAGAGGCTGCCTGGCCGGCATTCATAGTTCTTAAAAATAAAGATACTTCGGCCAGTAAATCTTTATTATCTCGTCGTTTCGACAAAATTCGTTTGTCCTTGTCAGGAAAAAAATAAAAAATAATGCTTGAATATTCATTTGCTCCTGACGAAGACAAAATATTTTAGTCGAAACGTCGAGATAATAAATATTTACTGGCCAAAGTATCTTTAATTGTAAGAACAAATTTATATAGTTTAAATCTCTTAGCTGATGCAAAATAATTCTCTTTGTCCGATTGTTGCTTCTTTGATTTTGTTTTAACGATTTGTCGTATATTGCTGGATATTTTATTTCACAGAGTAAAATTAATCATAGAATCATTGCAGAACAGGCATACATACATATATATTTTTGTTTTGAAAATAGAGCAATCCATATTTAATTCATTAGATGATAAAAAGGCATATATTGGATTTGATAAAAGATTTATTTGCCAATATTCCGGTTGGCTGAACGCCAAACCTTTATCAAGGCATTACATTTTTGTATACACAAAATCCTTTGTATTTTTAAAATTATTTCAACTGTGATATTATAACACTATGCGGTGCTGAGTTTGTGTATACAAAATTGTAATGCCTTGATAAAGTTTGGCGTTCAGCCAACCGAAATATTGATAAATAAATCTTTTATTAAATCCAATATATGCCTTTTTATTATCTAATACATATACATATTGTTTCACCAGGTCTGCAGACTCTTTCAGTCTTGATTCTCTTATAAGACATGTCAGAGCGTGTTTCAACCATCCTACAAGGTTATATAACTGAATAATGAAATAACTCTATTTTAAGTAGCCTCCAAAATAATTTATTTATTTCTCACATCAAAGTAGAAAGAGTTGTCTAGTCTCACGGTGTAATAAAATACAAATGGTGATTTTATAGTACATATACTGTTTATTAAAAAAAAATAAATAGAAAATTTCAATTTGATTAAAAAATATATGTGAAAAATAATATATTACAAATTAAAATGAAATATTTGCATTAAGCATGATGCAAAAATATATAGGTACCAAAAAAAGAGACACCTCTTCCTTTAATTATGCTTCTGAACGATGCACTGTACATTACCCTAGTAAAAAGACTTTTATGTATGCATCGTTTTGATGCATAATTGAAGGGAGAGGTGCCTATTTTTTGGTAATAAATATCATCCTTCCACAACTTTATGTTATTATATATATGCTCAGTTAAAAAAGGCTGTATATTTTGTATATTTATAATCCAAAATACGGTTGTTATAGGTCATATATCAATCAAAATGGATTGTATTATGTTCCTCAATATGATAAGTTACTACATATATATATATTAGATACTACATGTATATATATATAATACATATATGTATAGCGAGATTGAGACGTTTATGATGGAGATATAGTGACTTGTCCAGATAGAGAGAGGCTCCGAATTAAACACTTATTTGCATAGAAGCCCCCCCCCCACACTAATTTAATTTACAGAAGGAATTCGTTATTGATTGGCGACTGAATTTCACATTAGGTCCGCTAATTACAATTTAATATATTAATAATTTATAATTATTTATAATTAGAGGAACGCTCTCTCTCCGAGTTTTAATAGAAAATTTCCACTTATATTTTAGACTTGATTTACATAGAATTTAGATAAGAAAATTTATTAATTTATTTTGAGAGTAAAAAAAATTCATTTTCTTAATTTTTTTTTTCTTATTGGTTGTCCATATTTTAATTAGGAAAATAATTAGGTCTTTTAATTTTTAATATTATTTTTAAATATTTATATATGTATATTATATAATCTAAAATACAAATATTTTATTTTTTTTAAAAACATATATTTTATTTTTTCATTCATTGACTGTTCTGCATTTTTGACCATATATATTCAAAACATACCTTTTTTTTTATTATTATTATTTGTTGTAAATATGTATATTTAACCCTACCTATCTTTTATTCACGATTATAGAATTCATTATATAAATTCTATATTCCTGTGATATAAATAATTTTATGTATATTTTTACTTCAAGAGTTTCAAAATAAAAATCTGCTTGAAAGGTAAATAATTATCTTTACTTTTCCACGACTGCACCTCTTTTCAACAATCAAACACACAAAAAATTTCTAATCTATAATATGTATATTTTATATTTTTATATATATGCATCAAAAGAGACAATTTTGCCTTTATAAAAATGCATTAGGACAATGCCTATTGTTTTTTCCTATTGTTTAAAAGACTTAAAAATGATGATAAAGAATAATCTACAACACCAGTTTAGGAAAATTCAGATGAAAGCCAACATCCTTTATAACATGGTTTCAGTCTATGACCCTCATCAGTACCGGGTCGGCTTCGATTTCATAACATCCTATGAGAGGGAATATGAAATAGGTCGAATTTAACAAAGAGGTGGTTAAACTGGTGAAATGGCAAGGGCCGATATTTAGTTCAGAACACGGCATAAAGTTGCGGGAAGATGATATACATGTTAAAATTACAATTATATTCTTACAATAAATAGTGAAATTACAAACCAATTCAAATTTTTCAGTTATAAATACAGTCGAACTTGGATAATTCGAACCCCAAGGGACCATAAAAAAATTCGATTTATCCAAAAATTCGAATTAAAAACGGAAATTATATTTATAGGAAATTCTAGGGACCAAGATAAATATTCGAATTAAAGAGGTTTTCGAATTAAAGAAGTTCGAATTATCCAAGTTCTACTGTATATCCACGCGGCGCGCGTTTGATTTTTGTGAATATTTCTGGTGGGATCAAGTCGATATTTTTGTAAGCCCGTTGAAGAGCGAATAACGCTTGAAAGCTAGCGTTTTTTTAAATAAAAAAATATATTTATTGTGAGAATATAATTGTAATTTTAATACTTTTTTCACAATTTTATCATGAAATGATATACATGTACCAGAAGAGTCACCACTCCTTTTATATAAAAAGGACAGTATAAAGCTTGTTGTATTTGCAAAGTAAAAAATCGTGTCTAAAGTCATCAGCAACTTTTTTATCTTATTTCTCAATTTATCCACATTATCCCAGTAAAATTTCATTTTTGTACTATTTTTTTTTTACAGTTTTAAATTTATTCTAATTTCTTTCTTCCCCAATCATTTCTGCATCTCTCAGGAGACAATATGTATATATGACTAAAGGTCTTAATACAAAGTATTAATTGATATATATTTTCACATTGCAAAGAACTTAAACCTTGGTTTTTACTTCAAGTATGATATTCACAACAATCAAATAGGATTTTAGTATAGATATCTATGATGCATTAGCGCGCCATCTGATATGAAAATTAGAAACTATTATAGACGCTTTGATTATTTTGAAAATTAAACAATTTCTACTGACCTTACTGCAATGGAAAAATTAATGGGAGGGCCTGGTTCATCAGTGAAAAACCCTCCCAACGGTTTCGCCAGTTTAATCTACCATACCGCTGTTATATTGCATTTTATCGATATCTTCCTTATATATCTATACTAGACGGGTGACCCGGGCTTCGCCCCGGGATTGACCCGTGTACATATCTACCCGAGTGATATATATTTAGATAAGATTTTTTAAAAATAATTGTTTGTTATTAGCATTATCTATTTGTTTGCATCAGCATAATGTATGTATACATAAAGTATGTGTATATATATACACCTTAATAGTACAAAAGCTACATACCTATACTTTCGATATTTGCGGACCTATAATGAGGTATTGTTAACAATAGATTATTTAAGGAGCGACCCGCTCCAACACAATAGTTACAAAAACAACAAAGCGAGGTGGCAAAGGTGGCGTGATCGTAGCTAACCAATAGGAGAGCGCCATTCAAAAAAAAAAAAAAGCAAACGGTGACAGAGATGAAAAAGAATTGATGACGCTCGTAACTATATATAGAATTTCTAACGAAATTTTAATTTCGGGTAACTGTAAATGACGAGGCAAAACTGCAAATTTTAGCTATGTTCTACTGTAACTAACAATCTAGGTTAGAAATTCAAGTTTTCCATTCACCAACATGTCTACACCCCAGCACAGCAATATCTACTTCAAATAATTAAAAAAACAAACTACCAGAGAAAATAATTCCGTAATTGCAATAGGAACTACATGTGCATGTGGGATATATATGCTTTACTTTTCCAATTCCCTAAAGAGGGGACAATTTTTTTGGTTAAACTTTGTTCTTTGTCCAACTCCGTAATTGGATTAGTGTAGTTTTGTTAATGATAGTTATGGTTAATTATTATGGGAGTTTGTGAAATACTTGTGATTAGTGTGGACACTGTCTTTCTTCTAATTATGAAAAAAATTAGGTGAAAAAAATGGTGTCAAATTTAATATAGAGATGACGCTATGTGGTTTGTTTTTATAATATTTGGTAGGAATTTTTAGCTCTTGTTGTTGCGTCATCAAAGACACAGAGAGAGAGAATACGTGGTACAGACCATAATAATCATTTTAAAATTTAAATTATCCCTAGTACACGCGTAATACAGACCATAATAATATTGGTGGGTAGAGGTTGGCGACTGATTTTGCTGTAAGTGCATCACATATCTATGTATGTGAAAAGCAGCTCAAATTTTGCACTCACAAATGTGCCAAAGCCCCGTTTGGTTACTTGCACTAGCTGGTGGGGTTGGAATTTTGCAAGAATCGGGGGCCATTTTAATTTTTTAAATAGAAAAAAAAGTGCAAATGCGGGATTTGATCCCGAGTCTTAGCGGTCGAAAACCAGCGAGTTAGACCACCCTTTCACCAACCCCCAATAATGAAAATCATAGCAGGTAGAGTTGGCGACTGCTTTTGCTATAAGTTTAACGCATCTCTACACACGTGAAAAGAGAGAGAGATTGAATAAACCTTTACATTAATCGCGCGTCTTCATATAAGATTATATAGGGTTAATATAGAGGAAATATGTAAAATTGAATTTTATTTACATCAGAAGAATAATCCCACTGGGGGTCTTCTGGTTCGTCTGTCGCGCCCTGGAAAGACGTAGATCTATTGCCATGTCGAGGAATTCCTTCAGACCTCTGCTCGGACGAGTGAAAGAGAGAGATTGATTGAGAATAAAACTCATTTATTAATCGTTAATATAAGATTATATGAGGTTATATATTGAGAGAAAATTTGAAAATTATCAGACGAATCCAACTGAAGGTCGTCTGGTTTGATGTCACAGAGAGAGATTCTTATTAAACCAAACGAAACAGGATTCTGAGACCATATCAACTTAAGAAGTAATTATGATTTTCAATCGTATCATGGAAATAGATTTCAATATTGATGGACATTTTTAAGTCTGGTGATAACTTAATAGTCTAGTTTAATACACGCAATACTAATATTAAAGTGAAAATATCCGGTTTCAAGTTTTATTTTAAAAGTCAAATGAAAAGTCTTTTTTCAACGTAAATACTCAATACTTAATTTTAAATTATTAACATTTTTATTCGAACAATCAAAATCACAACTATATTTACTTTTTGTATAAGCACAATAATATATAGAATTTATATATATATGTCATACACACATAAAAATATTTCCTAACATATCCTTCTATGAAATATTTTATCATTTAATACGTCCCAAACTCCAAAGCTAACAAGAAAATAAAAGTATATTTACAACGTATCATGTATTAAAAGAAAAAAGAACAAAATTGAACAAAAAGGAGGAAGAACTAAGAAAAAAAAAAGCTAAAAGAACATATCTAGTCTGGGGGCGGCATTGAATTCCAGACGCCATTAAATTATCTTTTGGGATTAAAGGAGCATACACAGACGAAAGGCTACATTTAAATTCCCCCCAACATCCGGGACTACATGGGGGAGATTTGCGTTAAGGGACTGAGTATGTAAAAAGGAGGGGGGAGGTAGTAGATAATTGAATTTACTTTCAAATACTTCTCTCTCTCTTTTTTTTACATGTAAACTCACAGATAGATAGATTTTCCCGCCTTTTTTATTTTTTTTTTCAAATTTTCGTCTGCCTTTTTTAAAAAAATGTAATTTTAAGAAAAAGGGTAATCAAAAATTAAATTAGCGACGCGTTTTTTTAAGAAAATGAAATAATATCGAAAGGAGAATATTTATAAATTTTTATCTTATTTTATCCGTTTAGAAGTTTTATAAACAATATTTCTAGGATAAGCTATATCTGGATAGTACATAAGCCTAACTTCACCAATAAATATGGAAGCCAGATTAGGCATTCCATCTTCGATAATTCCTGAAAATCGCCGACTCCATTAAGTATTTCAGGTCTTTAGAACGTGAGACCTTTGATGGTGTCTGCTGAGGATGAGTATAGATCATCAATGGATAAGCCAATACTGTCAATGATGTGGTTTTGGGTTACAGGTTGAGAATTGCACTTAGTATATAGTTGGGAAAACCTTACAACCATTCTGAAAAGTCTTTGTCCGTAGATGACCAGACTTAAGTATGGAAATCAAGGGTTGTTGTTCCCTTGGGAGGCTATAATTGGTACTCCTGCTGTACCAGTCAAATGTAGCAGTAGATTTCCAGCCGGCTAAATGAGCAGAACATCCAACTACTATATTAGGTTAGATTTAGCTTCTTAAAACGCTGTAAGAATCTACTACTGATAAGCTAGGTACTTCCCTTTTATTTATTTAATTTTTCATTACAAAGTCTGTGGAATAGAGTTTTCAACTATAAAAATATATCGCTAAAATTATTACACATTTTCACCTATAGAGAGTACTAAGAAATTGATTATATTTAACAAATAGTGTTTTTCATGGCAGTAAGGACAGTAGAAGTTTATTTATTTGTGAAAGAAACGCTCGGCGTCTTAATGTTTTCATTTTTTATATATAGATGGCGCTTTATTGTTTGGTATAAATAGATAGTGGTTCGGTGTATATGTTTCGATTTAGATTTTTTATACTTAATTCTATGAACATCACAGTCTACCACATCAGTGGTAAACATATGCAAATTTAAGTTCTCAACATCTAGCTAAGGAGAATATTATAAACGAAGAGACTATGTAAATATGTATAGTAGAGGAGGCTCCCCAAAAGAAAAAAAATGATCGTCTTCTAGATAATCATGAGGCCTTAGAACTCTCCTTATGGTTCAGAAATATAACTGAAGATGGATGTCTTGTTTGACGTGAGTATGCAAAGGTGTTGTCATTCAGCCCTTGTTCAATTTGCCAACCATATTGGCTCTTATAGAGTTACAAGATACCGAAGCCCCGTTTTTACTTGCCCCTATCAGTAAGTAGGACCTTGGGGTACGGTGGATGAGTGTTCTAAACCTATAGTTTTCAGTCGCTAAGACCTGGGATCGAATCCCGTATTGGGAACTTTTTTTTAAATAAAAAAATGTCCAAATGGCCCCTGATTCTTATAAAATTCCAACCCCACCAGTGAATGCAAGTAAATAAACGGAGCTCTGGCATATTTGTAAGTACAATAGTCATACTGATTTTTCACATGTATACTCATGTGGGGCGCTTACAGTAAAAACAGTCGCCAACTTTAAACCACCATGATTATCATGGTCTGTATCACGTGTACTAGGGATAATAATAATGAAAAAATTGATAGGACTTGCGCATGAAATAGGGATGACAAAGTAGTTATTATGAGAAGAAAATTGCTTCAAAGTTATGAAAAAAAAAAAGGCATCTCCTTATCGTGAAACTGAAAGTTGCTGATGGCTGGCGCCATCTATCGGAATAATATTAACTATTCGTTGATTTTTAATTATTCCAGAATTGGCCAAATACCCATTCTTGATTAATCAAGAAAGGTTAACCCGGTACGCGTTTCACAATTTTTTCATATTGCTTCAAAATGTTATTTTGAAAACTTTGGAAAATGGCTATCGACGGTTTAAAGACCTCTCACCATCCTTTCAAAATCATAAAATCGTCAGTAGGTTCAATATGGTTTAAAATTGGGATGATAATCCACATTGAGCTGTCAGCGCGGTCCTAACAATACATATAAATCCAGGTGGGGGTTAAAACCATTTTATCGACAAGTCATAAAAAAAACTGGATCCAATCACGAGAAAAAGGGTTAAAATCCTTAGAACAGCTGGCCTATACTTGGGTAGCTTATTAAATTTTTAGGGATCTACACCCCTCTCGGTTGGCATCTGTCGAACTGAGGTGGTCCCCCACAAGTCCCTTGTCCGTCCATTCAGGCAGTATGGATTGATTCTCCCCAGCTTGTTCAACCGTGCAACTGCCTGTCCGACTGGTGTGGCCTGATTTCCTCTCTGTGCCGTTCCATCTTCGTCTCTCACACTCTCTTGTGTTTTTTATTGTTCTGGAGATAGCTGCTGTTCTTATGTTGGTGTTAGAAGGACTTCTTGTTGAGTGGGCTGTAAACGAAGTGGATTGTAAGTTCAATCTATGGGTGTATAGTTTTTTTTTAATAGTAAGTATATATTTATTATATATTATATATTTATTTTATCTTTAGCTGGTCCTGCTAAATATATATATGTGGTACTTTTTTTCTCAATTTGAACTCTTTGGTATTAGAAGGGACTCTTGAGTGGTCTTCGAAATGGATTGTACGTTTATTCTATGGGTGTATAGTTTTTTATTTATTGTAGTCATTTTCTGATTTTTCAATTTATTTTATCTTTAGCTGGTTCTGCTAAATATATATATGTGGTACTTTTTTTCTCAATTTGAACTCTTTGGTATTAGAAGGGACTCTTGAGTGGTCTTCGAAATGGATTGTACGTTTATTCTATGGGTGTATAGTTTTTTATTTATTGTAGTCATTTTCTGATTTTTCAATTTATTTTATCTTTAGCTGGTTCTGCTAAATATATATATGTGGTACTTTTTTTCTCAATTTGAACTCTTTGGTATTAGAAGGGACTCTTGAGTGGTCTTCGAAGTGGATTGTACGTATAATCTATAGGTGTATCGTTTTTTATTGTAGGTATATTGGTTTTTTCAGTTTATCTTTGGTCTTTAGCTGGTCCTGCTAAATATATATATGGTACTTTGTTTCTCTATTTCGAACTTTTTGTTATTAGAAGGGAATCTTGAGTTGTCTTCGAAGTGGATTGAACGTATAATCTATGAGTGTATTTGTTTTTTATTGTAGGTGTATATTGTTTTTTTTTCAGTTTATCTTTGGTCTTTACATGGTCCTGCTAAATATATTTGGTACTTTGCTTTTCTATTTCGAACTTTTCTCTTTGGTGTTAGAAGGGATTCTTTTGTATGGTAATCGAAGCGGATTGTACGTTTAGTCTATTAGGGGTTTCGTTTTTTTTATTGTAAGTATATTTCTTTTTCAGTTTTTTTTAAATCCTTAGCAATTCCTAGTTTCTAATTTGGCGTTATGCTATTCTATTTCAAGCTGAACTGGCTGAAGGCCTTGCCTCTCAGACTTTAATGACCGATATGTCCTCACTTCTTTTTTCTGGATTTAATTCATTTTGTCTCCACTCTAATTGTAAATACGCTGCTGTATCACCTCATAAGCATAAATAAATAATTTCAAGCTCTTATCTTTAGTGTTGGAAGGTCTTCTCTTGAGTGGTATTCGAATTGGATTGTAGCTTAGTTTGTGAATAATGTATAGTGGACACTTTATTTTTCCGTTTATCATTACTCTTCACAATTCATTCTATCATATTTCATCCCTAAGGTTAGAAATAATCGTAATCTCTCTTTAAAATAAATTTCGATTTTTCGTTCAAAAGAAACATTTGCGGTATAAGTGTCAAACTTCGTTCTATAATGTATAGTTTTCATTGTTAATATGCTTATTCTTCTTTTTTATTTTCTTTTGATTAGGTTCTGGTTTACAGTGGATTCTTACTTCTCTATCTTGATATTTATTTTAGGTTTTTGTAGAGTAAATGGAACATCAACAACAACAAAAAGCCTTTATTTAGGGTCACTGACCCTATACAGGATTCACCACAAGAACAAAGCAGTGAGACAAAGGAAATAACGATATATACAGAAGAAAAAGAAAAAAAAGAAAAAAATAATAAGAAAGAGAAAGAGGGAAGCAAGAAAAACAACACAAAAAGAGTAGCAGTAAGAAAGTGAGGAGTGAGTGTCACTTGGCCTTCTTCTAAGATATGGACTTGTGGAAACCATAAAACGCCGTAGCAATATACTTATTCTGAGTCATATTGTCAATTATTGATGGAGAGTAAATGGAACATACGATGTTTAGTTATTGTTGCGTTAATCCGACAACTGCTGTCGACTGTTTTGCTTCTGTGACTCTACACTCGCTCCCTCCGTGCCAATATGTAAATAATTTTTAAACAAATTTGTGGATATCCTTCTCCTGTCAGGGAATTTGTATAACACCAGGGATCTTAATAAAGTTTGTGTATGTTTTTATTGTAACAATACAAGGTTTCTTTGTCTATTTATAACTTCTACCAACCAGTTCTTTAGTCCAAATCAATTTCTTCCTACCGTTCTCTTTCCATTCATTTTACACTCCAGTACTTTATAATACAATATAATGCGGCTTGTAATTGTAAAACGACATTAGAAAATTATCCAACATGTGTTTCTTTTCAACGAAAAATCAAAATTTATTTTAAGTAGAAATAACGATTATTTCTAACCTTAGGGATGAAGTATGAAAGGATGAATTGTGAAGTGTAATGATAAGTACTTTCATCGTGAATCCATTTCCTCTTAATATATGTTCTATACCTTTCTTCTGTCTTTGTCCTGTTGACCATCAACAGTTCCTGTAGTTACTCTTACAATTTTGTCAATGTCTTCTTCATCCTTTATTCTTTCTAAACATCTTATTCATTACATTCTCCTCCTGATTGTCATTTGAAATACTTCTACCTTTCTTTTTACTGGTTTTGCTTAATTCCAGAAAAGTTAGTTGAATGTGTCTTAATGTCTTGGTGTTAAAAATTCGTAGACAATAGACGTATAAAATAGAGAATGAAGAAAAAGTCAAATTCTAACCGCTCAAATAAGCATTTTTGGGTGATAGAGCGCCATCTAGTAAAATAAATTTAAACTAAACGTTGATTTCTGTTTATTTCATCTAATCTGCCATCTGAAATGCTGATTTGAGAGATCCGGATAATAGATGGAATAAACATAATTCAACGTTTAGTTGTAATTTATTACTTTAGATGGCGCCCTGCAATCTAAAAAGTTTAATTTGAGGAGTCAGGATTTTATATAGAATAAACATAAATCAACATTTAGTTGTAATTTATTACTTTAGATGGCGCTCTGCAATCTAAAAAGTTTAATTTGAGAGGTCAGGATTTTATATAGAATAAACATAAATCAACATTTAGTTGTAATTTATTCCTTTAGATGGCGTTCTAGCGGTCAGGATATTAAACGTAATAAATCTAAATCAGCGTTAAGTAGATATTTATTTCTCTAAATGGCATTCTGCGATCTAAAAATGTTAATTTGAGGAATCAAGAATTTGCCTCTCTTTTATTAAAATGTCACTACCTGAGTTTCTCCTCTTCCTATTTAAACGAAATAGAGAATGTAAGTTTAGTCAGCTAGCTCTGGTATTACAGGATGTTCTGGAAGCTCCTCCGTCCAAGGTGGAATATAATCCGTTAATAATTAACGAACTCAACTGGAGGGTAATTAGTTTAGTGTAATTCTCTCCTCCCTTGGTGTGGGGTGCCACAAAACAAATTAGTCACTTGCCACCGCCTGCTTACTCTCCGGATCTATACCTTTCCTGTGAAAAGCGGTGTTTGGATATTGAAAATTAATCCTTACACCGACAAAGATAATCCCACAGAATTCTTGTTACCCCCCGTCTAGATCGAAACTGAACCATCAAACTAAATCAAGAAGGCCCTATATCAATATATTAAATGGACCAACATTTCACCCTACGTATTGCTTTCAAAAATATCAGCAAAAAATCTAATGCAGTAGCTTATTATAAATTTTTTTTAGATCATCATTATGTAAGGACCAGTCAACAAGTGAATGACTTTGAGACGAAGAGTAAAGCCAGTTCAATTTCTATGTAAATAACACGAAATTATTATTACCATACCCAATTGGTAGAATCTGTATGGGGTAAGTCCCTAATAAAGACTTGTGTGTGAGTGTAACTAAATCAAGAAAAAGACATCTCCTGATCATGTAACTAAAACTTACTGATAAGTTGCGCCATTTGTCGAAAAAAATTTCGTCTATTTTTTAAAGGAGACAGAGGGAATTTTGTTCACACTTGTTTATCTAGTTTCTTCAATTAGGTCACTGTAATATATTTCAGAGTTATTGTCTGAATCCCGATATATATGTTAAAAGGTACAACTTCCTTAAGTTTTGTCCATGAGTGTACTATATTCACACTTGGTTATCTCGTGTGTCTTCAATAAAGGTCACTGTAATATATTTCAGAGTTATTGTCTGAATTCCGATATACATGCTAAAAGGTACAACTTCCTTAAGTTTTGTCCATGAGTGTACTATATTCACACTTGGTTATCTCGTGTGTCTTCAATAAAGGTCACTGCAATATCTTTCAGAGTTATTGTCTGAATCCTGATATACATGCTAAAAGGTACAATTTCCTTAAGTTTTGTCCATGAGTGTACTATATTCACACTTGGTTATCTCGTGTGTCTTCAATAAAGGTCACTGTAATATCTTTCAGAGTTATTGTCTGAATCCTGATATACATGTTAAAAGGTACAACTTCCTTAAGCTTTATTCATGAGTGTAAAAGGCAAAAGGTATCTTAATAAAGGTATTGATTGAATTATATAGATTTATCGTGTATTTTCTTTTTGTATCGGATAGGTAGCAACCTGTTGGTACAATAATTCGGCTTTGAGTGGAGGGCCACACAAAATGATAGAAATACCAGAAAATCGTGTTTATAAAGTGTATTACCTTAAGCAGGGAGTCTGGTCAATCGTGGAGCAGAGATCGGGTCCTTGCTTGTGGCCACTTGACAGCAGACATGGGAGCGATCCGAAGGATAGCTGCGTCTATCAATTACGATTATTTATGTAAATGTTGATTAATTTATATCTTCCAGTGTGATATGTAAATGGCGATCACTCTCGGAACGTGATACTGCGACAACCATTCGTTTTTTTAGGAAAACATCCTGGCTTTGTCTCTAGGCCTAAATCCTCTTCAACTTTCACTTCTCTTTGCTTCACTTCAACACATCGTGGCTTTATTCAACACTTAATATTGGTTACATTGAGGTAGATTGGGTTGGAAAATACAAAGAATGGCAGGCTGATACATATATTCCTGGATTGTATTTTATTCTTTTTTTGGTCAATTGAAATTTGCACTGATGTTTTAAAGAATCCCTCAAGAGAAAACGACTCCACAGGTTCTAACACCTATTTTTCCCCTTAACAAAGTAGAAAACACTAATCCCAATTCGTGGCCAGAGTGGTTTCAGGCGTCAAAGGTAACACAAAAGGACGAGGAATGTTGGATGTCACATAGAAGAGAGACCAGCGCCGAAGACGCGGACAAGGTCCAGGAGGGTATGATCTACATGAGAGGAAGAGATGATCTGATGTTGTCTACCTTTTGTTTTCGGTGTCCGGTGGCGGTTGTAGAACTTATTGGAAGTTTCCGGGGAGGAAATGTATTATCTTTGACGATATTCGCGACTCCACGAACCATCGTCCTGTCTTTGGCACGGCTGTCCCAATAAAACTTTATAATAGTATACTTTATACCGAGAGAATAGCTTTAGGGAGATCTGGTAGCAAGGCGGCAAACTGGCCAAATGGAAGCATATGCCCAACGACGCGGTACATAATTGATATAAAGACCCTTATATACATACTGGGTTTCTATCTAGATTATAAATATCTAAGTATCAATAGGTAGTCATAAAAACTTCACTGTAATGGTCAGATAGGAGGAGTTACACCCAAGTTCAGCTTTGTGTGAGCGCACGAATAGAATAAAACTATTTTTAATACAGAGATATAACGCCCCATCTATATAAATCAAATGAAAAGACCAAAACGCAAATGTTTCTTTTCACAAATAAATCAAACTTCTACTGTCCTTACTGCGATGAAAAAATAACCACTGATGAGCCAAGCCCTACCAATATTTTTTTTCATCGCAGTAAGGACAGTAAAAGTTTAATTTATTTGTGAAAAGAAACATTCGCCTTTTGGTGTTTTCATTTGTATTATAGCCATTTCTATAAACTGTGAAAGCTCCTCAATGTTATCAATTTACTACAGGCGACCACAAGTAGATTGTAGACACTATTTATTTTCCAGAACCTACTACGAACCCCACCTTGAACAAATATTTTAATAATTAATTAATCCAATGATATTCAAGCGCCTTAAACAAGTCCAATGTTGTTGTTGTCGTGTCCAATGTAGAGCCTCAGATGTCTCCGTACATCTCTATCACAGCAATGTTCTCTATCTAGGGTTTGTAAAGTTGCTGTTCTGGGTCCATTTCAATTTTCTGTTGTTGTTGCCGTGTCCAATGAAAAGCCTCAGATGTCTCCGTACATCTCTATCACAGCAATGTCCTCTATCTTGGGTGTGTGAAGCTGCTGTTCTGGGCCCATGTAAAATTTCTGTAAGGCCATTGCTGGACATGAGAATATGTGGGTGGGTGTTAGTTCCACAACAGGACAGTTGTTACATGTCCTGTAGTTTCTTGTGCCATCTTGTTGCATTGTTATTTCTTTATAATATTTTATTCTGAGTCTTTTGATAGTTTTTGTTATTCTTCTCTCAGTGTTTATCTCGCATATTTGACATTTTCTTGTCTTCGCAAGTCCATTCCCGATAGTGAGTACAAATAACCTATCGGCACACTTATAAATGCAATGTCGCATTGATATCTATGTATATGTTATAAAAACAAATGAGATTTGATTTTCTGCTTGAATTTTAGATCACGTTGAGGATTATGGTAATGCAGTCGTGGTTAAAATCTTGAAAGTATAATTACAAAAATAGTTTTGATAAGAGATTGTTTTAATTGAGCTTCAGGATTATATAATAAACATAATTTGGTAAAAGTACTGCCTGACTTAAGGCGAGTAGAACAAGGAAAACAAAAGATTATTTACATAATGTACAAAAGGTTTGAGCCGGCCATGGGATAAAACAACAACGAGTTTTTATATGCAAAGCGTGACCTCTGGCGGTCGATTTAACAGAATATTTGTATCTATTAAATATGATTCCAAATAAAATAATACATGTGGTACATTTACCGTACAAGCAGTCATAAACCCCTACCATTCATGATTATGATGACATACTGAGGATATATAAATATCTAATTTTATACATTTTAATCTCATCTATGACGAGTTTCTAATCAATGGCAAACCGTTCTAGAGATTTCGTCAATATGTAATCTTCTCAACATAACTATTGTATTATAAAAAAGGCATCTCCTTATCGTGCAACTGAATAAATATCAACTATTCTCGTTGATTTTTAATAATTCCAGAATTGGCCAAATACCCATTCTTGATTAATAAAGAAAAGCTAATCACGGACGCGTTTCGGGCTGTTTGCCCTCATCAGCGTGAAGCAAGCTGTACCACAACGACCAATTGTATGTTTGTTCTGATTATATGATGGTATTTAATGTAACTATGCAAAGAGGGGGTATGTAATTATATTCTATATACATCTAGTCAACGATTATTCACCTTTTAATCAATTTTATTCTTTTTATTTCTCATTAATCCATAGGTTGGTAGTAACCTGGTTATTCAATACAAAACCCTTGTATCAATACTAAGTAAAAATACCAAGCCTCCAGGGAAAAGTATCCTTTCATAAACCTTTTTAATCTTTATCATTCGGGCATGAACTCCTTTCTACAGGTGAAAACATAGTATAATTACCAATTAACATGAAGATGCAGACAAATTAGCAAAGAAAGCGTGTCACTTACCAAGCAATAATCTTACCTTTGAATGAATATATACGTAAAAAAATGAAAATAAAATAAATCAAAACTGACAGATTATCCAAATCATCACTGGTACAAACCATTGAAACAATTAGAAGAACTTAAAAAACTCAATAGAAATCAACAAACAGCTTTAGCAAGACTAAGAAGTGGCCATATAAAAACCTTAAAATTTCAAAATGGACAAAAAAACTTTCAATAAATGCTTGAAATGCAATAGTACAGAAGCTTATCCGGAACATATCATACTCAGAACTGACAATAGAGGACCTATTTTCCAGGCCTGTAACTACCATCGCAAAATTGGAGAGGAGTGGACTTCAGGAATTGGTTTAACCATGGAGATAAGCACCACCACCACCAATTAACATTATACCATGTGTGGAATAATGGAGATCCACTTCGGGACGTCGGACAGCGACGGCTCGGGTGACTGTGAACAAACAAGCCCCAGCTGCGCCAGCCGGCAATAAAAAAGGGAGGTGAGCACGGCCTGGTCTGCTGCTGACCAGTTGGGTGTTTTCCTCTGTCCTCTTAACATGTTTTAAATAAAGTTAGTTTGAAGGAGACTTTTACCCTCTCCTTTCTGCTATTTAGCGATCTGATTTAAATCCTTGCAACAGCCCATAAAAGAATCATCACTGCGAATTCTTCTACCGAATTTCGCATCAGTGTTTTGTGAAACGATTACCGACATTTCTTCACACCATGTTTTCACCTGTAGAAGGGCGTTCTTGTGCCCGAAAAACTAGAGATTAAAAAAGTTTTTGAAAAAGATATTTTTCCTTGGAAATCTGATATTTTTACTTATTATCCTAGTTATATACAATTAATGGTACGTACCATTTTTAGATTTATTAGATAATATAAAAAATATAGTGCAACACAATAAGTGTAAACTTTCATTTGATATCAAAAGATTTTTGAGAAAGATGAAAATAAAAGCCCTAAACGAGAAAACACATAAGAAACAATAGCACTTCTAACCAACATAAAACTAAGAGACATCTAAACCGCATTTAAATCAATATAAAAAAAATCTTAAAAAAAAAAAAAAAAACATTTCAGTTGAAAACACCCCCCATTTTAGAAAATAACGTGGATGTTTTCTAAATGAATTTATAAAAGCTACTGTAACTTTTCGCAATATGGGGAACAATGAAAACCACTTTCTTGGTTTGTTTCAACACAATCGTCTGCTTGCTAAAAATTTGCGCGGGAAAAAAAATCGAATCTACTGGGTTACAACATCTTTGTTTTATCGTCTGCAAACTTTTAAAAATCTTTTGGCGCAATTTTTTTTTATATATATATATATACGTTTCTATTTTATTTTTTTTTATATATATCTGAAAGGGTTTCTTGTAAATTTCCATCACTGGTTTAATAGCCTTATATAGATTGGTTTTTCTCTCCTTTTATAAAAAATAAAAATACAAAACTAGTAAAGTATATAAATCAATATATAGATTTTCTTTTATTTTATTTTTTTTTTCCTTTCGAAGAAAGAGACAAAAATCTGTGGTGCCCCCCCTTTTTTTTTCTTTATTCTTCATTCACCTCTCTGGGGACATTTCGTTTGGATTTCCTTTAATTTTTCGGCTGGTTTTATTTGTTAGTGATATAACGGAGTTAGTTGGAAGTGTATAGATGTTTGTTTACCGTTTTGAAATCTTTTTATTTTTTTATTTTTGTAACTCTTAATGTTTGTCGGTGTATTTTTTTTTATCACAATACAATTATTATTTTTTTCATTCTGTGACCTAAAAAGAATTATATTGATAGATTATCCTTATATATTCCATTATGGAAAAAAACTTAAAGAATTGGAAAGTCTTTGAAGTCGCCGGTAGTCTGTTTTTTTTTTTTTAAGGTGACAGAGGCAATTTTGTTCACACTTGGTTATCTCGTGTGTCTTCAATAAAGGTAAGTGTAATATCTTTCAGAGTTATAATCCCGATATATATGCTTTAGAAGGTAAAACTTTCTTTAAGTTTTGTCCATGAGTGTAATTCTTTTTTTTTTCTTTTCTAATATATAAATATCGCTCTTTCATTAAAAAAAAATTGAATCTCTATGTTTAGCCTTAGTTATGTAAATAAATGATGCATATGGTATATAAATATATATTAAATGCAAAATAGGCATCCTGACCGCTCAAATAAGTTTTTAGATGGTATAGCGCCCATCTAGTAGAACATAAACCAACTAAAAGTTGGCCTGTTCCCTGATATTCGGCCAACCCATTTTTTTTATATATAACTCAAGAAAAGTTAAACACCAACGCGTTTCGGGCTGTTGGCCCTCGTCAGCTGGTTGCAGGCTGTACCTCTACGACCAAACATATTTTAATCCCAGCGGCTTCTTGAGAAATCAAGAAAGGGGTATATAAGGCCAAATTTGCATAAATACGCTGAGCATATATATATATATATATTAAAAATAAAGAAGGCATCTCCTGACCACGAGCACATGTGCTTTTTAGATGGCAGAGCGCCATATAGTGGAGCAAGAATAAACTAAACGTTTATTTAGCTTGCTCCTTGATATTTGGCCAACCCAATTTCTTGATAAATCAAGAAAAGCCATCCACGAACGCGTTTCGCGCTGTCGTCAGCGTGGAGAAGGCTGTAACCACTGCGACCAAAAAGCTTTTTTGGTCCCAATGGCTTCCCGAAAAATCAAGAAATGGGTATTTAAGGCCAAATTTGCGTAAAGACGCTTAACACATGAAAAAACAATAGAAAAAAAATAATATATAAGTGGGTCAAGTGTCGATATTAAAAATACTAGATCCACTAGATGGCGCTCTGCCATCTAAAAAGCACATGTGCTCGTGGTCAGGAGATGCCTTCTTTATTTTTAATATCAATACCTGACCCACTTTTATTTTTCTATTGTTTTTTTCATATATATATGTATAGATGGAAATCTTGCCGGGAGGATATCGATCTAAAGAGACAACGGTCGCCTCTCCCGTCAAAATAAACGTCAAAACTGACTCCATCTATTGACCGTCACCGCAAACTAGCGGTCTCGGGTCGGTGACAAAGCCACAACACCAACTTTAGCAAACTGAGAAGCGTCCACCTAGAGACTAAGGTTTCGGGCTAATGGCCCTCGTCAGTCTAGGGCGGACTTATATTCATATATATATATATAGATCTTATTTGTAAGAAATTGCTTTATAGTCAGTCCGTAAAAGCTCCTGTAGAAGAACTCTAAGGCCCGAAGGCTTTAGTTAAATAAAATAAAATTATCCTTGGATACTTTTCGCCAAATAAAACTTTTATTTTATCATTCAATACCAAAAATATTGATTGTAGACTATATATAAAATATATTTCATTATTTTTCATCACAGTAAGGACAGTAGAGGTTTGATCTATTTGTGAAAAGAAACATTCGCGTTTTAATGTCTTCATCTGTTATATAGAGATGGCGCATTATTGCTTTGTATTAATCTTGGAACGTGGAAAATTAGGAAAGACAAACTTCAGGATGACACGGCAATTTATTTAAGGCAAGAACAAACTATGAATGGTGTCTTGTCCTAGCCCCTCCTCTACGTGGCGGCGGGAGAAGCAGCACAAGTAAGGGACTGTCCTGTAGTACGGTGTCGTGAGCCGCACGGTAACCGTGAACAGGGAACTCTGAAATGTGGCTGACTAACGGAGCAATGGCACCCTCCTTTCCATGAAGAAGGACAAGACACCACCACCACTAACCCACAATAGTACGGTGGGGACTTCGTGAGCCCAGAGCAGCTACGGTAACCGTGAACAGGGAACTCTGAAATGTGGCTGACTAACGGGGCAATGGCACCTCCCTTTCATGGAAAAGGACAAAACACCACCACCACTAACCCACAATAGTACGGTGGGGACTTCGTGAGCCCAGAGCAGCTACGCTAACTGTGAACAGGGAACTCTGAAATGTGGCTGACTAACGGTGCAATGGCACACCTCCATTTCCCATGAACAAGACACCACCACCACTAACCCACAATAGTACGGTGGGGACTTCGTGAGCCCAGAGCCGCTACGGTAACCGTGAACAGGGAACTCTGAAATGTGGCTGACTAACGGGGCAATGACACCCTCCTTTCCCATGAACAAGACACCACCACCACTAACCCACAATAGTACGGTGGGGACTTCGTGAGCCCAGAGCAGCTACGGTAACCGTGAACAGGGAACTCTGAAATGTTGCTGACTAACGGGGCAATGGCATCCTCTTTCCATGGAGAAGGACAAAACACCACCACCACTAACCCACAATAGTACGGTGGGGACTTAGTGAGCCCAGAGCAGCTACGGTAACCGTGAACAGGGAACTCTGAAATGTTGCTGACTAACGGGGCAATGGCACCCCTCCCTTTCCCATTCCTTCCAACTATGAATAAAAAAAAAGATAAGCAATGAGGGAAGTTTACAGAGTATCAAAATATAAACATCAAAAATGATACTCTATTAATAAAATAATAAATACTTTGCTACAATATATATAAAGTCGGAAATATTCAAAATCTGTATGATTAGGTCTTTCAACCAATCCATCAATACATCACTACATTGGAACCACCCATATCTCAATGGTCGGCAGCGGTGAATTCTCCGAATGTTGAAGATTCCTTTAATGAATCCGAACGGCTACAAAGAGTGGAAACCTAAAGAATCCCGACCCCTCCTCCTCATTAGGTTAATTAAAGAGAGAGAGAGCGAGTGGAGAGAGAAATTAATTAAAGTGTTACGTCACGGATTAAGGAAAAGGGGGGGCAAAAGAATAGCTCTCAGAGAGGATCCACCAATGAATTAGGAGGATGAAATATGGCTGGCTTTACGTCGAATTAACATTTGGATTATGGCTTTTTGTCTCTCATGCGCCTTTGTCATCTTTCATAATTGATTTCTCCCTTCAACCGCGTAGAAACTGCTAGAGTGTGATATTTACACTTTGGTGAATTTTGTAGGATCTTTGTTATTACTTTGTTTTTTCTTTGCTTGAATACTCTTTTGAAGATTTTTTCTAAAAGTTATTTGTTTTTGCTGTCAACTGTGTTATTCTGACATTTTGTGTTTGATGTCTTGGAAGGGTTTGCTCAAATAAAGAGATCGTAGGGTGTCTAAAAAGTGTGTCTTTTACTCTTAAATAAATACTCTTTCAACGATATTTTATAGAAAGTTATTTTTTTGGCCTGTCAACTGTGTTATTCTGACATTTTGTGTTTGATGTCTTGGAAGGGTTTACTTAAATGAAGAGATCGAAGGGTGTCTGAAGTATGTCTTTTACTCTTAAATAAATACTCTTTCAACGATATTTTATAGAAAGTTATATTTTTGGCCTGTCAATTATGTTATTCTGAAATTTTGTACATGATGTCTTGGAAGGGTTCGCTTAAATGAATTGAGGATATCGCAGGGTGATTTGTGTCTTTATTTGTGTGTACAAATCGTGGATTTTCGATCACACTTCTTTTCTACTGAATACTTCAGGGCTACTGGCTCTTCGGACAAGAGATGGATAACGACGTCATACTCGCGTCAACAAAGACGCTCATCTACAAGTTCTTTCTGTGACTTGAGGTGAGGGAAGATCTTGAAGACCTTTTGATCATCTAGAGGACGTCTCTTCGGCCTTGGGGAAGCCTCCTCGAATATATATATCATTTTCTATCTTCATTAGTATAAATTAAGTACTTGATTTAGCGCTATTTCAATAATTAAAAGTGTTTAAAAGGTAGAACATAGGGAACAGGAAAGTATGAAGTATAAATAATAGAAATATCAATAAGATGTTTAATTTATAAAACACAATAAAGGTTTATAACAAGGTTCTATCTAAAGCATGATATACACATACCTGACTACTTACATATATATAAGAGAAAAAACATTATTTTCTTACGAAACCCCTCAATGAATGAACTAACTACACGAAGGCAACGTCTAACAATAAGACAATGGCTATATACTGATCGCCTTGGAGACAGATGCCTTATTGTGAAGGCATATCAGTTTTAGGTGTTGATTTATCAGAAATAATAAAACAATATTTTTCGGTTCTTGCTATATTTGATAGAATCTATATCATTGCTAAGAAGAAACCAAAGGTAAAAGGGACAAGTTTCTTTATTGAAGCAGTACAAGCTTGGCGAGATCTTTAAGTAAATAACGTTCTCAACAGGCTGTAATATAGGTCTTGTATTTGTATTACAGCTTGTTGAATTACATATTGTTGCCAAGCTCGTACCTCTTCAATAAAGAGACAAGTCGCTTTAACCTTAGGTATCTTTCTTAACAATGATATCCTGCGATTACTTCTATTGTACTCTATCTATATATATATATGTCGTAGTAAGGTTATCCTATCTACTGATTGTCTTGGTACCACAAGCACTTGCAGTCATGGGGTTCGTGGTCAAAGTGGTTTCAGGCGTTAATGAGTAGCACAAAAGGACGAGGCAGGTTGCATCTCACATAAAAGAGAGGCCATCGCCGAAGACGCGGATAAGATCCAGGAGGATGTGTTCTACATGAAAGAAGGAGATTAATTGATACTGTCTACCTTTTTTTCGGTGTCCAGTGGCGGCCGTAAAACTTATTGGAAGTTTCCGGGGAGGAAATGTATTATCTTTGACGAAATTTGACTCCACGGACCCTCTTCCTGTCTTGGATGCGGCTCTCTTACTAAAACTTTATTATCTTATTTATGATTACATGATGGCCAAGTTGAATGTTATCTACATTTTGGGACTGTTATACTATTTGTAATTATGGTACATATGTAAATATAGTGTATGTATATATGTCATATTGCTGCATATGATCCTGTCGACGTAAGAATAAGCTGGCAGTCGTGTACATGAGGCGAGTGTCGATGTTCTTCCCACACGCGGACAACAAGAAGTAGAGGCAGGGCTAGATGTTAGCACTGAGAGTGATCGGGGACAGCCCACGGGACAGAGGTAGAGGACATGACACAAACTTGGATGCCTATCACCGAGACATGGAAGGAGAAAGCCAGAAATGGCCTCTGCATCGGTGGACACACTGTATCACACTGCCCGACTCTCTGAGCTAAAACTGTTCTGTTGACCCCGGTAGGGATAGCCTATAAAAAGCCCTGGAGGGGAGCCCCATCTGGGTGTCGGCTATGTCTTTCCACTCTGCCTCGCAGCTGCCACCAGCTGACCACTCTTGCTATTTTTATTTTGACGTCATCATTTCGAGATTAAATACAAATAATGGTGATACAGGTTATACTAATAAAGATATAGCATATATACAAAATATGGGGGTGGTAATAAATAGGAACAGTGTATATTTTAATAGAAGGGTAAGATCTTATAAAGTATCGGCTCTAACTAATTGGATGATATGTGACATATACTAAAAGTGTCATTATTATACATTTTAAAATATACTACATATATATATGTATAATTTTTTAAAAAGGCTTGAACAGAGTAAAAAGGAGAACACAAAATGTGTCATATAAAAGTTGAAGAATCATCGAAGAACTGGTCTCAATCCACTTTCACAAAATGGAAAAGGAAGTGGTAACACTAGCGTGACAGCATAATTAAGACGTCGCCTATTTTTGCCGAATGTTAATACTTCCAGCCTTTGATGCATATTATTATTTTATTTTTTTGCTAAATTGCGTTTTAAGAAATGTTTGAACCCCCCCCTCTCTATGGTAGAATTTTGATTAGTTCGCGTGACATGCTCCCTGGAACAACTTTTAAAATGATTCCTATGGAATATTCATATGGTTCCCTCCTTTTTCTCTACATTTATTTTTATACTCAAATGCATAGCTTACATATCACCAATATGTATATAAGTACCTATAGAGGTATCTTCTCCTTCAATTATGCATTAGAACGATTGCACTGTACCTCATCCTAGTAAAAATACTTTACTTGTGGTGATATAGAATGAGCGAATAAAGATGCCTACCTAAGTACATGATTATAATGCTCCTAGCAACTTTATATGTTGAATATATACAATATATATTAAAAATAAAGAAAGCATCTCCTGACCACGAGCACATGTGCTTTTTAGATGGCAGAGCGCCATCTAGTGGATCAAAATAAAACTAAACGTTTATTTAGCTTATTCCGTGATATTTGGCCAACCCAAATTCTTGATAAATCAAGAAAAGCCATCCACGAATGCATTCGCGCTGTTGGCGCTCGTCAGCGTGGAGTAGGCTGTAACCACTGCGACCAAAAAGATTTTTGGTCCCAATGGCTTCTTGAGAAATCAAGAAATGGGTATTTACGGCCAAATTTGCGTAAAGACGCTTAACACATTGTTTTTTCATATATATATCTTCTATATATATATAAATCAATGTTTGTATGTTTGTTTGTTTGCATGTCCGGTATACAAATTCGCTGTAGTTCACTAATTCAAACCAAAATTTCCATACATAGTTAAAATAAAATAAATACGGGGAAGACGATAGGCTATTTTAAAAAATATATAAATCAATTATTAAAACTATATATTCAAATTATTTTACTTAGCTCACGAACAGCGCCCTCTATCAACGATTAAATTATGCTGATGCAAACAAATAGAAAATGCTAATAACAAACAATTATTTAAAAAATCTTATCTAAATATATATCACTCGGGTAGATATGCACACGAGTCAATCCCGGTCACCCGTCTAGTATATATATATATATATATTCTCGCCTTGTTCTCGTTTTTAATTACATCTTATATAGTCTGCACCACGCTGACGAGGGCTAACAGCCCTAAACGCGTACGTGGTTGCCTTTTCTTGATTTATAAAGAAATTAAGGTTAGCCAAAAATCACTGAACAAGATTTAAATAAACGTTTAGTTTATTTTTATCCCACTAGATGGCGCTCTTCCATCTAGAAATGTTTATTTGAGCATGGTCAGGATATGACCTTTTTTTATTTATAAATATATTTTGTAGCGATTTAATAAATTGAAAGAAGACAAGTTTCTTTAATCATTTAATGACGCAAGTTTTCGGGCAAAAACCCTTCAACAGGCAAGCTAAAGCATAAATCCTGAAAAGTCTTCCTAGACCGCATTTGAACTCAATAAAGCTAATAAAAACTGTTTCAGATAAGAAAAGTTGGGCAATTGAACTGTTCAACTATCAAAAAGCGGTTGGAAATAAAATTGCACTCGTGGAAGAGAGAAGAGCAGGGGCACAATAAAAAGTCACCCTGTTTGCCATACCTTAATTGTAAATACTCTATCTTCCCCTTTTCTCTTATGTTTAATATTGTCTGTAACTCTACGACGAATCCGTACAGGGCAGGATGCCCTAATAAAGTTTTTTTTTGTTGTTGTTGTTGTTGCTAAAGCATAAATACGACACTATAGACACTATATTATGCTTTAGCTTGTCTGTTGAAGGGTTTTTGCCCGAATACTTGCGTCGTTAAATGATTAAACAAACTTGTCTTCTTTCAATTTATTAAATCGCTACTATCTTACTGAGAAGAATCTTTTATATCTAAAATATAATTGTATTGTATATACAGGGTGATCCAAAAGTCCCGCACAACTTTAAAAATTAATAACTCCGCGAATATTTGCGCTAGAGCAATGCGGTAAACACCATTGTGTTCAGAATGCAATGGGATTTTTTATGGCAAATATTGAAAATTTCGAAATTGATTTTAGTTACAATTTCATTCCCTAGATGGCGCTGTACCAGAATCAGAAATTCAGCGGCCAAATTTTTTGATTAATTGAAAAATATAACTGATCGACACGTATTTTTCTTTTTTTGTATACCAGGAAAGAATCCTAATAATATCAAATCGTTAATTAATAAAGCACCATTTCGCCAAAAGTTAGAAGAAATGGTTAACGATTTTTAAATACAATCTGAGATATGTAAAATAGGTATATGCAAATTAAAACATGTAGCAAAAAATATTTATATTTTTGATATTTTTTATGATTATTTTTTTGATAGAGTTTTGTCAAATATATTGAATGTTTGAAAAACATAGCTGAATTCAATACACGATTTTTTGAAATGTTAATATAGTACCAAAAATTATGATGGTACTACTAATAGGATTTCTTGCTATAAGGAATGTGTAATTTCTTGAATAATTGGCGACACTCGACTATTTAACTGGAAATTTGTCATGATCCAACAAATGAAATATAGATGGGAGTGACAAAATACATTTGTCGTACTTTATTCCAAATATCCTATGGGCTTGTCAAATGTTATCATTGTTTATTATACTGTACACGATTTTTAAAAATGTATCCCCTCAAATAAATATAATTTTTAAATCAACCTTTTGCGTTGAAAAACGTGGTAGTAAAATCATTTTGTATTATTTTTTTTGCCCAAAATTTCTAAAGGTGGGGGGTTACAGAGAATATTCCTTATGCTATTTCTTTTAATGAGCGAAAAGCGATAAATTAAACATAAGGGGTAAAATTGTGTGTACAGTGTTATTCGAGAAGTTATGACACTTTGGTCTGCACGACATAATATAAGATGTGAGCAAATGACAAACAAACAAAAATTACTGTTCACAAATAAAAAAGAGACAAGATATGAGGACAGAATTTATTTACCCATAACCCAACACAAAGAGCTGCAAAACATTGGTAGATAATATAATACATGGCAGCTTATATAACACATGAGGTAACTTGTCTCTTGGAAGCCTTGTCTCTTGTATTAGATCACAATCCTTGCTCAATGTGGCGCCCTTCATTCTCAAACACCGCCTGCAGACGATAGATGACAGATTGGACAGCATTAAATAACATATCTGTTGAAATTGATGAAACGTGCCGTCTGATAGAAGCCTTCAACATGGCCAATGTGGTAGGCCGGCATCGATAAACACGCGACTTAATGTACCCCCATAGCCAAAAATCGCAAGGCGTCAAGTCTGGTGATCTTGAAGGCCACTGGTGTATAAAGTGGCGACTTATCACACGATCTTCACCGAACGTATCCTTCAGCAATTGTTTGGCACCGCGGGAGATATGAGGAGGTCCTCCATCTTGCATGAATGTTATTTCGCTCAGTGCTTGTCTGTCCTGCAATATGGGGATAACCTTTTCTCTCAAAAGTTGAACATAACGTTCACCAGAGAGTTACAGAAACGGTTTTAAAAGTTCTTCTATTTATTTCTTCAAAGAAAAATGGCCCAATAATAAAAGAAGAAGTGAACCCACACCAAACTGTAACTCTGGGCTGATGAAGTGGCATTTCTGTAAAAATCCTAGGGTTTTCTGTTGCCCAAATGCGGCTGTTTTGAGTGTTAACTTCTCCTTTCAGAGAAAAGTGAGCTTCATCTGTCCACAGAACATTCGACAGCCAGTTTTCATCAATATCAATTTGCCGGAAAACCCATGCAGCAAATTCTTGACGCTTCTCAAAATCGCCGACTTTTAGCTCGTGAAATCTTTGAATTTTGTACGGGTATTTTTTAAGAAAAATTCTTAGAGCTCTCCAAACTGTTCCATACGAAATACCCGTTTGTCGAGAAACTTGTCGAGCACTTACTTCTCCATACGTGGATAACGTTTCAATAGCTTCAACATTCTGCGAAACCGTAACAGCCACTGACTTGCGTGTCGATGGTCTTCCACTCCGAGGTTTTGCTTCCAGAGATCCAGTCTTCTCAAATTTTTTTATCATTCTCCTTAGAGAGTAGCAACTCATGGGTCCTTTACCTCTTCGAATACCTTTAAAGTTACGAAACGCTCGTAAAGCTTCAGTGGAAGATTCTGAATTGCAATAATAAAATTTCACCAAGAGTACTTTATCCTGTAGTGACGGCATCCCAGAGTAAAATAAATGATCAGGGATAGTTGAATTTTTCAAATGAATTAAAATAAACATAATCGATATATGGCTTCTGAAGCCAACTGTGCGGACGTGTTTGGCATCGCTTGTCTCGTACCGCGAAATAGTATTAAAAGTAACTCCTAAAGTTTACCAAATTTTAAGAAAAATGGGTAATGAGATATACACCTATTTTGAGCGATGTTCTACACAAGACAGAATATTTGTAAGACAATGCCAAAATTGTTTTGAATTTAATCCGTACCACAAAACAAAAGACTGCCAAAACATTAAAATATGTAAAATATGCGGTGTACAGGGTAGCCACAACTGTACTGAAGCGCCAAATTGTCACCATTTCTCTAAGCACCCTAATTTTAAAAACCTTTCTACAAACCATAAATCAAATTCAAGTGAATGCCCGATTTACAAATCACAAATAGACAAAATTATCCAAAGGACACAATATTCACAAATACACGAGGGAAATGATGTAGCAAATACAATTTAAAGCTTAATCTTAAATAGATTAATATCCTATATGATTGAAAATGTGAGATGTATTCAACAAAATGTAAGAAAAGGTTTTACTGCGATAAGTAAACTACAGGCCAACACTAGAGATGACCCACCTGACAAGGACGAGTGGGTAACACCCTCGTTTCCAGACAGTCATGAACCGGGATCGAATCCCGCGTTAACATTTTGTTTGATATGTGAATATCCTTCACCTGACATTCTTTTGATTCAAGAACCATATGTTTTACATGAAAATGTTATTTATGATATGGACTCTCAAATTATATGTTCGAATAAAACTGGGGAAAAATATACGGCAACTATAATTTTAAATAAAAATATAAAGTTCAGCAAAGAGGAAAAATTCACAAATTATTTTTGTACAACAATATCTATTTCTACAGTTAAAGCAAAATTAATTATTTCTAATTTCTACATTCATCCGAATACATTTAACCCTGTTCATCAAACATTCATTAGAGATCTGCTCAAAACGTATATAAATCAACCTGTAATCCTTTGCGGTGATTTTAATTCAAGACCTACTATATGGTTTGTTATAAACTCTAATGGATATAGATTACAACCTATTATAGACGAATGTAACCTCTTTATACATAACCTGAAAAAACACCCACCTGCCGCGGAGAGTAAGTATAATTGATCTCACAATCTCGAATAAACACTCACTAAGTTTAATTAACAACTAGCATACCTCTGATTTGACTAATATTTCCGACCATGTTGCTGTTAAATTTGATATCAGGTTAAAGAATGGTCATTTATTCAATAATCAAATTTCCACTTTGAAAAAAATGCGAATTGGGCAAATTTTTCTAATAACATATCATTACAAGATACAAAAAACTGGTAATTGATATAAGCAGAGTGAAAGATGAGGAAGACATTGATGGGATAGTGAACGCACTCATGAATTTATTGAGAGAAGCAGCATATAAATCTTCGAAGGTTAAATCCCCCATTAATAAACATGTTTCCAGAATTGACTGATGGACTAATGAACAGGAAATAATAAAAAATCATTTTCATTATATTAGAAACTAGTATTATCGTCATAAAACAATCAGTTACTATACATTTAAGTTGGCAAGAAACAAATACACTAATGCAATAAGAAAAGCTAAAAGAACTAACTGGCGAAACGTTATTGAAGAAAATTACACAGATAATCCATTTGGTAATGCTTATAAGTTCTTCAATAAATTAAGATCCTCAAATGTAAAGAATGGAATTCCCATAATTGACAATTCACCAGAATATCTAAAAGAGCAAACAATGACCATATTAATGGACGATTTAATTCCTGAAGACGATCCTAATTTGGACAATTTTCAACAACAAATAATTAGAAATTTTAAGCCACGAATGAATAATCCAAGCATAATTATTATCGAAGTAGAAGAAATAATGAATATCATTTCTAATTCTGATGTTTAAAAAGCTCCAGGTTTAGACAACATAAGTAACAATATGGTAGCGTAGAAATCAAGCCTTGAAATATCCTAAGATATAAAATAATTTATTGATGACGTCACAACGACGAGTCGACAATTATTAACAAGTCAGCAAAACTATCTACAGCTAGGGAATCTTAAGCAAGCAAGCAAAGAAATATTTTAAAGATGATTTCACAAATACAGAGTAATATATATATTTTTTTATAATCTGTTGAGTATTTTCATTGAATTATATTAAATTAAATAATAAAATATTTCTTCGCCACAATATGATCAAATGTGCTTACCCAAAAATTAAGCATATGTCATGCAAACTATTTAATAAATGTATTCAAAAAGGGGTATTATCCGGAGAAATGGAAAATAGCAGCTCTAAAGATAATTCCTAAACCACATAAATCTAATTTAGAATCAACAAAAAGTTATCGACCTATCTCATTGATTTCAAATCTTTCAAAAATTTTCGAAAAAATTTTGAAAAATCGAATTTATGAATTTTATGAAAGTAATAATCTTTTGAGCTCCAGACAACATGGATTTGTCAAATAAAAATCAACGACAACGTGCTTGAATAAAATATTTATCGATCGAGGATCAACAGCGATACGACTTGGATATTCCAGATATAATTGAAAATTTGATTAAATATAAAATTACACTATTGAAGAAAAATACTAACCAAACATTTCAAAGTTTCTTTCCCGCTAATATTCCGAATTATTTTCGGGCAAATTTCCACAACTCTCAATTTATTACAAATAACGGAAATTTTAGAAGCTTTTTAAAATTCATCAAAGCAGTGCAGGATTCAAGATGCTTCTGTGGATGTGAGGAACAAATTTCTATTCATCTGCTGCTAAATTGCCCCGTCTTCCAATAGTATAGAGAGAGAAATAAGGATAACCTAGGCCCCTGGAGCGCCAACTGCCCGGGCTGTCAAGCTAACTAGTAGAAACCAGTTACTCTAGATTATATTTATATAGAGCCAATTGCAGAGCCGAACCAGCTGGTCAGGAAGTTCCATGCCTGCAGAGAACCCGGGAGTCCAGCCAACGAGACTGGGTCGAAGGAGGTCTTCCCAAGCAGCAGATCTGTCTTCATTCTGTGTTGCATGAAAGCAGGGCATTTGAATAGAAGGTGGTCCACAGTCTGTTGTTCCTCCATACAATGTGGGCAAGATGGGTCTTCCCCAGGACGCCAGAGAACCAAGTCTGCCCGAACATGGCCATGTCCTGTAAGTAAGGTGGTGGTGACTTCTCCAGGACAGACCTTAGGGAGGAATTGGAGCAGCCGGTCTGGAGTATGGGCTATTCTCCTCTGGTGTCTGTTGGAGTGGTCCTGGCAATAAACCTCCGTCCATGCGTCTAGGGCTGCCGCGCGTGAGTGGTTACGGGCCAGGCTTCTAGGCAGAATGGAAAATGATGGCTCTAAGATCAAAACGGCCGCGTTCTTAGCAGCTCTGTCTGCTCTTTCCTTTCCGTCGATGCCGCAGTGTCCCGGCACCCAACACAGATTTACGTTTTGGTTGGTGTTCAGTGCGAGAATAATCTTAGCTACTAATGTCGATCGAACTGGACCTGACGTACATATGGCTGACAGAGCTGATCTGCAGTCCGACGCGATAGTGATCGCATTTCTTGAATAACCTTCCTTCACCAGACGGACCGCCCAGCGGATTGCCAGAAGTTCAGCCTGGAAGGCTGTGCAGTCGGGATGGAGCCGTAAGAGAACGGGCTGCTGATCTTCTGACGAGGGAACAATTGCAGCGCCCACCCCAGCCTCATTTTTTGATCCGTCTGTGAATATTATAGGTGTTGTTATCTCCTCGATGTTTAGACTGAAAGACAATTGACGTCTATCTGGAGGGTATGGCAAAGAAGCAGGGCCTGGTCTAGATTCAAAATTTCCTTCATTGATTTCCTTCAGGAACGCCGTACGAGACCTAACAATAATATCGAAAGGAGGGCTGCCGGTGATGGAGATGGCTGAGACTGTAGGTGTGTAAGGACCTCCTCTCAGTACACGTTTCGCAAAATTCCAGTGAAGGCTCCTAAGTTGCCTAATGCCTTCGCTGGAGAGAGCACGACCTCCCCATGCTGACGCTCCGTCCAGCTGAAAAGAAGATTCCAAATTTACCCTGTATGGTGTGGGTGAGTCGTGGGATTATTGATCTGCATCTACGTGTGATCTTGCGTAGGTGGGCGACAAATCCGCGGGTCTGGTAAAACTCCACTCCTAAGATTGTGACGGTCTTCTTGATGTTTAAAGGTTGACCAAGGACTCTGAGCCCTGTCTCGGAGTTGGGGTGGACATTACGCCATTGGAACAGGCAAGCTTGAGTCTTAATGGGGTTTATATTAAGACCATTTATCGTGCACCAAGATGTCAACCTCTCCAAGAAGGTGTTAGTGGCAGAGACCGGCAGGCGACTACGAACCTGAGTCATAATCGGCTATCTATGATGGAGGGATGGGTGAAGATGGTCCGAGCAACTATGTTCCACAGGAAAGGACTTAGCGCTGAACCCTGGGGAGTGCCGAGTTGGGAGGACGTACATTCTGTTGCTGTCCAAGCTGAGTAAGAAACCGTCCGGTCTTCCAAAAAGCTTTTTACTAAACAGGTAATAGACTCTGAACAATTTAGACGTTCAAGATTTTGTATGATTGCCGGCCTCCAAACAGTGTCGAAGGCCTTACTGATGTCCGAGCTGATGACAAGAGTTTTCCTCCAGTGAGCTTGTCTTTCTTCAATTAATTGAGTGATACTCGCCAGTGCATCTTCCGCTGAACGACCATTTACGGTACCCAATACGGTTTTGTATTGATCTTCAAAGAACCATCCATGACGATCCGCGAGCCTCTGAAGTCGGGCCAGGATACATCTCTCAAATACTTTGGCCATAGTGTTCAATAAAGTAATAGGTCTGTATTGGCTGAATTGGAGGATTTAGGCAGAAGTATGAGGCGGCCTTCTTTCCATTGACGGGGGAAGTGGCCTATACGAAGGCATTTGGTGAACAATTCGGCCAGCAGGAATTGCAAGGAAGGGCCGCCCAGGTCTAGGCATTTTGAACCAAGACCGTCAGGGCCCAGGGCTTTCCTTTTTCCACAGCGATGAATGGCTCGCAAAACTTCCCAGGGTTTGAATTCAGGTTCGTCTGAGTGAGCAGAAATTGCATTCCTTTGCGGGTGAGGTCTGGTGTCAGGTAGGAAAAAGTGATTTAACAGGGTCTGGCAAGTCTCATGAGGATTGTAAAGAGAGCCGTTATCATGTTTGAGAAGTGGCGGACCTCGGGGGGAGCCGCGGCCCCGGGCGATAAATCGATGTATGTCACTCCAGAATGCGGATGACACCTCCTTGCAGAGATTAAACCAGGATTTACTTTTAGCTTTCCGTATAGCCGCCTTCAGTCGATTATGGCACGCTCGGTATAAACCGCGGAAGAAATTCCTAATAGAACACCGGACTTTCTGACTATAACGGCGGAGGGAGATAACCAACCTTCTGATCCGACTCAGTTAGGGGGTCCACCACGGCTTTGACGGTCTTGTAGTATTGGAGCGTCTCCCCATGGAAGAGTCACAAGCTGATTGCAGGATGGAAGTCAGAAGGAGGACCACCCTGTCAATATCTTCTGGGCTAGAGGCCTCGTTTAATAAGGTAGTTCCACCATCAAATTATAGGGGCATTGCCCTTATAAGCAACTTGTCAAAACATTTTACATCCATATTAAAAAATAGACTAAGTAATTGGATTGAAAATAGAAAACTCATAGCGGAAAACCAGGCAGGATTCAGAAAGGGCTACTCGTGCAAAGACCATATCTTCACGCTTACGTCACTAATTCAAATGACATTAAACCGCAAAAGGAGGAAACTTTACACATTCTTTGTTGATCTTAAAAAGCGTTTGATACAGTTCCACATCTACTATTATGGAGAAAGCTTGCGCTTGTTGGTTTAAGTGGGCGATTTATCAAACTTATACAGAACTACTATGCTCAAATGATGGCAGCGGTCAGATGGAGCGGCTCTTTTACAGAATTTATCAAAATACAATCAGGTGTTCTTCAGGGTGAACCTCTTTCACCGTATTTATTTATTATTTTCAATAACGATCTGGTTGCTACACGCTGGATGATTCTGACCTGCCAGGTATATACTTACCGGGCCATGGAACTATACACCTGCTCCTGTTCGCGGATGATATAGTCTTCCGTGGTGAATCCAAGATAAATATCCAAATAAAGATTAATTTAATAAAAAATATTTTGAGGAAAATAGTTTAACTCTGAACCAATTCCAGTCTAAAATCGTAGCGTTTCCAAATGGAGGCCGCTTGGCTAGATCTGACGTTTGGTTTTGGGGCCAACAACCTTTGACAGTTACCTCAAAATATACGTATCTTGGCTACCCCTTAACAATCAAGAATCCAACTGCTTACGTGGCGCAGCACTTTAAAAGCAAAGCATTGATTGATACAAACGCAGTATGGAGAATACTATCTAAGTCAAGAACCATATCGTTCGGAGCAGTGATGAAATTACTTGACTCCATAGTTTTATCCACGTTATTATACTCGGCCCCACTGTGGGCGACGAATCAGATAGGAGTTGTAAACCAGATCCAGGATATTTTTCTTACGGCGATTTCTTGACCTTCGCAAATTTACACTCCGGGCTATATCTTACGAACAGAAACCGAAAGGATGTACCTTGAATTAAACATTACGAAATTGATTCTAAAGTTCTAGATACGGATTTTAAAAATGGACAGGACAAGATTACCTTATGTTTGCTTGTTCCAGCTCTAGGAAGTTTCAATTTTGGGAAAAGCGGGAAACAACTTTATTTATAACCTGAATAACATCATTGACTCTTGGGGTTTTCTTTTCTTAAGAACTGTGAAGATTATATGGTTTTGCGAGGAGAAATGCCTAGAATAGTTCAAACCACAGTGGACCAGCTACTCCAATTTGACCGAGCTAAGATACAAAACTCAACTCATTGTATTCACTATCAATCTCTAAGTAGCTCCTTTATGACGGAGGACTACTTACTATCAAACCTCTCTTTGAAAATAGCCCGTCAAAGGATTATATGGCTATTTTCCCCCGAGGATATCACGGGATTTTGGAACAGCGACCCTTTAAATTTCTACTTCTGCAATGCTGGCATCCACAAAATTTGGTTCATTATCTATTCCATTGCCCATTACTACAGGAAAAGAGACTGGAAATTCGCGAAATTTCGGGGCTAACTCACTATAATGAACAACATGTATATACAATTTTTACTACTCTCCAGCTGGATAAAACATTTGTTCATAAATATTTAAAATTTTTCAAGGCGATTGACAAAATGAGGGAAGAAGTGCTCAACTCCCCAGACAACGGCTGATTGCTCCACCTCCCCTCTAAATTGCTTTTCCTCCTCACTCATGTACATATATAACCTCTTAGGGGAATCCTCTTGTAAGACAATAGTGTCTTAATGAAGGTTTTTGTTGTTGTTGTTATAATAGGGTAGTTACCTGGTGGAGAGAAGAGTTGAGGAAGGATTTAAAGGTCTGTTCTTTACATGAGGATTCAACCCAGGAGGATTTTGTCTCGTTATTGACCATGTCTAGGAATGTAGTCCAGATAGGTATATGGTCAGTGAAGGCCATCTCATCTAATAAACCTCTAGTGACATAGATAGCCAATGAGCTGGATGCCAGAGTTACATCTATAGAAGAAGATAAAGGCCCATTTGACCAGGTCGAGTCCACAGGAGGTCCCATGAAATGAAAATCATTGAAGCTGGCGAACTCTTCAAGATTAGCACCCCGGAAGTCCAACCTCGTACCGATGCCCCAGGTAGGAGAGTGGGCGTTAGTGTCCATACCCAGGATCACTGGAAGAGAGGTCCGTCTTATCGTATCTTCCAGAAGAGGGATGAAATCATCGGCAGCTCTAAGGCCGTGCCAGTAGGCCGAGTGCACCACGATGATGCTCTGCTCTAGACATATGGCTATGGAGGTTATGGCGGTGTCTGGGGAGGTTAGAGGGATGGGATGAAGGTTGCTACGTGCCACAATTCCCGAGGGGATGTAGGCGTCTGGGACAAAAAAAATGCCTGAAACCCACGTGTGGGCCAGAAGAAGTTAGTTGAGAGTTCTTGCAGGAGCACGATGTCGGCCTGTGTCGAATTTGCCAAATTTGCAATTTCAAGAATGACAGTTGGTGATTTTTTAGCGTTCACCTGCAGGACACGCAATGGCCTAGACATTGTTACTTGTTCGGGGTATTCTCTCTTTTACAAAGGGACAGGTAGATAATGTGGCAAAGTGGTTGTGGGAGCTCCAGATTTTTTTTCTGCAGCGGCAGCAGCGGCTTTGGCTTGGCTCGACCGAGCATCGGATGCCCTCATGCTCTGCAGAGCCGCAGCGATAGCAGATTGGATGGGCAGCTGGACAGGCAGAAGCGCGGTGGCCGAAGCCACAGCAACGGAAGCATTGCTTTAAAGTATGACTGCGCTCATACCTGTGCACTAGACCCGCCACAGGAATACGTCCATGTTGACCGAGGATTTCGGCGACTTGGTTGTCCACTTCGATGAACACTGTACTAGTGCTGTGTGCCGCATTATTCGATCGATGGACTACCCTGATTTCACGCTTTTCCAGGAGTGACTGCACGGAGTGGTTGGAGCGGAAGCTCTCGCATATCTCATCGTCCCGCACCTCCCCGTCCACTCTGAAGAGGCAGTATCTTGGTAGGATAACCGGGCACTCGGGGCAGCTTAGGCCCGTTGGCAGGGAGGTCAGCCCAGTGGCCAGCTACTTTGCCATTTGGGTTGTTTTGGGGTGAAAAACCACCTCGCCGCTGGTGTTGATGGACGCCACCACGTGTTTTGATGACGCTAGGGAAAGATGAATCTTTTGAATTTCCCTCAAAAATTCCCTTGGGTTGCTTTGGGGTTAGCCGACCTGACGACGACATGCGATTCGAAGGAAGGAGCCAGATTCACAAATGTGGATTTCGCTTTGGGTTTCGGAGGTGCAGGCTTTACCGGCTTGTCTTTCTCTGCCACTACCGAGGCGAAAGAGGTGGAGGGAATCGGGACGTTGGCTGTGGGATTGGGTCTTCCTAGACTGGCTCCCTTGAAGGCGTCCTTAAGAAGAAGTTCTGCCTCTTGGACGAGAGTCAGTATCAGTCCTTTGGTGGCCATCTGTATTTTTTCGGGGGAGTCCAGGCTGGTGTCGGCAATGATCGCTTCGAAGGTTTGGCACTCAAAGTTGAACAAGTTCGCCGTGCTGTTGAATTTAAATTGGTGATGGGAAGACGGGAGGAGGTCTTCGTCCTCAGAACGCGGCCGCTTGTTGGCCTGCTGACTTCCTCCACCACCGCCATCATACTGGTTCAGCTCCATAAATAAAAACTATCAAAAAGCAAATCTACTCCAAAGAGAGTAAAAAAAAGGCAGACCAGACAAAGAACATTATTCCGTTAACGAGATGAGGTGTGTATGGTTATTGGTTCGGCCAACAACAAATATCCAATTTATATACACATATATTTTTACATAATGAGGTTTTGAAAAATGCAAATAATCTTCATCTATTTACATGCACAACAATTTATTTTACCATCACTACAGCATAAATCACTCTTGGTGAAATTTTTTTATTGCAATAAGATTCTGCAACTGAAGCTTTACAAGCGTTTCGTACCTTTAAAGGTATTCGAAGCGGTAAAGGACCCATGAGTTGCTACTCTCTAAGGCGAATGATAAAAACTTTGGAGAAGAGGGGATCTCTGGAAGCAAAATCTCGGAGTGGAAGACCATCGACATGCAAGTCAGGGGTTACTACGGTTTCGGAGAATGTTGAAGTTATTGAAACGTTATCCACGTATGGATAAGTAAGTGCTCGACAAACGGGGATTTGGTATGGAAAAGTTTGGAGAGCACTAAGAATTTGTCTTAAAAAATACCCGTAAAAAATTCAAAGACTTCACGAGCTAAAAGTCGGCGATTTTGAGAAGCGTCAAGAATTCGCTTCATGGGTTTTCCGGCAAATTGATATTGATGAAAACTGGCTGTTGAATGTTCTGTGGACAGATGAAGCTCAATTTTCTCTGAACGGAGAAGTTAACACTCAAAACAGCCGCATTTGGGCAACAGAAAACCCTAGGATTTTTACAGAAATGCCACTTCATCAGCGCAGAGTTATAGTTAAGGTGTGGGTTCACTTCTTCTTTTATTATTGGGCCATTTTTCTTTGAAGAAATAAATGGAAGAACATTTAAAACCGCTTCTGTAACTGGTGAACGTTATGTTCAACTTTTAAGAGAAAAGGTTATCCCCATATTGCAGGACAGACAAGCACTGAGCGAAATAACATTCATGCAAGATGGAGAACCTCCTCATATCTCCCGCGGTGCCAAACAATTGCTGAAGGATACGTTCGGTGAAGATCGTGTGATAAGTCGCCACTTTATACACCAGTGGCCTTCAAGATCACCAGACTTGACGCCTTGCGATTTTTGGATATGGGGGTACATTAAGTCGCGTGTTTATCGATGCCGGCCTACCACATTGGCCATGTTGAAGGCTTCTATCAGACGGCACGTTTCATCAATTTCATCAGATATTTTATTTAATGCTGTCCATTCTGTCATCTATCGTCTGCAGGCGGTGTTTGAGAATGAAGGGCGCCACATTGAGCAAGGATTGTGATCTAATACAAGAGACAAGGCCTCCAAGAGACAAGTTACCTCATGTGTTATATAAGCTGCCATGTATTATATTATCTACCAATGTTTTGCAGCTCTTTGTGTTGGGTTATGGGTAAATAAATTCTGTCCTCATATCTTGTCTCTTTTTTATTTGTGAACAGTAATTTTTGTTTGTTTGTCATTTGCCCACATCTTATATTATGTCGTGCAGACCAAAGTGTCATAACTTCTCGAATAACACTGTACACCCAATTTTATCCCTTATGTTTAATTTATCGCTTTTCGCTCATTAAAAGAAATAGCACAAGGAATATTCTCTGTAACCCCCCACCTTTAGAAATTTTGGGCAAAAAAAAAAAATACAAAATAATTTTACTACCACGTTTTTCAACGCAAAAGGTTGATTTAAAAATTATATTTATTTGAGGGGATACATTTTTAAAAATCGTGTACAGTATAATAAACAATGATAACATTTTACAAGCCCATAGGATATTTGGAATAAAGTACGACAAATGTATTTTGTCACTCCCATCTATATTTCATTTGTTGGATCATGACAAATTTCCAGTTAAATAGTCGAGTGTCGCCAATTATTCAATAAATTACACATTCCTTATAGCAAGAAATCCTATTAGTAGTACCATCATAATTTTTGGTACTATATTAACATTTCAAAAAATCGTGTATTGAATTCAGCTATGTTTTTCAAACATTCAATATATTTGACAAAACTCTATCAAAAATATAAATATTTTTTGCTACATGTTTTAATTTGCATATACCTATTTTACATATCTCAGATTGTATTTAAAAATCGTTAACCATTTCTTCTAACTTTTGGCGAAATGGTGCTTTATTAATTAACGATTTGATATTATTAGGATTCTTTCCTGGTATACAAAAAGGAAAAATACGTGTCGATCAGTTATATTTTTCAATTAATCAAACAATTTGGCCGCTGAATTTCTGATTCTGGTACAGCGCCATCTAGGGAATGAAATTGTAACTAAAATCAATTTCGAAATTTTCAATATTTGCCATAAAAAATCCCATTGCATTCTGAACACAATGGTGTTTACCGCATTGCTCTAGCGCAAATATTCGCGGAGTTATTAATTTTTAAAGTTGTGCGGGACTTTTGGATCACCCTGTATATATTTTGATGTATCAATAAAATAATGTATTCATAAAGAATTAACCTTTTAGATATAACCATTTATTAAACCATATATTCTCTCTATTTATATGATGACATACGTTTAAAATATATTAAAAAAGACATTTTTGCTTTCAAAATAGGGTCACTTAAAAAGAGCTTCACCAATATATTTTCTAGAGGTTTTAAACCGTCCCCCAGAACCCGGTACACAAGCAGTAAAACCACAACTTCTAAAATAGAAGGACATGATTGCATGCATGGAAAGTGGGGGAAATTCCGAAGAATTTTTAATCAATGGCATTTATTTAATTAAAGAAGTAAGATGTGTGTAAGAATCTTTCATTGAACGCCCTTCATTGATTTCAAATGAAACCTCTCCAAAATGGGGAATTTGGAAGAAGAAAGAAAAAAAAAACTATTCTCTCCCCACTCTTCACTAAAAAGAACGAGAAAATCTTTAAAGTTTGGGAATAATTGTTATTTTTCACAATTTTTATTGATGATTGCTTCCACTTCTATATCAAGATTATTAAATTGTTTTAAATATATTTTAATTAACTCTTTTATTAAATTGATTGAAAGATTTTTAGAGAGTCAATTTTGATGTAGATGGTTCCGTGTTTATTAGAAAGGTTCTTTTCAAATATAGACAAACACTCTCTCAACTACCTACTCTATATCCATATCCCTAGTTGAGTATGTAAATATGTTTCTTAAGATTTTGATCTATTTACATTGTAACGTTATCGTCATTTCTGAGTATGAAAAATCATATATGAGTATATTGCCATTTTTTCAAATCATTAAAATAAACGTTTTTTTTAAGGGAAGCTACTTGTCCCCTGTTAGATGTAAAACAATGCACCATTTTCGAAAATATATGAAATTTAATGGACTCGGGTCGGTGACAAAGCTACAATACTAACTTTGAGAAATTTAAACTATCCACCTGGAGAAAAAGGTTTGTAATCTTGAAACACCTTTTTTTTTGGAAATTTCTAAGGAATTAATGAATCTATTGAATCAAAGCCAGAACTTAACTGAAGAGAACCATAGACAGGATGACAGGACAAGGTTATATTTATACAATCATAGACAAAACTTAAGGAATTGGAAAGTATTAGATATCGTCGGTCGGGTCGTCTGTGTTTTTTTTTTTTTTTTTTGAAGGAGACAGAGTTGTGCTTACACTTGGTTATCTCGTATGTCTTCAATAAAGGTCACTTTAATATCTTTCAGAGTCATAATCCCGATATACATGGTAAAAAGTACAACTTCCTTAAGTTTTGTCTCCATGAGTGTATATGGGAAGGACTGTCAGTGATGAACCTTCCCGGCGATTTCTCCAAAGTTTAATCTACCAGATCTAAGCTACAATTATTACAATGTTTATTCTACTTATTTATATTATATCTGTACTAAAGGTGTATTCTTGGTTAGGTTTTTAACGAAACTATGCAAAAAGAGGATTATATGATGCACTAGCGCGCCATCTGTTATCAAAATTTCGAAACTATTTTAAAGGCGTAAGATTCTTTTTGAAATTAAACAATTTCTACTGCCCTTACTGCAATGGGAAAATTAAAAGGAGGGCCTGGCTCATCAGTGGTGAACCCTCCCAGCGGTTTCGCCAGTTTAATCTACCATACCGCTATTATATTGCATTTTTGGAACTTCCTTTTTTAGTGATACTGTTGGTAGCCTCTTGGAATGGTTATTTTAGGAGAACTATGGACATAAGCTTTGAGGAGAAGCAGAATTACATACATTTATAAATATATAAAATGCTTCGAGCAATCGCTCTTCCGCAAATATCAAGAGAATTATGTAATTATAGAAATTTTACAAATATTTTTGCTTGGATTTCAGCGTTTCTTTCACACATACTTGAAATCTAAACCAGAAGCTAGATTTTTCTCTTCAATCTAAAATTACCTGAGAAGTTTAAAATTGAGTTTTCTTCCCGAGTTAATAATTTAACAGCCTCCTTTTATAATTCTATGAAAATTTAATACCGAAGAAATTTTACATAACTTGTTGACAATATTAAGGTTATCATTTTTTAAAAATCCCTGTCGCTCAATACAACACAATTAAATTATCTTAGTAATGTCTTACACATAAAATGGAAGAGCGGTGTCAGAATTATTTTAAATAATATTTTATATATTTATGATATTAAATCAATCTGGTAACATTGTAATTATTTCTTAACAGACGATATTTTATATATTTATGATTAAATCAATCCGGTAACCTTGCAATTTTTCTCAACAGACGATATTTTATATATTTATGATTAAATCAATCCGGTAACATTGCAGTTTTTTCTCAGCAGACGATATTTTATATATTTATGATTAAATAAATCCGGTAATTTTGCAATTTTTTTCTCAATAGACGATATTTTAAGAATTTATGATTAAATAAATCCGGTGACATTGCAATATTTTCTCAACAGACGGTATTTTATATATTTATGATTAAATCAATCCGGTAACATTGCAATTTTTCTCAAAAGACGATATTTAGGATAATGTAAAACATTAAGATTTTTCGAATATTTTATTATTATAAGAATGTAGAAGGTAAGGGATATATATATATAATGATATTATTAATTCAATTTTTATAATCTTATTCTTTATTTTCTATACTTTTGAATAGTTCATGGTATCCATGTTTCCATACTTGTCTATAGAAAATGAAAATATTAAGGCACGAATGTTTCTTTTATACATAAAACAAACTTCTACTGTCTTTACTGCGATGATAAAATACAGTGGGAAGGCTTGTCTCATCAGTGGTGAGCCCTTCACAGCGGTTTCGCCAATTTAATCTACTATCTGCTTCTTAGAACGCTGATATGGAATTGGACGATTCTTTTTATATATGCTTCACTGACTGGGGGAATCTTAGAAAATCCCTATCTTGAGTTATTCTCTTTTTTTATTCATAGCTTCCAATTCAGTTCCTCAGTCCAATACTCCTTCATCCTAGTGTTTTCTTTCCATTCAATTAACCTTCAGAACGTTATTCATCAATCCATGTCCTATCCAATTCTTTTGACTTTTTTTGGTGACCTTCAACACTTACCGTTTACATTCGAATTTTCTCAAGGCTTCTTCCATCCTGATTCGGTCCAAACCTCCAGTTTATCCGTCCAATTCTTCTTTCTACTGTTCCCCTTCCATCTATAATATCTTCTAAAACTTTCCCTCAAGGTTCCCTCAATCTAATTTTTATGTAAAAAGCTATAAAACGAAGAGAAAAATTCTTTTATTAAAATGCATAGGCTACTAGCTTTCGGGCTCCAAGCCCTTCCACAGGTACCTGTGGAAGGGCTTGGAGCACGAAAGCTAGTAGCCTATGCATTTTAATAAAAGAATTTTTCTCTTCGTTTTATAGCTTTTTACAATTCATTAAGAGAAATTTCGTCAATTTCACTAATTTTTATGTCTTATTCGGATGATTTCAAACAGTTCCTTGTTACTTATTCAATCTTATAATGTATTTTTCCTTTCTCTCATCCAATCAGCCCGTTAGTTAGAGTTAGCATTTAACAGCATTTATTATTAATCGTTTTTTTTTTATACTCCTGTAGACAATTGACAATTAAAATAATTTTATTGACATCTTGTCAATATACATGCAAAGTACACAGTCTGCACTATTTATAAAAAGATAATAATACATTATATACACTATGTACAATGAATATGGCGCCTCTGTCACCGCTGCAGAGTTTGGTGGAGAATCACCAGTGGGTCTCCAGCGACACCACGTATTTCGCGATCTACGAAGAATACGTAGATTATGTGCTTTGCTACTGAGAAGATGGTAATGGCGTGGTCCCCGAGACCACTCTCGAGTGGTAGAAGAGCGGAAATTTCTGAAAGCTTGAGAATGAAATAATAAAATGAAAAGAAACTCATCTCTAGAAAAATATTACAATATATCAATTTATAACCATGATATTCATACATCTATCATATATATATATATGTTTGAAATTAGAGCAATCCATATATTATAATATTTAAAAATGCCTATTTTGGATCATAAAGTTTTATTTCCGATATTTCGTGTGGCAACTCGCCACTTGTGATTTTTAATTATTTTATTTTTGTATATATTTACTTTTATTTCTCTATATATTAATATTATACATATTATCTTATTATTATCAATTATATTTATAAACATGCATATTGTAGATTCTAGATATTTAAAATTTTATAGCAGTTATATATACTCGTGAATTGATACGCGAGCTTCTCAAAGTGATCTTGTTCCCTGAGGAAGTTTGGCGAGTTGCCACACGAAATATCGGAAATAAAACTTTATGATCCAAAATAGGCATTTTTAAATATATATATATATACGTAATGTGTCAGAAAAGTTCCTAAAGGAAGGAGAACCAGACCAATATTTGATTTGTCTGAGGAGAGATAGAAAGAGTGGGAAAAAAAAACTTGGGTTTTCCCTCTTCACAGAAGCGTATCAACGTTTGTATGCACAGCTGGTGGCTTTCTAGCTGCACTCGGTCACACTGTCAATTTATTTATTTTTTAATATATCACAGAATTTTTCCTTTATACAACACAGTATATCTATAAAGTGGGGCAGATATCCTATATATATTAAAAAGGGAGAGATAGCAATTTCTAAATTAAAAATACCGATTTTCTTATTAAAAGCAAAAATTTAGTATTAATAAATTGTCCGTACGATTGCTATATTTAATATAAATTTATTATTGTTCATTTTGTACTAATATTAAAGAAAAAGAAGTCGGTGGACGAGTGGATAACACCCTCGATTCCCGACAGCCATGAACTGGGATTGAATCCCGTGTTAACATTTTGTTTAATATGTGAATACCTTCACATATTATTCATTGTTGTAAATATCATAAACTAGGTTGCTCTTGTTGAGCGGTACCTAATAAAGTGATTTTGGAACCGAACTATTAAAGAGGGTAAATACCTGAAAGCTTGAGAATACAATAATAAAATGAAAAGAAAAACTCATTTCCAGAAACATTCCTTATTTATTAAGAAAATGACATCTCCTTATCGTGCAATTGAAAGTTGCTGATGGCTTGCGCCATCTATCGGAATAAATATCAACTATTCTCGTTGACTTCTAATTATTCCAGAATTGGCCAATTACCCATTCTTATTTAATTAATAAAGTGTCACTACGTTATGATATAGATAAATAAGAAATAGATAATATTGCAGTATATAGATTTTATATAGAACTGAGTCTTCTATGAAAGACTTCTTAAGATTTAATTTGAATATGGAGGTTGCTTAGCCGGGATTCATTGTTCTTAAACTTGGGCCAGAAAAAGTTTAGAAGTTTGAACAACAACAAAAAATTATCCTCGTTAATAGAAAGTAAAAATATTTAAGATATAGATACTATTTGTTTCTTTTGGAGGTGGTCTCTCATTAGAGGTTAGGCTATAAATTTAGCTTATAAATGTTTATTTACGTTAGATCACACACATCCTGATAACCTGTTTATCGACTATACATAGCGATGGTGTTGGACTCGATATTTACATATTTACATATTAGTACACAATATTTTTCTTTTGGGTTCCCGCATGATTTGCATATACAAGGATCTTTGAGATGATAAAATTCCAAGTTTTTAGAGATTATTATATATGAAATATTTGAGGTTTGGATGAAGAGCGGTAAAACCTACGATTTCCCATAGCAACGACCTGGGATAGAATCCCCCGCATTGGACACATTTTTTTCTAAAATAAAATGCTTCATTGGCTCCTGATTCTTGAAAAAAGTCCAAATTAACCAGTGAAGTACAAGTAAACAAACAGGAATCTGCCACATTTGTAAGTGTAAAAGTCGAGCTGTTTTCTACATATGTAGATATATGGTGTACTCAGTGATACATGGCCAATATGTAAATAAGAGGTATAGATAACGTGGTACCAACAAGATACGACGAGTTAAAGCAATTCTTCCATCAATACGGCCAGTTGGAACAAATTCAATTTTCCCTCCAACCGTTTTATCCCACCCCCATATAATGTAATTATACTTTATTTAATTATACCCAAACATGGTATTTTTTTCTCTTTTTGTGAGCAATACTCGGGTGTAGGGAGTTAAAGAGATACTTTATATATTGGTTATCTATATAACTTTTATATATACTTCTTATATATACACTCATGGACAAAACTTAAATAATTTGTACCTTTAACCATATATAGGGATTCAGAAAATAACTCATATATATTAACTTATGAACAGAACTAAGGAAGTTGTACCTTTTAGCATGTATATCGGGATTCAGACAATAACTCTGAAAGATATTACAGTGACCTTTATTGAAGATACACGAGATAACCAAGTGTGAATATAGTACACTCATGGACAAAACTTAAGGAAGTTGTACCTTTTAGCATGTATATCGGGATTCAGACAATAACTCTGAAAGATATTACAGTGACCTTTATTGAAGATACACGAGATAACCAAGTGTGAATATAGTACACTCATGGACAAAACTTAAGGAAGTTGTACCTTTTAGCATGTATATCGGGATTCAGACAATAACTCTGAAAGATATTACAGTGACCTTTATTGAAGATACACGAGATAACCAAGTGTGAATATAGTACACTCATGGACAAAACTTACGGAAGTTGTACCTTTTAGCATGTATATCGGGATTCAGACAATAACTCTGAAAGATATTACAGTGACCTTTATTGAAGATACACGAGATAACCAAGTGTGAATATAGTACACTCATGGACAAAACTTAAGGAAGTTGTACCTTTTAGCATGTATATCGGGATTCAGACAATAACTCTGAAAGATATTACAGTGACCTTTATTGAAGATATACGAGATAACCAAGTGTGAATATAGTACACTCATGGACAAAACTTAAGGAAGTTGTACCTTTTAGCATGTATATCGGGATTCAGACAATAACTCTGAAAGATATTACAGTGAACTTTATTGAAGACACATGAGATAACCAATTGTGAATATAGTACACTCATGGACAAAACTTAAGGAAGATGTACCTTTTAACATGTATATCGGGATTCAGACAATAACTCTGAAAGATATTACAGTGACCTTTATTGAAGATATACGAGATAACCAAGTGTGAATATAGTACACTCATGGACAAAACTTAAGGAAGTTGTACCTTTTAGCATGTATATCGGGATTCAGACAATAACTCTGAAAGATATTACAGTGACCTTTATTGAAGATACACGAGATAACCAAGTGTGAATATAGTACACTCATGGACAAAACTTAAGGAAGTTGTACCTTTTAGCATGTATATCGGGATTCAGACAATAACTCTGAAAGATATTACAGTGAACTTTATTGAAGACACATGAGATAACCAAGTGTGAATATAGTACACTCATGGACAAAACTTAAGGAAGATGTACCTTTTAACATGTATATCGGGATTCAGACAATAACTCTGAAAGATATTACAGTGACCTTTATTGAAGATATACGAGATAACCAAGTGTGAATATAGATTGCGACATTAGACTATCCACTTGCTTAATTTCTGTCCATGAGTGTATATTTCGACTAATTCTTCTATTTCTATCTCTATAAAACTATTTAATAAACATTTATGTTAGGATGGTATTGACTAAGTGAAAGATAGCGAGAATCTACCGTTAAAAATGTCTGAATTGACAAATCTGGTGTTGTAACATTTTCTTTATCATTATCATTACCTTTGTACTGGGATCATGTATTTTTAAAGGAAGATGTATCCTCTTATTGCTATACATAATCTACTCATGGACAAAATTTAAGGAAGTTTTTGATGTCACTGGTCATCTGTTTTTTTTTTTTTTTTGAAGGAGATATATTTGAAGAAACATATTTTTGCCTTACTAGTTTTATTTGTTAGATGACCCACATTATTGCTTTATAAATAAAAACATTTTTACATTACATATTTACATCTCCAAGTCAAAATAGAAGCTAAAACAACTAAAACATTTATAGATGATAACATACAGATTCGGAGAGAGGCTGATGAATTTATACATGAAGAAGAAGGTTAAACGAGGTTCCGAAAGTTGCCATTTGGGTGTAAGATTGGATCCACAGTGGGGAGAAGTGAAGTGAGCTGTGAATTCTTTATGAGAGGCCATGTTTCCCTATGGATAGCAAAGGAGAGAGAACGAAGAGGGGGGGGGGGGGGAGAGAACCAGGCAGTCAATAAAGTCAGTGAGTCAGCGGCCGAAGTTCCTTAGGGGAAAGGACTTGAAAGCTTTTTGTGACACGACTTCAGATTGTCACATGCTAATCCTATTTAGCAGCCGACAAATTTGTCACGAGAGACTCCTGCCATTTGTAATTTGGTGAGCTGACATCCGTTAGGACTCCTTCACTTTACACCAGATTTTTTGATCCGTTTGTCCAGCGAACAAATATCCTCGGAAATTTTTCTATCCGTCTATATATTAAAAAAATATTCTTACAAAAAAAAAACACACACATACCATTCTCTCAATACCATTTTTTTTAAATTATATTAATGCCATTTAATTTTATGATTCAGAATAACACAAATATTTTTTTTTAGGATACAATTAACTTTTATATAGGTGTTCTTTAATACCCAATAAAGAAGTCTCTTTTTTTTGTAGAAAAAAAAACTACCCGTCCTCCCCGAAATATTGTCGCTACTTTGACAATTTCGAGGACAAGTTGAGAGACGTTATTTAACACAGTTTACATATGCGAGAGGGGTGCAGACTATAATAAAATTCCTAATCATAATGATGATACATAATAATAATCACGAGGGATAAGTTTCTGATAGATGATTTTATCTCTTTTCTTCAGTTTTCCAGCCTTAATGTCCTTTTTACGGTAGGGGGGAGAAGTCCGACCGCACCTCCCTGCGGTCCCCCCTGGACCCTTGGAATATTCGACCAAATTCTGGTTCCTTTCCAAGGTGACTAACGTGGCAACGGCACCCGTTTTCCAATGAAGAGCAAAATAGACCCAGAGCAGCAGCTTTACACACCCAAGATAGTGGACATTGCTGCTGCTGTGATAGAGATGTAAGGAGACATCTTAGGCTCTTCATTGGACACGACAACAACAACAACACTTACTACCTAGAATATCTCTCACTGTTATGTAAATATCATTTTTATTTGTAGATATGGATTATAAATACGATTTTTAATATTAAAAAAACTACAATCTTCTTTATTTCTTATATTGCCAACGTGTCAATGACTCGCTGTTTGTTTTTTGTGTCACCCTTTTAAAGGAAACCAAAACTTAAAATGTTTATATTTTTGCTTGATTTAAATTTCCTAAATATATATTATAAATAATACAACAGTTTTTTCTGGAGATGTGTTTCTTTTTATTAATGCAATATCAAGCTTTCAGGCATCTCTGCCCTTTTACAGCGGTACATAAAAATAATAATAACCAATATATAAAATCTATAATAATCATTATTATCATTATTCGTTGTATATGTACTCCTATAGAAGGGCAGAGCTGTCCGAAAGCTTAGGATTGCAACAATAAAAGGAAACTAATATCCATAAACCTGTTGTATTATTTTATGTTTATATTTACTGATATATGCAAATACGTATATATACATATTATACATATACGTATATATATTCTGGCGCCGTGGCAGTTTCCATTTTTAGACCTTGTTGTGGGAATTCTAAATCTATCTCGATTTTAGACGTTATGACTTCTTTCTCTTGCTTAGCTCAACTCTTAATCTATTACAGAGTTTTATTTATTTATCCTCAGTTTGTACAAAGTACATTACATATGATGATGTAATGGCACATGTCAATCATGTGTATAATCATTTACAGATGTGTTTCTATTATACAACATGAAATTCTTGTTATAAGATATATACAATATGGGGTTGTTGGCTTAAATTACCATATATATAAGTAGAATTAAATATAATTTATAAGAAAGATAGTAGTAAATTAGTGATAATTAAAAACAAATTATAAAATATTACTATTTAGGTATCAAAAAGTTTTTTTTTAATGTAACAACATAGGGTTATAACAAGTTCACGCTATTACCTCGGCAGTTACGCGTCATTTAAGCAGAACATAGAAAAAAAGGAAGAATTGAAGGTATTAGGGTAAGAAAAAGAGCAAAGACAGAACATATATACACGTGTAAGAGCGAGCAGAGTTTGAAATATCATTTTATATAGATTACTATTGAAGGAACACCGTGTCAAGAATATATAGGTGACTGTTGTCGTCTTATTTGTATTCTAATTGTGTCAAATCGTGTATAAATGACAAGACAGTATGTATATATGATTCGTACAAGACAGTATGTATAAATGACTCGTACAAGATAGTATGAATATATGACTCGTACAAGACAGTATGCATAAATGACAAGACAGTATGTATATTTGACTCGTACAAGACAGTATGTATATATGATTCGTACAAGACAGTATGTATATATGATTCGTACAAGACAGTATGTATATATGATTCGTACAAAACAGTATGTATATATGATTCGTACAAGACAGTATATATTAATGACAAAACAGTATGTATATATGAAATCGTACAAGACAGTATGTATATATGATTCGTACAAGACAGTATGTATATATGATTCGTACAAGACAGTATGTATATATGATTCGTACAAAACAGTATGTATATATGATTCGTACAAGACAGTATATATTATTGACAAAACAGTATGTATATATGAAATCGTACAAGACAGTATGCATAAATGACAAGACAGTATGTATATATGCATATATGGAACACAAGGGAGGCGATCTGAAGTAATCAAAATGGAAAGAAGTTGTAAGACGTCATTGAATTCCACTTAGGAGCAAGTGAGCCGCTCCGGAGGAAATCTCTCACAAAACAATTTCTTTACCAGGAAATACATTTGGAATGACCCTCCATTTAGTATTTCCATCTTGGGAACACGTCGCTACTTTATCTTCTCTCAC
>CP092878.1:21903264-21985712 GCA_030710605.1 Cordylochernes scorpioides
CTCTCACTTCAAAAATGCACCAAAACAATACATTTGGATTATCATCCCAGTATAAAAGGTAAAGGTGATGATAAAGAATCAGCCACAACACCAGTTTAGACAAATTCAGACAAAAGTAAACAACCAGTATACCATGGTTTCGGGTATATGGTCTTCATCAGTACAGGGAAGACTTTGATCTTCGATTTTATAACATCTTACGAAAGGAGAGTTAATAAATTGGTAGAAATGGTTATCAAAATTTGAAACTATTTTAAACGGGTAAGATTCTTTTTGAAATTAAACAATTTCTACTGTCTTTACTGCAATGGAAAAATTAATAGGAGGGTCTGGCTCATCAGTGGTGAACCAAAAGATGGCGCGCTAGTGCATCATATTAGAAATGGTTATATAAAATGTGTTTTATATATTAAAATACTAGCGGATGTACCCGGCTTCGCCCAGGTTTTTCTCGAGGGAATGTTTGTAGTCTAGTAATAAGAAAATATACTACACCTAAAAACTATCAGAGAAAAGAGAAACCACGGAAGGTGAACAGAAAAATGCTTACAATGGATGTTATGTTTACGATATCAAGTTAAATAAAAACAAAGATAAAATTTGCATATGTTGGTCACTATAAATTTGTATATTTGTTAGGCGAAATTAGAAACATGATAAAACAATTGGGTATTTAAAAACAAATGTAGAAATAAAAGTTGAAGTATAATAAACAATGTTAAAGATTAGTTTTAATTATTAATCAAGATTGTGTGTGAATATGTGAGAAAGATGTAATATCGTTGTTGTTTTCTTGGCCGACTGTTTTACATATGGTGTTATCTTAAAATTGCTTGTTTTGAATATTTTTTAGATTGAGATTATTAGCTAGTATGTAAAAAAATTAACTCTGTTGAAATTTAATTTTGTATTTATATATAAATAAAATTAACTCTGTTGATTTTTTTTTTGTATTTAATCGATAACAGCGAAGTTACGCATGTTAATGTTAGGAAATATATTTTGATGTTAAGCAAAACCTGCTCCATCTCGTTTTACATAAATGTTGAAAATTTGGTTGAAATTGATGCATTGTAACGAAAGTTTTTAGTGATGTCCACTTATGAAATTTCCATTTTATTAATATAGATTAGAGCAAAGTAAAATTATCTCTTTTAGATAACACACACACACACGATTAAAAAGCTAATATCGCATGTCTATTTTTATTTATATATATAAAAATTCAAAATAAGATCATATATATATATATATACAGTATATGGATAATATTTATTTTATTACAACACACAAAACGCGATATCCCCGGTAAGGGATAATTGTGTCGATTTACATTTTTAAAACAGAAAAACAGTTATAAACATATTATGCAAGAAATTTTATTCAACAACAAAAAAAAAGAGAAACAATAATATAGTTAAACCTGTCTATAGCGCCCCCTCTTGGGACTCAATAAAATAGGGTGCTATAGATATGTCACTTTTAATGTAAAATGTTTACATTTTAATGTTTAAAATCGGGCGCTATAGAGAGGAAGGCGCTCTTCAGAGGGGGCGCTATAGACAGGTTTAACTGAATATATATTAGGAACCTGATCCTTTCAGGTTAAAAAAAATATGAATAATATTTATACCGCAACACACCTATTATATACAACGTACAAAATTTTAAATTATAACAAATGTAACACTACAAAAAACATATACATAATATCTTTAATAACACCCTATAACCTTATTATATATAAACAAGAAATACATAAAACATATATATAATTATATTATATTTTCATAATCTAAATGGATAGAAAAATGGTGATATAAAATACAACTCGAAAAAAACAAAAACATTTTACCCAAATATAAAAAGACAAAAACCGTTTCAACGACCTTTTTTTTTTTTCTCTAAAAGAAATTTCGCCTATCTATAAATTTACTTAAATAGAAAAAAACCTAATTTTAGCATCAAACCTAACTGCATTTCATCCCATTAAAATGTTAATTTTTGTCTTTAGATCTGTGGAGCAATTTTTTTTTTTTGGTAAAAATATAAATACATTTTTAAAGAGAGTGTATTTAATATTTTAAAAAATACCTATTTAAAATATCTATTTATTTTTTTGTTAGGTAATTACCATATGTTTTTTTTTTTTCTTAAAGGAAGTGTCTTTTCATATAGAAAATTGGATGCATTTTAAATATTAGAATTATTAGAAAATTGTATAGAATTTTAATTTTTATGATATACACACACACACACACCTTTCAAATTATAGACCTGAATTTAAATTGTGGAAAATGTTTCCCATATAGTTTTTTTTTTGAATCATATATATATACATATGGCCAATATGCAAAAACAATTTGATTTGCGTATCATTATAACTTTTAAAGGATATAAGACATTTTATGGAATTATAGAATGATAATTTTTTTTTAATACAGTAAAACGCTAAGTTGCGAACATGCCTCTTTAGCGACTGCTTTTTAAACGTCTTCACCTTTAAAAAATATTTATTTAACGACCTTTATACGTTCAGAATAGCTTTCTTTCTTATCTCGGTGCCTTAAAAATAGGCAACGCCATAAAGGGTATTATTTTCACGATGGGTAAATATACTCATGGACAAAACTTAAGGAAGTTTTACCTTTTACCATGTATATTGGGATTCAGACAATAACTCTGAAAGATATTACTGTGACCTTTATTGAAGACACACGAGATAACCAAGTGTGAATATAGTACACTCATGGACAAAACTTAAGGAAGTTGTACCTTTTACCATGTATATTGGGATTCAGACAATAACTCTGAAAGATATTACAGTAACCTTTATTGAAGATACACGAGATAACCAAGTGTGAATATAGTACACTCATGGACAAAACTTAAGGAAGTTGTACCTTTTAGCATGTATATTGGGATTCAGACAATAACTCTGAAAGATATTACAGTGACCTTTATTGAAGATACACGAGATAACCAAGTGTGAATATAGTACACTCATGGACAAAACTTAAGGAAGTTGTACCTTTTACCATGTATATTGGGATTCAGACAATAACCCTGAAAGATATTACAGTGACCTTTATTGAAGTCACACAAGATAACCAAGTGTGAATATAGTACACTCATGGACAAAACTTAAGGAAGTTGTACGTTTTAGCATGTATATCGGGATTCAGACAATAACTCTGAAAGATATTACAGTGACCTTTATTGAAGACACACGAGATAGCCCAGTGTGAATAAAATTGCCTATTTCCTAAAAAAAAAAAAAAAAACAGACGAAAGACGTAATCAGACTTTCCACTCATTCATATCTATAAGTGTCTGCAGTAATTCGAAAAAAAGCTAAAGCACATACTGTGGCGGTCTGACTTATCTTTGGTGAGGTCATTTCTAACATGAAGAACAGACATAAACCTGGAATATAGCGAACCTTCCCTTATAACGAACCTGAAATAATTCCTATTTTATAATACAGAGAACTGTTGCTAAAACGAACCAAATTTATAACGAATCATAGGTTCAGTCCCATTGGGGTTCGCTATAGAGGGGTTTTACTGTTTTTACTTAAAAAAAAAAAGAATCTGATATAAAATTTGCATAATTTGAATTATTAAGTGTACAAGAATTGCGTTTATTCTTGAAAAAGTTTTCCTGTTAAGTAATAAGACAAAGTATAAGAAGAGTTTGTACGAGCCAAGATAAACCTTGTCTGTGGAAGGGAGCAGTATCCGGGGAGTAGGGTGGACGTATCGACGGAATAATTTGGCAACATCGACCTCTGTGATATCCCAGATAAATTTGAAGACTTATTGGCGTTTGGCCATTGACTAAACAACACCGAGAGAGAAATTTTTGTTATATCTTTTGCAGAAAATTGTGAAGCTATCTTTACTGTATCTTTGTCCTTACATGACTTTCATAACACTTTCCCTATATACACATTTTATATCTCTCTTTCAATTCATACATAAACGTATTTTTATTTTATAAATTATGTAACAACCATTAGATAACGATTTTTGAGAAAACAAGTTGCATATTTTAATTTACATATAAAGAAAGAGAGGTATATATAAGCATAACTATATATATCTCAGATATCATATTGAATTTAGTGCCATCTATCGTTGAAAATGAGAAATTATGTAAATATTTGGATTAGAAGAATCTACAACTAATCTCTTTATTCTGTATTGGCAAATTATAGCGACCTACATACAGTCCGATTTTACATATCAATACAGTTTTAATAAATACACTCATGGACAAAACATAAGGATGTTGTACCTTTTATCATGTATATCGGGATTGAGACAATAACTCTGAAATATATTACAGTGACCTTTATTGAAGACACACGAGATAACCAAGTGTTAATATAGTACACTCATGGACAAAACCTAAGGAAGTTGTACCTTTTAGCATGTATATCGGGATTCAGACAATAACTCTGAAAGATATTACAGTGACCTTTATTGAAGACACACGAGATAACCAAGTGTGAATATAGTACACTCATGGACAAAACTTAAGGTAGTTGTACCTTTTAGCATGTATATCGGGATTCAGACAATAACTCTGAAAGATATTACAGTGACCTTTATTGAAGACACACGAGATAACCAAGTGTGAATATAGTACACTCATGGACAAAACCTAAGGAAGTTGTGCCTTTTATCATGTATATCGTGACAATAACTCTGAAAGATAACACAGTGACCTTTATTCGAAAACACACGAGATAACCAAGGGTGAACAAAATTGCCTCTGTCTCCTTCAAAATAACATATAACCGACGATATCAAAGACTTTCCACTTTCTTTATTAATTATGCGTTTATTATTAGTTATATTATAGTTATATATTATAGTTATATAACTTATATAGGTTTAATAGTTAAAACTAATATCTTGAATCAAACATGTAAGGATAATATCCTCATGAATACCACAGTTCAATTTATCTCTCTTAAAAATTATAAATCATTAAAAATTCTTCAATTCGCAAAGATTTTGACCAAATATTTTCTCGATTATAAATGATTAGTATGAATTTTCATAAAGAAATTCTTATCCTCGCGAAATTCTTGTGAATAATCAAAATATATTTGAATTCCAAGCTTATATCTGACAATACAATGGCATGAAATAAAATTCTTTAAGTCAAGAAAAATTTCATTAAAAAAAAAATATATATATATTATATTTTAATAATTGGTATTCTAAAAGAAAATTGTACTGAGTTGAGTTTGTGCAGTCGAGGCCTTCCGTTGAAAAGAGATCAAACACTTTCACTATTGACGGGTTTGTTTATGAACCAAAAATCGTCACAGTTTTTAAAAATCAATGTTAATAGTAATCTTGAGGCCTCTTGATAGGTAGAGTACCTCAAAAAATTGAAAGAGAGACAAAAAAAACTTAATAAAAAAGATGATAATAATATTTACACACTGGCCAACCCAAAAAAAAATCTAACTCACTATTTATATTTACATCCGCGCCGTACTCATCCGCGCACTCAACTCAGTACAATTTTCTTTTAGAATACCAATTATTAAAATATAATATATATATATTATCTAAATCGACTCCTATAAAGATATTTTTCCAACAAATACTCAACAATAAAATATAAAATGATAGTTTTAGGTATTATATATATAAACTCTGAAAAAAAAAAAGAAATATATGAAGAGAATTATACAGTTTTATACCATTCTACAATAATAGTAACATACACTAATAGAACGAACTAGAATTTCCATCAGTACCAATAGTTGGATTTCTACTAAAATGGAATTTTTCTAACACAATCATATAAGAAAAAGAACCATCCAATTGTAATTAAGTAAAGAAAGAAATGAGCCCCTATACTTGGTGATAATCCCCATTTTCCATCTCCCATTAACTGCCATCACAGATAACATCCCTGGTCAATAGTCAGCACCTTTTATTCTCACCAAAATTACATCACGGAACAATTTCTTTGCAATCAACATTCAGGTGTTAGTACTCTATTTATTTCTTCTTTTCTCTACACTGTATTTTTCTTCTTTATTTACATTCGTTTGACTATTTATATTTACATATATTCATAGAAATTTATCAAATAAATATTATTGATTTAATCTCAAAGAGTATATAATAGATACTTGAATACGTATAGTAAGATTAGACTATAGTCAAAATACAATTTATATATTTTTTTATAAATCACAGAATTCGTTTTTTAGATACTAAAAAAATGCATTCAATATTTGAGACATCTATTGTTAATCCAAATGGCATACGTAATGATTTAAACCTTTCTGGAGTAAATTTCTATCGCCACAATTTTTGTTTTCCATTTCAATAATTAATTTTATATATAGAAAAAAAAAACACTTCGGCAAGTAAATCTTTCTATTATCTCGACGTTTCGACAAAAATATTTTGACTTCGTCAGGAACAAATAAGAATTAAAGAATTTGCCAAGGTGTTAAAATTATCCTATACTAGCGGATGTACCCGGCTTGGCCCAGGTTTTTCTCGAGGGAATGTTTGTAGTCTAGTAATAAGAAAATATACTACACCTAAAAACTATCAGAGAAAAGAGAAACCACGGAAGGTGAACAGAAAAATGCTTACAATGGATGTTATGTTTACGACATCAAGTTAAATAAAAACAAAGATAAAATTTGCATATGTTGGTCACTATAAATTTGTATATTTGTTAGGCGAAATTAGAAACATGATAAAACAATTGGGTATTTAAAAACAAATGTAGAAATAAAAGTTGAAGTATAATAAATCATGTTAAAGATTAGTTTTAATTATTAATCAAGATTGTGTGTGAATATGTGAGAAAGATGTAATATCGTTGTTGTTTTCTTGGCCGACTGTTTTACATATGGTGTTATCTTAAAATTGCTTGTTTTGAATATTTTTTAGATTGAGATTATTAGCTAGTATGTAAAAAAATTAACTCTGTTGAAATTTAATTTTGTATTTATATATAAATAAAATTAACTCTGTTGATTTTTTTTTTGTATTTAATCGATAACAGCGAAGTTACGCATGTTAATGTTAGGAAATATATTTTGATGTTAAGCAAAACCTGCTCCATCTCGTTTTACATAAATGTTGGAAATTTGGTTGAAATTGATGCATTGTAACGAAAGTTTTTAGTGATGTCCACTTATGAAATTTCCATTTTATTAATATAGATTTACTGGCCAGGCAATTTCTATCTTCATCATAGAAAAAAAGGTTTTGTAGGTTGAGTTTTTAAAATAATATTGATGAGAGATCATCAAAACCCTTTTTAAAAATATCTTTATAGATCGACGCGTTATAGGTTCTAGCCATTTTTAAGATTAGAACTGCATAGATTGGTAACAGATAAACATTAAAAGAATGTGTTTCCTTGAAAAAGGGTAACAGAAGGTCACCGAAACGTCGAAATAAAGTATATTAGAAAGTTTGAAATTGTTTATATGTGGTAAGCAGGTTATATGCAGTCATGGGGTTCGTGGTCAGTGTGGTTTCAGGCGTCAATGGGTAACACAAAAAGACGAGGGAGGATGGATTTCACCTAGAAGAGAGACCAGCACCGAAGACGCGGACAATGTCCAAGAGGGTGTTCTATATATAGTTACGAGCGTCATTCTTCATCAGTCATCTCTGTCACCGTTTGCTTTTTTTTTTTTGGGATGGCGCCCTCCTATTGGTCGGCTACGATCACGCCACCTTTGCTCCCCCCCCCCCACTCGCTTTTTCGTTTTTGTAACCATTGTGTTGGAGCGGGTCGCTCCTTAAATAAATGCATATATTAGTTAATAACCAAATGGAATCCTCTCTTTCTTTTTCCCAGCAAGAGACACCTACGGAAGCCAACAGTACATAGACAGATAAAGCACATAGGCTATAGTTATTAACTAACATATGCATTTATATAAGGCACCAATTTATAATTGTAACAAATAGTATTTGAATCAAAACATTCAATCGGGTAAAACACGGGCGTTGCCCGGGTCATTCGGCTAGTGATCTACATGAGAGAGGGAGTTGATCTGATGTTGTCTACCTTTTTTGTCGGTGTCCGGTGGCGGTCGTAAAACTTATTGGACGTTTCCTGGGGGTAAATGAATAATATTTAACAATATTCGACTCCTCGGAACCTCGTCCTGTCTTGGACGCGGTGGACTCTTAATAAAACTTTATTATCTTGTTTATGATGGCCAAATTGAATTGTATCTACAATTTTGGGGCTGTTACGTGGGTAGTACATATTAAAACCTAGTGTATATTCAAATATATTACTACATATATATGATTATAAATTCTTGTATTTCTTTAATCCAAAAACTGATAACCAAAAGTCATATGCTACTACCCTATGTATTCCAGACCCATACTATGTTAAAAATTCATCTCTTCAAAATATCAACCCATTGTATAATTTCAATTCTTTTGATATACCAAATACAAATGTTAAACTTATAAGTTCTACTTCAAATCCCATTATTGATTCTAACTCATATCATAGTATGCAAAAACCATGCCCTATTGTCAATTATAACTCATATTTAGACCTTAGTAAATTAGATATTAACCCAATCTTCTCAAATCAAACAATTTCAGATATTTTGCATAAATATAAGAATGTTTTCTCTAAACACAATTTTGATATAGGATGCATAAGAACTAACCCAATTTGCATATCTCTTTTAGATAATATTCCCATAGCAAAAAAGCCATATAGGACATATTTTTACAATAATGCTGAAATACAAAAACAAATAACTGAATTATTAAAGTATGGTATTATTAGGCCTTCATCTAGCCCCTATAGTTTTCCTGCATTATTAGTGAATAAGAAATCTGATGCCCCAAATCACCCCACAAGACTCTGTATAGATTATAGGAAACTTAATCAAAAAACAGTTCCAGAACATACCCCAATTCCACTTATAGAACAAATTATAGATAGGTTATCACGGTCTAAAACATATACTATTCTAGATGTTAAAAATGCATACTGGCATATCCCATAGATGAAAAAGATAAATATAAAACTTCATTTGTAACACAATTAGGTTGTTATGAATGGAATAGACTTCTATATGGTTTAAAAAATGCATCATCACAATTTGAAAGAATTATGAAATATATTTTAAAATGAAATAATATTTTGATATAACATTTTTAAATAAAATATTTTAATTTAACATATATATATATGGTAATTTAAACCAATAACCCCATATTGTATAATACTTATAACAAGATTTTCATTTTCTATAATAGAAACACATCTATAAATAATTATACGCATGATTGACATGTGTCATTACATCACCATATGTAATGTACTTTGTACAAACTGAGTATAAATAAATAAAACTCTGTAATAGATTAAGAGTTGAGCTAAAGCAGAGATCGAGATTTAGCAGCCCCACAACAAGGTCTAAAGATAGGAAACTGCCAGGGCGTTGCCAGAGTGTAAAATATCGCTTCCGATCCACGCTCTTGTTGCATCTGCTGAAATTCAATACTTCCTCTCTCGGCAAAGATATATAAGACCTCCGCCCTAGCCGAAAATATAGTCACTTCACCATCAGCGGAAGCCCTCGTCGGTTGTGTCCAAGGTCAACCTCATCCACCATGTAAAATAGTAATAACTCTTCAATCTCCATCTTTCGCTGCTTAGCTCGATTCCTATCTGTTCACGGAACTTTCCTAGTACAACTGTGTCTCTTGGGACATTCCCAAATATTCCAATCTGCCTCGACAACGACTGCCTGTACACTGTGAGAACTGTTAAAGGTCTTCCAAGGTGCAGAGAGGTACTGGAGAACTCTCCACATCCTGACTGTTCCTCTCGGTCAACACAGTATAGCGAGAGTCGACAGGATCGCACACCATAGATTAAGTCGACTGGATACCTCATCACATATATATATAAGGAAGAGGTTTCACTTATGGTACATATATATATATATATATATATAGAAAATAATGAAAAGTAAGAAAAAGAAAATAAGTAGAAGGAATTTTATATATTTAATATTTTGATATGAATATTCTGAAATCATTAATGCATATTTTACATGTTTTAAAAACAATATTTAACAACAGAACCAATCTTATAAATCAGCTTTTACCCGTCATACACTTGTCCAAGAAATATACTCTTCAATAATATTAATATTTTTAGAGTGTTAGCAAATTAAATATCATTAGAATCTGATACCATTCAAGATTTTTATTTATTTAATTCTATAATAAAAAGAATATTAAATGGTAAAAAAGAAAGAGAATGGAAAAAAAAAAACATCTTAAGAGTATTATGTATATTTCCCCAACTGACACCAAATTAATGTTCCCTCTAGCTAGAATTGATGACTCATTAGTAAAATTTCCGGGGAACCAGTGTTACCGAACTGAATGGCCGATTAGGTATTGATATTTCACTGATGATTTCTGGGAAAGTGTTGCCGCACACTCAACTGATCAATACAGGGGGACCAGATTCGAACTTCAAAAATTTAATTTTTATTATTTTTTTCGATGCCTGATTTTATATGTTCGATATATTGATGCATGGTTTATACATTAAATATTGTTAAGCATTTATATTAAGCATTAAATCAGTGAATATCACATAAATGTACATAGGGATTAAATTCCAACTTAGTTAAAGATAGCACAACGCTGACGAGGACCAACTGCCCGAAACGCGTACTTGGTTAGCTTTTCTTTGTTTATTCAAGAATGGTTATTTGGCCAATTCAGGAATAAATATAAACTATTGTTTGATTTTCTATTACATAGGTAAAGGTAGCACCACGCTTACGAGGACCAACAGCCCAAAACGCGTACTTGGTTAGCTTTTCTTTGTTTATTCAAGAATGGTTATTTGGCCAATTCTGTAATAAATATAAACTATTGTTTGATTTTCTATTACATAGGTAAAGGTAGCATCAGGCTTACGAGGACCAACAGCCCAAAACGCGTACTTGGTTAGATTTTCTTTGTTTATTCAAGAATGGTTATTTGGTCAATTCTGGAATTACTAAAAATCACATAATAGTTGACATTTAATCTGACAGATGACGCAAGAGATCAGAAACTTTCAGTTGCACGATAAACAGATGCCAGAGTGTAAAATATCGTTTCCGATCCACGCTCTTGTTGCATCCGCTGAAATTCAAAACTTCCTCTCTCGGCAAAGATATATAAAATCTCCGCCCTAGCCGAAAATATAGTCACTTCACCATCAGCGGAAGCCCTCGTCGTGTGTCCAAGGTCCACCTCATCGACCATGTAGAACAGTAAGAACTCTTCTATCTCAATCTTTCGCTGATATGCACCTATGCATCAATAAAAGAAACTCGTCTTCCTTCACCATGTTTTTCGTCTAATTTCAATTCAGGAAGAATTCTTTATCTACACAATTCTTTATTTTATTTTAGACTTTGTATTCAATATACGAGCCACAGTAATAGAACCTCTTCCAAAAGAAATTAGATTGGGGAAAAGAAAAACTTCTGTTGAAGAACTACATGAAATTTCTTCCTGGAAGATTGTTATTCCCAACTGATCATACCCAGTGGTTCACACTGACATCTAAATACATTGTAGAGTAGATCACATTATTGTAGGTGGTATACATCTACAATGAAATCATAGGTAGAGCTTGTTCATTAGATGTAAGAGACAAGTTCATGTCCCCCTAATCCTACTAATTATTGTTCTTCAAGAAAAGGAACTACTTGTTCTCAACTGCTTGTATATAAGTTTATATCAAACCCTTTCTTTTCCAACTATTTAATACATTGTAAATAACATTGTTGATTAATGTTACTATTACTGTGTTGTTTCTGTATATATCCTCTTCTACTTTGAGAATCTGTTTAAGACTAAAATGTCTTAATAAAGACTTTTGTTGTATTCGATATAAAAATATATGTAACTAATATATTTAACTAAAAGAGGTACTTTTCCTTTAAAAAATGGAATAAAACAGTGCGTTTTATTACTTTTGTAAAAATGGTGATAAAGAATATAACACAAGATCAGTTACATGTAGTATTGTTTTGAAAATAGAGCAATCCATAAATAAATCTTTAATTAAAAAGGTAAAATAAATGATATTTTGATCCTAATATATGCCTTTCTAATTAAACGTAGTATTGTTTTAGTGCATTTTAAAAGTAAGAAGACCTCTTTTCGTTGATTAAGCTACGGGAGGATGATATTCATGTACCAAGGAGGCATCATTCCCTTTAATTGAGCATCAGAACGATTGCACTGTGCATGATCCTAGTAAAGAAACTTTACTAATGATGATAAAGAATGATCCACAACAGCATTTTGGTCAAATTCAGACAAAATTCCAACCTGTAAACCTTTTTACTTTCCTAAGGTTTGTCTCTTTGAGTGTATACATAGAATAGATACGCGTATATTGCTTTTTTAAAGCACACCTATCCCCCGATTTACACGGTACTTGTTTTACACGTTTTCGCTTTTACACGGTTTTCCAAATAAGTTTTTTTTTTTCGTTTTTATCGCACTATAATAAAATGCGATATTCTACTCTATACTACCTATGTTAAAAAGAATATTGGGAGGCCTTGATTCATGAGGGGGCGAACACCTATTCAGATTTGACAGTTTAATATACATCTATCCCTCGATTTACACGTTTTTCTCAGGAACATATCTACCGTGTAAATCGGGGGATAGGAGTACTTTCCAATAGGTTACAAGGTAGATTGACCTTTCCCTTTTTGCATATGTTCAAACAATCAATTTTATGTAGAAGGTTGTCCCAAAAGTTCGTAAACTCTTACAAAATTGAAAAAACAATATTATTCGCCGTTATGTATAATGTCTTTGTATTATGTATATAGTAATTGTAATATGTATTTTTATGTATTGGCCTTAATAATACAAGTATTTACTTGTAATATTGTATACACCTATCCCCCGATTTACACGGTAGATACGTTCCTGAGAAAAACGTGTAAATCGGGGGATAGGTGTATACAGAAATAAAAATAAAATGCATTGACAGGTTAAAATATGTAGTCAGCACATAAGCTCGGGATTCCTCGTGAGATGTGTACACAGCGTTCAATCACAGTTGCCTTTAGTATAGTGCGATAAAAAAAAACTTATTTGGAAAACCGTGTAAAAGCGAAAACGTGTAAAAAAAGTACCGTGTAAATCGGAGGATAGGTGTACTTGTATTATTCGGTAAGTAATAAGAAAAACAACGTTTTAATAAAAACACGAACCTTTAGGACAACCTTATATATAAAAAAGGTAACTATTTTAGTAAACTAGGCGTTTAGGAGCTAAACACTTACGTCTTTCTTGTACCATAGGCTTGTCGATTATGAGGATCCCGTAGGAGAACATGGGAGACTGGGAAAAAATTTACAGCCCTAGTCATCAATATTAAATTTTTGACAAGAATTCCACTATGCTATCACCAGACGTTCTTTTATGACCCCAGGACTTTTCTAGGGAGTTGTGAATCTATTTCATGTTTAGGGGCAATAAAAATTTATGATATCCCCAAAATTTATTAGGGGTGCCTTAGTCCTGTGGTTAGTTTTGAATAGTAAAATTGGAAGAGAAAGCCATAACGGTGCTTTTTAGTAGGGAATAAAATAGATGGGGGGACGCACGCATGCAGCACACGCGGGTGTTTGTTAATTGAGGAGAATTAGTGAATTTGTGCGGGTGTTTTACCTTCCTATTGGCTTGATTGGTGTTTTTTTTCTCTGATTATTATTGTCATTTGGTTTACTGCTTTGTCTGCTAAATATGTTGATAGACTTGCGGATGAAAAGTCAATCAATGTTCTAATGTTTATAATACGGTTTGCTATACGTTATCTTTGGTGATGATTTGAATATCTTCTCTTTTGATTGTAAATGTATGTAACTTAGTAACTAATATGTAAATGTAACTTAGTAAATGTATGGAACTTAGTAACTAATATGTAAATGTAACTTAGTAAATGTATGTAACTTAGTAACTAATATGTAAATGTAACTTAGTAAATGTATGTAACTTAGTAAATGTATGTAACTTAGTAACTAATATGTAAATGTAACTTAGTAAATGTATGTAACTTAGTAACTAATATGTAAATGTAACTTAGTAAATGTATGTAACTTAGTAAATGTATGTAACTTAGTAAATGTATGTAACTTAGTGACTAATATGTAAATGTAACTTAGTAAATGTATGTAACTTAGTAACTAATATGTAAATGTAACTTAGTAACTAATATGTAAATGTAACTTAGTAAATGTATGTAACTTAGTAACTGATATGTAAATGTAACTTAGTAAATGTATGTAAATTAGTAACTAATATGTAAATGTAACTTAGTAAATGTATGTAACTTAGTAACTAATATGTAAATGTAACTTAGTAAATGTATGTAACTTAGTAAATGTATGTAACTTAGTAACTAATATGTAAATGTAACTTAGTAAATGTATGTAACTTAGTAACTAATATGTAAATGTAACTTAGTAAATGTATGTAACTTAGTAACTAATATGTAAATGTAACTTAGTAAATGTATGTAACTTAGTAACTAATATGTAAATGTAACTTAGTAAATGTATGTAACTTAGTAACTAATATGTAAATGTAACTTAGTAAATGTATGTAACTTAGTAACTAATATGTAAATGTAACTTAGTAAATGTATGTAACTTAGTAACTAATATGTATATGTAAATTTCTTTTGATTGTGTGTGATGCTGACAATTCAGAATAGATTATTGACACTTAATAAATGTATGACGTTGCACTTAAACAGGTTTATGATATCGGTGTATGTTCTTTGGTTCTGTTCTAGAAACCAATACCCGTCAATGTACGTCTATATGTTGACTTTGCTTAGAATATTTAATGAAACTGATTCCAAGAATTATTAATTAAACATTATATTTATTGATTTACAAGAGAGATTTACAAATATAAAAGGGAAATTAATATTAAACAAAGGAACTTTTCTTCTTTCGGTTAGCGCCTATTTACCTGTGAACTTACATACACTCTGTGGAACAATTAATTAATATATATACAACACTATATAATTGCAAGCATCTCACATACACCTTGTCTTTACTCCGTTGAAGAAAGAATTTGTAGAAAGCTACCGAAATAAACATGTTCTATAGAAGAAGCTCTTTTTTTGTTTAAAATTTCATATAATATCCGTCAATTCTATAATCTCTTAATATAATTCAATGATAACTTGGTAACTGGCTAAAGATCCCATGTTGCTAAGTCAGTACTTGGTTTCTTTCAGAAATTGATTAGTTCAAGATACAGGAATTCTTGTTTTACTACACAGTTTATGCAATAAATGAAAGACTGCAATGTTTTAGTTATTTGGAGAAGATCTTGTCCGAAAGCTTTTCCCTTAAGTAAATAAAAAGTGTTGCGGCGTCTTATCATTTCTTTTAAATCAATAAAAGACTGTGTAACTAAATCTCTTTTAAAAATTAAACAATTTCTACTGCCCTCACTTTAAATTTTCCATTGCAGTAAGGGCAGTAGAAATTGTTTAATTTTAAAAAGAATCTTACGCGTTTAAAATAGTTTTGAATTTTGATAACAGATGGCGCGCAAGTGCATCGTAATATAAATCACTTTTGATACAAAACATTATATCCAGAGGGAAGAGTGTCTTGCAAAAAACATATAATTTTATTAACTCGAGCTTTCAGGTCTTGGAGCTACATCCTGGCACGAGATGGTACCTGAGTGAAGGCTGAATATCATGCAATAGCGTGTGATTAGCAACGTAAGATAAATATTATTTCTCTGATTGAGTTACAAAATATAAACTATACAATAAATATAGCGGTTTGGTAGATTAAACTGGTGAAATTGCTTGAAAAGGTTTCTACTAATGAATCAGGATTTTTTCCTTATTCATCTCCATGTAGTTGAGACTATGTAAATTTATTCTTAAAATGTGTAAAAAAAAATAGAGTTAAATCATGTTAACAATTTATTTATAACACAGCTTGCACCACGCTGATGAGGGCCAACAGCCCGAAACGCGTCCGTGGTTAGCTTTTCTTGATTAATCAAGAATGGGTATTTGGCCAATTCTGGAATAATTAAAAATCAACGAGAATAGTTGATATTTATTCCGATAGATGGCGCAAGCCATCAGCAACTTTCAATTGCTCGATAAGAAGAAGCCTTTTTCTTAATTTATTTATAGTTCAAAGCAATGTTTTTATATATTTTTAAGGTATTAATTGGTAAATATGCAAATTTCTATGCAATTAAGAATGAATAAATTAGAGCAAGGTGTCCCAAAAGTTAAGAAATCAAAGCTATTTTTAACTGTGAGGGGGGATTTGGTATCAATTAAAAGTTTTTAAGGTTAATCCTGATTCAATTGAGTACAGTTCTGCAATAAGTCTCTGCCTAATTTGATTTTCAATTAGACTTTCTTTCTTTTTTTTTCTTCCCCGGGATTCGATCCTGGGGTTTTCGTGTCGAAATAATTCGACTCAATTAAATGGCGGTCGCAATGCATTGTGGGATACAGTTAGAAGAAATAAAAAGTTCGTTTGGTCTGGTTTTCTCTATTGTGAACTTGGAGTTTTTTTACAACTTTTCTCTCTGGATATTCTTTCTTTGAAATAGATTCCCTTTAGTGACGCACAAATATTTTCTGATAGATACTGGACGTTTTTATACTTTCAACACAATTTATAGTTTTATAATCAATCAGTATATTTTGTTTGGGTTTCATATTTTCACTAAACACCTTATTAATAAGTTCTTACAAATATATATTTTAATATCTGGTATGAAAAAAAATATATATATATGTAAATGAGTTATAATTAATATATACCTCAACGTACTTTCGCAATTAACAAAAGTAGATAGTTTAAAGCAATTATATACAAAAAAAAATAGTTAAACCTGTCTATAGCGCCCCCCTCTTGGGACTCACCAAAATAGGGTGCTATAGAGAGGGGGTGCTATAGACAGGCCACTTTTAGTGTAAATCGCATCGTACTACGTATTTAAAATCGGGCGCTATAGAGAGGAAGGCGCTATTTAGAGGAGGCGATATAGACAGGTTTAACTGTATATTGATTTATTTAATCTTATATAAATCGTATAACAGCAATAAATAGTTTTTTTTATGAAGACATTTCGTCTTACATTGAATCGCCCCGGGGTACAAGAGAAAGAGAGAAACAAAAGAACCAATATGTAAATAGGTAACCAGTTACATACAGTCTTGGTGTACCAATATGTAAATAGGTAACCAGTTACATACAGTCTTGGTGTACCAATATGTAAATAGGTAACCAGTTACATACAGTCTTGGTGTACCAATATGTAAATAGGTAACCAGTTACATACAGTCCTGGTGTACCAATATGTAAATAGGTAACCAGTTATATACAGTCTTGGTGTACCAATATGTAAATAGGTAACCAGTTATATACAGTCTTGGTGATATAACTGTATGTCTTCTAAGAAAAAATAAAAGGCATCTTCTTATCGTGCTGGCGCCATCTATAGGAATAAATATCAACTATTCGTTGATTTTTTTATTATTCCAGAATTGGCCAAATACTTATTCTTGATTAATTAAGAAAATCTAACAACGTTTACGCGTTTCGGGCTGTTGGCTCTCGTCAGCGTGGTGCAAGCTGTACCTCAACGACCAAAAAACTGGTCATTCAGGCATCCTGAAAAAACATGAAACGGGTAGTTGAGGCCAGAATTAGCCAAATACCCATTCTTGATTAATTAAGAAAAGCTAACCACGTACGCGTTTCTATCTTTTGGCCGTATGTATTCTAGTTATCTTCTTGTCCATTTTATAACAGCATTCTTAACTTTTCTATTCAACTGTAGAACTGGTAGTGTATAAGTTGACATATTGCTCTCATTGGTCAACTACTCTGAAGAGAAACTTGTAAATCTTTGACAAGACCGCAATCACCGGGTTCGGAGGAGATTAATAGAATGATTGATGATAGAATCACCGAATGTCGTGGTCCATTTGGATGAAGAAAATGAAGACTAAAACGCGGCTGATTCCATACTCGTATTTTCAGTGATACGCTAACCTTGACGTATGTACGGTGTGGCCACTGGACATGTATCGGACCTGGAGGCTGTTGTTGGGTTCTGTGCTGCCTGGAGTATAGGAGCTCTATCTATGCTTCCTTCCTATGGTGAATCTGTATAAGACCTGTGGTCTTAATTAAGCTGTGTGTGTAATATATTACACCACTGGACATATGTCGGACCTGGAGGCTGTTGTTGGGTTCTGTACTGCCTGGAGTATAGGAGTTCCATCTATTCTTCCTTCCTGTAATGAATAAGACCGGTGGTATTAATAAAGCTGTATGTGTGTTGAATACGTCATGTGTCGAACCTGGAGGCTGTTGTTGGGTTCTGTGCTGCCTGGAGTATAGGAGCTCTATCTATGCTTCCTTCCTGCGGTGAATCTGTATAAGACCCTTGGTCTTAATGAAGCTGTGTGTGTGCGAATCTTTGACTTGTTACATAGATAGGAATGTGGGGATGCTCAGTATTGTCTTTCTTCCTGAAGTATTGAATATTGAAGAGAGAATATAATGGATTAATTCGTATAAAATACTTTTATATAAATATTAGATAGTTCACTATCGAACAGTTGTTATCTCTTCTCATATAATAGTTGATATTCTCATGAAATATTGGCTTATTGTGTAAATTAAATCTATTGTTTATTGGTAAGTATGGAAATAAGCTTATTGTTAAGAAAAAGCTGCATCTCTCTCAGTGTTAATCTGCTAATAACACTTGCTAAACTTACATTGTTTATATATCTCTGTTCCAAAATATTAAAAATTGTCAATTATATCGATCTGGAAACCTATATGTAAATAATCTCTTAACTAATATAGTAAAAACTAAATTATCTTATATGTGTATATTAATATGTTATAATACCTTGATAAAAGTTGGCGTTCAGCCAACTGAAATATTGGTAAATTAAATGAAATTTTGATCCAATATATACCTTTTTAATTAAAGATTTATTTATGGATTGCTCTATTTTCAAAGTATATGCATATATAATTGATAAATGAATAGTTTAAAGTAAACATATACAACGAATCACAAATTTATTTATTAATTTAATAAATATCTCATAAAAAACCTTCATTTAAATCCAAAATAGCTTTTGAGAGTTTTTATATAAGCTCTTTTTATAAAATATTTAATGTTGAATATAAAATTTTACATACATGTATGTAAATAGGTTCTATATGTAAATAAAGCCGATATATGTAAATAAACTAATATTGCCCACAAACTATATTTCGGCAATGAGTAGAGGAATTAGTGAGTGGTTAGAGGCAATTTTAACCATTTGTAAGATATCAAACGGTTTTCCCAAATGCCTGTTATTAGAGTTGAGGAAAGAGGACGCAAACGATCCCAAATTTTCCCAAACGATCCTAAATTTTCCCAAAAGATATTGATCCAGACGAAGCAATTTAAATACAAAAGGATTGAGTGGTACCCCTGGAATCGAAATGGCATGTGGAATAGCCCCCCCCCCCCTCCTCTTTTTTTTTTGTTCAAAATTATTTTTCTATTTTCTTTTGTTTCTATATTTTTAAATGCATAAGATCGAAGTTTTTGAAGTGAATTTTAGATTCAAAACGAATTTATTTTTATTTAAATTATTATTTATTTTTGTATATATATTTGATAAATTGGTTAGAATATGGTGGTAGGTAAATTTGTTATAATTTATTTCTCTGGATAGAAAATTATATAAATTGATGCAAGGTTTTGTTGGTTAATGATCGTTTGTTTCGAAATTATCTTTTTCTATTATCTTTTGATATCTATTAGTTGTTTTTCTATGCAATTTATATTAGATAATAGATATATAACCAACATTTATTCTTATATTATTTTTAAATTTTACTCTGTAAATTATATCCTTCTATAATTTGATTTGTGATTCTTGGATTTTTAAAATATATTTTAGAGATTTATATATAGTGGGTATATTTTATATACCAAATGATTGTTTTATAATGAATAAGAATGACCTGTGTGTTGATAAATGGAATTTGCATAGCAGTATGTAAATATTGAACTATATGTAGCTATGTATCTTTTTTTCTGTTAGCATCTCTGCCTTGTTGAATCAACATTTGTATTTGGACTGATCGCCGTTAATATCATGATTTCTAACTTTTTAGAAGAAAAGGCTGCAGTTATTCTTTTACTTATATCAAGTATGCTAAATACTTACAAATACTTATTCTAAAGCTCAATTAAAACAATCTCTTATCAAAACTATTTTTATTATTTTACTTTCAAGATTTTAGCCACGACTGCATCACTAATACCATATACAGTAGAACTTGGATAATTCGAACTTCTTTAATTCGAAAACCTCTTTAATTCGAATATTTATCTTGGTCCCTAGAATTTCCTATAAATAGAATTTCCGTTTTTAATTCGAATTTTTGGATAATTCGAATTTTTTTATGGTCCCTTGGGGTTCGAATTATTCAAGTTCTACTGTATTACTAAAAAAGAACCAGCAAATAACTAACATAGTATAATCCTCAAGATAATCAAAAATCAAGCAGGAAATCTCTTTTCTTTATATAAGATATATATATATATAGATGGAATGTTTGCCGGGAGGAAATTGATCCATAGAAGCATAGGGCGCCTCTCCCGTCAAAATAAACATCAAAACCTGACGCCATCCCTCACGCCATCACCGACCCGAGGCCGCTAGTTGCGGCGACGGTCAATGGATGGCGTCAGGTTTTGATGTTTATTTTGACGGGAGAGGCGCCCTATGCTTCTATATATATAATAGATGGCGTCTGGTTTTGGCATCTGTTTTGACGAGAGAGGCTACCTTTGTCTCTTTAGATCGGTGTCCTCCCGGCAAGGTTTCCATCTATATATATGCTAAAATCTATTTTACATATTTTTAAAAGCGCATATGTAATATAGTTGGTGTTAACTTTGTATATTTAGCTATTTTCTGAACAAATGAAATGATTATGTCAAAATGTATAAGCAAGGAAGAATCTTGCTTATCATCAAGGAATGGTATTTTGTATTATTTTACTGTGAGAATGAAATTTGAATGATTCCAAAATGTACCACTAAAATTCACAAACTTTTTAATTTAAGAGTTGATGCAGTAATAAAAGACTATTTTTCTATTAGTAATGAATCATTATGTATAAAACTATTTTTGTTTTTCTATTTTTATCATCTAATTTTTCCATTCGAATTTTATTTTTAATTTCCACGACAACAATAAAAGCGGAGATTATTTTAAATCAAAAACTTTATTTTTAGAAATTATAAAAAAGTTTTTTTAAAATATATATTCCACCCCAACTTTTTTTCCCTCCATTTAGAATAACTTTATTAATAAAATAGATTTCTATTTTTTTTTTTAAATTCTAATATTTCTTTTGATTAAAATCTATCAATATATCGAAATATTTAATTAAATTTTTTATATAAAAGAACGAGAGAATATTTTAAATCAGAAGATTAGTTTAAAGCCAAAAATATATCTCTTTTATAATGTATTTTTTTTATTAAAAAATATAGTTTTCTTCAATTTACTTTTTAAAAAAATAATTATATTTTTTTTCTATAAATTTTCTCCACACACACATACACAAGAAATCCAATTTAAATGGTTTGCTAGGAAAAACGGGTCAGACGATGAAATGCTCGGTTGGCATAGAGTGATTATTGATCAAAAGATATCGATTGGTATTGAATCTTGTGGCTTGACAACTGTCGTTTGGTATACTCCCTCTCTTTCCATTCTGTGATGGATGGAGACCCCACCAACCATTTCTCAGTTTAGAAGACTAAGGTAGCCATTTTGAAGGTGGTCAACATTTTTCCCGCCATTTTTTGAAAGAGAGCAGACGATATTTTTAAAGTAATATTTTTCAATTTTTGTTTGTTGTTTTTTTTTTTTCACTTAGAATATGTATTTTTTATAGAGCTAACTTGTGTGTTATATCTACTATTATATATACCTTATTGTTTTTTATTTGTCAGTTTTTAAAAATATGAGGAAATACAGACGCGAGGATTACATGGCAATTTATTTTCATTAAAAAGAATCACAATTTATTTACATATATTAAGAGAGAAGTAATAAAAGAAATTTGATATTGAACCTGTAGATAAAAAAAAATAAATACACCAATACCTCGCTTTGCGTCGTTTCGTTTTGCGTTTTTTTCGGAGTTGCGTCGCTGCCTAATTTTTACTGATTTTCACTGTGTGTCGTTAGATTTTCTAAGTTGCGTTGTTTTGGATTCGAATCTTTAATTTTTTTCCTAAAATATGGCAGCACCTTTGTTTTTGATTGCGTCATGCCATCAAAATTTTATTTTCACTCTGCGTCGTTTCAATTTGCGTCGTGTTTTTTTAGGACGTAACCCCGACGCAAAGCGAGGTATGGGTGTATTCTGCTATATTATAATTCAGATTGATAATATATTTTTTTAGAGAGAGGCTACCTGGCCGGCATTCATAGTTCTTCAAATTAAAGGTACTTCGGCGAGTAAACCGCGTGAGAAGGCCCTTGCAGCCTTAGAATAATTTTAAACGCTTTGCCAAATGTTTCAATTTTTGTTCGATCCTGACGAGGACAAAAGTTTTTTTTTCGAAACGTCGAGACAATAAAAAATATTTACCTTCCGAAGTATCTTCAATTTGAATAAATATATATTTTTTATTTACAAAGAAATGAGTTGATCAAATATTATGCAATAACCTATATCTATGTTTAGTTGATGACGCTCTGCCATCTGAAAAATTCTCATGAATTCGGTCAGGATATTCCATTTCATAATTAATATCACCATTTAAACAATTTTATTTTTCCTTATTTTTTCACATATGAAAAGCGTACTTAATAATCGGTCTTAACTACCCATTTATTGATTTCTCAGGAAGCCTCTTTGGTTGTTGAGGAACATCCTGCAACACGTTAACAAGGGCCAACAACCCGTAACGCGTTCGTGGTTTGCTTTTCTTGGTTTATCAAGTAATTGGGTTGGCCAAATATCATGGAACATGTTAAATCAACGTTTAGTTGAATTTTGTTCCACTAGATGGCGCTCTGCTATCTAAAACGCCATGTGAGAGGTCAGGATATGCAATTTTTGTTTTTAATATCAATTCCTGACATTCATTTTTTTTTCTTATTTTTTGACACAAAAAATATATTATTCTCATTATAGGTTAACGGCTTTTACCTTTTTTTTTGCTTTTTTCCTTAAACCCCGTGGTGAATTGATGTATAAGTCTACTTGTCTTAAATGGCTTCTGTGTGTATGTAAATATGCGTTTTATTTGCCCAATGATTCGTTCTCTACTATCACATTACTTTTATCAACCAATCAGGTTTGAGTTCATTGACCAATCAGCGTTTAAGCTCAGTACTTGCATTGAGCCCAACGAAGTATTATATTATAGACTAAATCATCGGTTCGAATCTCGATATACCTCTTCTTTTTTTTTTTGGCGAGGTTAGAATATTTTAAATTTTATTTGTTTATTTGTTTTATTTGCATTTTTTAAAAACAAATTTATTCCATAGTTGTTTCTATGAATTATCTTGATTATATTTTTATTTAAAACTTTTTATTATAGCGATATAATGTTATTTTTGTAATGGTTAATTTTGAAGGCTTATGAATAATTCGATTTTTATTATTTCGACTATTTTTGAGGTTTGATTCTTGTTGCTGAAATGTACAGTCTTACTTGTATATGCGTTGGCTATGGGATAATGCTCTTGTTTTAAGAACATAGAATAATGTAAAGTCCAATTCTAATTTGAAACAAGGGCGCATATTTTTACTTTTTATTTTGATTATAATTCCGCGGATTTTGGCCATTTCAATATATACAAACAAACGAATTTTGTGGTAGAATGTTATTCATGTACCGAAAAGAAAGGTTACCTCTTCAATTAATTATGCATTGCAACAATGTATAATGGCTATCAGCCTATCAAAAACACTTTGCTAATGATGATAGGGGATGAACCACACACCAAATTTGCCAAATTCAGAAAAAAATAAACAATCTGTATACCATGCTTTGAACTTTGGCTCTCATCAGTACAGAGGAGGAACGTTTTCAAATTAATAAGAGAAAATATCTTTATTTTACGGGGCTGCTAACCAAAATGAATGATTTAAAGCCCCGATGGACGCATAAAGCGGAATATAGATAAAGCACAGTTGAAGGGGCCTGGGGATGGGTGGCCAGGGGATCATCGCCAGGTGAGGCCAGGAGAGCCGGGATGTAGAGGAGGATTAGGGGGGGGGGGGGGGGCAGGGTGGTGATCCGCGGAGTTCAGGAGGAGGCAGAGACGGGTCCAATAGTGTTGAGCCCAGGGATGACCGTGAGGAGTTATAAAATCGGATCAAAAATTCCAAAATGATGTTTAAACTGGTGAAATGGCAAGAGCTGAAGTTCATAGAGTTGGGGGTGAATGATATTCATGGATCTAGAAAGGTATCTCTTCATTTAATTATGTATCAGAACTTCCTAAAGCCCTTATTCTGTAAGGAATAAAAATCGAGAGAGGAAGGGTATCGCTCATCAGTGGTGAATACTTTCAGCGGTTTCACCATTTCAATCTCCAGACACCGCTCTACTATTAAATTGAACTGAATTTTTTGCCAGTTAGAGCTTTTATTTTCTCAACGTTTCGACAAAAATATTTTGTCTTCGTCAGGAGAAGTAAATAAAGCATTTGGCAAGGTGTTAAAAATTGTTCTGAGGTTGCAAGGGCGTTCTCACGTGATTTTTCGAATTTAGTACAACATCTAAAGCACGAGTTAAAAACAAATATTGAACTCGTCAAAGACTATGATCTTGGAGAAATAAATATATAATAATAAAATTATAATCAAATAAATAAAGAAATATAATGATCACAAAGATTATTTTATAAATTTCTAACTATTATGTACAATTTATATCTAGATTTTTGAACTGAATTTCTTATGTACTTTGCATATGCTATTGAATACAGTAAATTGTTGTTTTCAACGAATTCTATGGTTATATGCTGTTGTCTCAGCATATGGTATATCGACATTTAAAATCCTTTATTGGCATATAAACACATATGTAGGCTTATTCCATGATATTTCTAGTGGCCAACCCATTTTCTTTATACATAAAGAAAAACCAAACACGAACGCGTTTCGGGCTGTTTGCCCAGCGTGTGGTGCAGCCTGTATTTTTTAAAAAATATTTTTTCAGTGTAATTACGCTAAATTATCCCTAAATACAACAACAACAAAACAGCTTTATTAGGGCATCTTGCCCTGTACGGATTCTCCGTGGAGTTACAGACAATATTAACCATAAGAGAACAGGTGAAAATATAGTATTTACAGTCAAGGTATGTCAAACAGGGTGACTTTTTATTGTGCCCCTGTTCTTCTCTCTTCCATGAGTGCAATTTTATTCCCAACCGCTTTTTGAAAGTTGAACAGTTCAATTGCCCAACTTTTCTTATCTGAAACAGTTTTTATTAGCTTTATTGAGTTCAAATGCGGTCTAGGAAGACTTTTCAGGATCTTTTTTCTCTCTCCTTCCAGATCCCCGCATTCAGCAATAAAATGGTATATTTCATCAGTTATCTGACTTCCACATAACCCACAGTACAAATCTTCTTTCTTAATTGCGTAAATATGATTTTCTTTGATCATTGTTGACATTAATCTGATCTGTGCAATAAAACTCACTAAAGCTGAAGACAGATTGCATGAAAAGTATTTTTCTGGAATAAATGAATCATAAAGTAACCTATAGTTTGAGTATGTTTTCGTAAGAGATAATTTTGCCAGATCTTGCTGCAATAGCTGTTCAATTTTTATTTTTAGTATATTCGGAAGTTCGATCTGTATGTCATCATAATTTAACCTATAGTTTAGCCATGTGAGTCCACAATGATTGATGATATCCATAATATTCTTACAGAATCCTATAGGTTTTTTTGTCATTAAGGAAATTTCCTTCAATCTATTCCAGCATAGCTTAGGTAGTCTATTGTCTTCCATTTTTTGTAATCTAATGAAATATTTCAAAATTAATTTGATCGTTGTAAAAGTCAAAGATATTCTGCCTGTTTCCAGCCTTACAATGTACCCTGGTATATATCTTGGTAGATTCAGAAAATTTTTGATAAACGTATTCTGTAATTGGTCTATAATATCCGTATTGTCCCAAGCCCACACAGGGGCCGCATAGAGCAGTATTGATTTAATAACTGAGTCAAATAGATTCAGAGCAACTTTTAATGAGTTAATTTTTTCTTTTTTTATCAGTCTAATAGTTGCATTTAATGCCGTATTTGCTTTGGCTTTATAAAAGAGGGCTACCTTTTTACTATTAATAGTGGAAGTGAATGGATATCCCAGATATGTAATATTGGACGCAACAGTCAGTGGGGTGTCACCCCAGTACCAGTTTTCGTGTCTTGCCGGTCTTCCTCCATTTAATTATCCCTAAATATTCATTTGTTATTCCTTGAAGGAAGCTTCTTGGATCAAATATTGACGAGAGCCAACAGCCCGAAACGCGTTTACGGTTGGTTTTCCCTGATTAAAAAAAAATAATAAAATAAAACGTTGGCCAAATATTATAGAACAAGCCTAATTCAAAGTTTAGTTGATTTTTATTCCATTAGATGGCGCTCTCTTCTATCTAAAAATGCACATGTGAGCGGTCAGGATATGCCTTTTTTAATTTTTAATATAATCATCTTTTCATTTTGAAATTACTTTTCTCATTTGTTCATATATATATATACACTACTATTTTAATTGATTTCAACTGTGATATTATAACACTATGCGGCGCTGGGTTTGTGTATACAAAGATGTAATGCCTCGATAAAGGTTGGCGTTCAGCCAGCCGAAATATTGGCAAAATTAATCTTTTATTAAATCCAATATATGCCTTTTATTATCTAATATATACACTATACGTTTTGTTTTCTGCTCTATCTTTTTATTTTCCGATTTTTCGCCGCTTTCTTTTTTTGCCTTCATATTTTCACTCAGAGGTTTATTAGACTCTAAAATAATTTTTATTTATAAAGATAATTATAAAATATTATTTATTTATTTTTATCAGTAATAGCATCTATTTAGGTATTATATATATATTTACAATTAAACTTGCGGTAACATCATGAAAAATCAAATTATTCTATGAACACGATATTTCAAATTTTTATCAAATTTGACCAAATAAATTCACCCATCTTTCAATTCAAACGACCTTTCAATCAACTTTTGTTTCAAGGCGACTGAATAATACAATAAATACCCATATAAGGAAACAATTGGAATAAAATATTGGAAAAGAAATATATATTTAAAAAAAAAGAACAATGGACTTTAATACAAAAGTTTAAATAAATTTTCTACCCCCCTTTACTATCATAGAAAATAAGAAAGTAATTTATTTCTACGAACAGAAAATAATAATAAATCAAAAGAAATCTTCAAAAACAAAACCCTATTCATCGTTTACATTTTTCAGGTATGAGAATATTCTTTTGGTAAAAATAGATTTAAATCTTTTTCCGTGCCAGACGATAAAACAGACAAGCAATACATTATTTCCCGCCAAAATATACAGATATAAATAGATAATCATTCAACTTGTAATATTAATTGATATTGAAGATATGAAAATAAAAAAAGGTTTTTTCAATCATTGAAATGATATATTAAAAGAATCGTAATTTTAGATGTCATTTTAAAATCAAAATAATAAATCTTTTCTTTTTATAGAGTGAAAGATTGATATTTGAAATCTTTTTTGTAATATCGTTTGGTTCGGAATTCTCTTTTATCGCCAAAAGATTGAATAAATATTTCGTATACTCAATTTTTATATATTTATGGAGAAATAATTTTATATTTAATACACCTTCGTGTATGCTCTTTTTAAAAATATATATATATTTCTATTTTATAATATTATATTTATTAATCAATATGAAAAAATAATAATTTATATAAATATATCAAATATATAATAATTATTTTTTTCTCCTTATCCCTAGTACACGTGGTACAGGCCATGATAATCATGGTGGGTAGAAGTAGGCGACTGCTTTTACTGTAAGTGAAACACATATCTACAATGTGAAAAGCAGTTCGACTTTGCACATACAAATGTACCAGAGCCCCGTTTGGTTACTAGCACTCGCTGGTGGGGATGGACTTTTGCAAGAATCGGGGACCATTGGAGCATTTTTTTCAATCAGAAAAAAAAAGTGCCCAATGCGGGAATCGAACCCGGGTCGTTTAGGTCGAAAACCAATGTTTTGACCATCCTTCTACCGACCCCCATATATATAATAATAAATTTCAATTAATATAGATGTAAATATGCTAAAATGTAATATATTATAATTATTAGTTTTAATATAATATAAATATATATAATATAAAACATATATTTTTGTTCCTCAAATCATTAAAATTGATAATCATATATTTTATATATTTAATATTTTATTATAAACATATTTCTACTATTTATTTATATCCCAAATATATGGCACACTATTTCTATGAAATAAATCCAGTAATAAGTCAAGAGAAAAAAAAATATTTAGAAACATTAAAATAACAAAAGAAATACAGTCTAGAGAGTGTGTGTGCTGGAAAAATTTATTTTTATTTCCTATTCTAATAAATCGAATTGAATTATCACTGAATTATTCTGTGAGCACAGTTAAAATAAATATTGGGCAACACTGGCGTGTGTGATAGATTACCAACACAATACGGCTGTAAAAATGGTAATATATACATTTTAGAACTCCGGAAGTAATAATATTTGATCTTTTTGTGACATGAACAAGTACCAACCGTAATAAGGCTTAAATTTCCCGCCAAAACTTTAGGCCTTATGTTTTTCCCCTAAAATCGTCTGTGAAATATTGTCTGAAACAGATGTCGACCTCGAAGCTATTCAACTATCCGACACTTTCTAGAATATTTTCACATTTATGATACTCAAAACTTTTGTATTTTCTTCCTTTCGCCCCTTTTTTTTTTCTGGGAGAAAAGGAAAAAAAGTAGCAGCTTGACTTGTCATGATTTTATAGATTTCATTCACCCTTCTCTCTTTTAAAGAAAAAAAACTTTTTATTATAGTTTTAAAATTTATTCCATTTAAAGAAAGTTTGCTGTTTATTTGGTATTAAAATTCGATTGAATTTAGATTATATTTGTGAATATATAAATAATATTATGTCTTATAGAGATATATTTGGTATATTTTATCTTATTATATATATGGTATATATATATCGATTTAATATTAAAATATATATATGCAATATACACACGTACAGTGGGCCCACAACGTTCGATCGCGAATAAAATTATTTATGTTATGGTATATATATATATATATGTTATATAAAAATATTATTTTATTTAAAATTATATCTCATAGATTCAAATATTCTGTTAAATCGACCGCCAGAGGTCACGCTTTGCATATAAAAACTCGTTGTTGTTTTATCCCGATGGCCGGCTCAAAACTTTTGTACATTATGTAAATAATCTTTTGTTTTCCTTTGTTCTACTCGTCTTAAGCCAGGCAGTAATTTAATCAAATTATGTTTTCTATATAAATAACAATCAAAATACAACAGAAAATCTCATTATTTTTTATTTATAACATATATGTAGTATATATATTTCATATATATATATATGTTATCTGAGTTATATGCAAATATATTCAAAAATTATAATAACATTATTTTTGTGAACAAAAGTATAAAATGAAAACATTTTAAATTTTATTATCGTCAACTCTTTTTGAATAACAAATGAGATATTAAAGCAGAAGACGCTTTAATCTTAAAAAACAAAAATTGACTTAAATAATAGAAGAGGATGTAGAATTGAATTTGAAAAACTACATTCTGTTATAACAGCTCTAATAAAAGAGAGCGGCCTATCCCTATGAAAATGCAACGGAACAATGTATTTTGTTTCGTCACTCCAATACAGAACGTTGTGTTGGGGATGAATAATATGCAAAAAAATAGAGTTAAAGATTCGTAAAATAATTGCAAAAGTATAAACACAATATGCAAATCAAGATATTACAATAAGTTTATTTATTAAGTTAAAATGGCAAGCTTTCAAGCTTTAGCTCTTCATCAGACATTGGGGTTGTGGTTACATAATCATCACCACTATATTGTTCTGTACTAAGGTGCTAAATCTAATATATTTTTGAAAGCATTTTTGAAGGGAGAGGTGTCTCTTTTATTATATGAATCCCATTTTCCCGCGCAACACACACGCATCCACTTTATGTTATATATATTTTTTATATAAAAAATTGCTGAAAGTAGAAATAGATTATACATTTTTTTTATGATTCCGTAAATTATGAGTATTTTTGATAATGGTATGCAGTCGTGAAAAATATAATAAAAAGAACTTTAAAAACCAAAATTTAAATTTATCTCAATTAAAATGCATTATGGATCGCACAAATACAGGGTGATCCAAAAGTCCCGCACAACTTTAAAAATTAATAACTCCGCGAATATTTGCGCTAGAGCAATGCGGTAAACACCATTGTGTTCAGGATGTAATGGGATTTTTTATGGCAAATAATGAAAATTCGAAATTGATTTTAGTTACAATTTTATTCGCCAGATGGAGCTCTACCAGAATCAGAGATTCAGCGGCCAAATTGTTTGATAAATTGAAAAATATAACTGATCGACACGTATTTTTCCTTTTTGAATACCAGGAAAGAACCCTAATAATATCAAATAACAAATTAATAAAACACCACTTCGCCAAAAGTATGAAGAATTGGTTAACGATTTTCAAATACAATCAGAGATATGTAAAATAGGTAAATGCAAATTAAAACATGTAGCAAAAATATTTATATTTTATATGGGGTTTTGTGAAATAGATTGAATGTTTGAAAAACACTGCTGATATCAATTCACGAATTTTTGAAATGTTAATATAGTACCAAAAATTATGATGGCACTATTAATAGGATTTCTTGCTCTAAGAAATGTGTAGTTTCTTGACTGATTGGCGACCCTTGACTATTTAACTGGATATTTGTCATGATCCAACAAATGAAATATAGAGGGGAGTGACAAAATATATTTGTCGTACTTTATTCCAAATATCCTATGGGCTTGTCAAATGTTATCATTGTTTATTATACTGTACACAATTTTAAGAAATGTGTCCCCTCAAATAAAAATAATTTTTAAATCGACCTTTTGCGTTGAAAAATGTGGTAGTAAAATCATTTTGTATTATTTTTTTCACAAAATTTCTAAAGTTATTGGTGTACAGAAAATATTCCTTATGCTATTTCTTCTAATGAGCGAAAAGCGAAAACTAAACATAAGGGGAAAAATTGTGTGTACCAGTGTTATTCGAGAAGTTATAACACTCTGGTTTGCACGACATAATATGTGAGCAAATGACAAACAAAATATTACTGTTCACAAAAAAAAAAAGAGTCAAGATGTGAGGACAGCATTTATTATCCCCATATCCCAACACAAAGAGCTGCAAAATATTGGTAGATAATATAATACATGGCGGCTTATATAACACATGAGGTAACTGCCTTCTCTCTTGTGTTAGGTCACAATCCTTGCTCAATGTGGCACCCTTCCATCTCAATCACCGCCTGCAGACGATAAATGAAAGAATGGACAGCATTAAATAACATATCCGTTGAAATTGATAAAACGTGCCATCTGATAGAAGCCTTCAACATGGCCAATGTGGTAGGCCAGCATCGATAAACACGCGACTTAATGTACCCCCCATAACCAAATATCGCAAGGCGTCAAGTCTGGTGATCTTGGAGGCCACTGGTATATAATGTGGCGACTTATCACACGATTTTCACAGAACGTATCATTCAGCAATTGTTTGGCACCTCGGGAGATATGAGGAGGTCCTCCATCTTTCATGAATGTTATTTCGCTTAGTGCTTTTGCCCTGCAATATGGGAATACCCTTTTCTCTCAAAAGTTGAACATAACGTTCATCAGTTACAAAAACGGTTTTAAAAGTTCTTCCATTGATTTTTCAAAGAAAAATGGCCCAATAATAAAAGAAGTGAACCCGCACAAAACTCTAACTCTAGGCTGGTAAAGTGGCATTTCAGTAAAAATCCTAGGGTTTTCTGTTGCCAAAATGCGACTGTTTTGAATGTTAAATTCTCCGTTTAGAGAAAAGTGAGCATCATCTGTCCACAGAACATTCGACAGCCAGTTTTCATCAATATCAATTTGCCGGAAACCCATGCAGCGAATTCTTGACGCATCTCAAAATCGCCAACTTTCAGCTCGTGAAATCTTTGAATTTTGTATGGGTACACACAATAGAGACATTAAGTAAAGCGTCTTCGGATATCACAATCATACTCGGCGAATTTAACTCCAAAAGTTCAATTTGGGGATCACCTGTCCAGGATAACAAAAGTCAGCAGGTTGAGAACATGCTAACCGACCTCGACCTTACACCGTTAAATAACGGAGAGAACACCTACCTATCTAAGTCCACAGGCACAGAATCCGCAATAGACATCACAGCGATAAATTACAACATCGCACCCACAACACAATGGAAAATCCTGAGAGGTGCAATCAGTGACCACAGACCAATTTTAACAACCCTAAACTTCAAAATTGAGAATGTCCATTAGAATAAAAGAACATGGAACTTTAGGAAAGCCGACTTGAAAAAAATTCACAGAAAAGCTTGAAGAACTGCGCAACGAAAAATTGAATTACAGAACGCTTGACAAAAACTTGGAAAAATTCTCTTCGAACATTTCAAAAGCTGCAAAAGCATCGATACCTAGAGGTAGACGTAAAGCCTTGTGGATACCTTACTGGAAGGCCCTCAATATCGAGGCAATGATATCAGAGAGAGAGAGACAATATCAATGAACTTCTTAAAAAATAAAACAGAAGAAAACAGAAAGGAACTCATTGAAATTAGTCACAAAATAGAACAAGAAATTTGAATATGCAAACAAGAAAAATGGACAGAATTCTGCGAAAAAATGGATCCAAGAAAGGACAGCCAACACTGGAATATGATTAGAGTGTTAGAGAACAATCAAAACCAACACCAATCCTCCAATACTCTAACCGATATGAATAGAACAGCGCGAACGAGAACAAACAGATGGCTGACATAATTGCTGAATATATTTCAAGCACTTCCATACTCAACTATACGAATGAAGACAGGACTCTAAAAATAATATAAACCAGTTAGTTAAACAAGCAAGAAACTTCCATCAACAAGATATTTTCTCGAGAGACTTCCCACTGAATGAGCTAAACTTATCAATAAAATATCCAAGAGATCACCAAGAGATAATCTAATCTTTGGTCAAATGATTAAACACTTTGAAGACAAAGCTAATAATCAACTCCTACGAATACTGAACATTTCATGGCAAACTGGTAAACTACCAAAGAATTGGAAGATATCAATTATAGTGCCAATACTGAAGCCAAACAAAGATGCCAAGGAATACAAGAACTATCGGCCAATTGCTCTCACCAGCAAACTTTGTAAAATACCAGAACGAATTATCCACTCTAGGCTCATAGTCTGGCTCACTAACAATAATAAAATAAACCTCTACCAAACTGCCTATAGATCCCAGCACTGTACGACTGATCAACTGTTCTACTTCTGTCAATCAATAATAGATTCTTTCCAGGAAATACCGCCAAAGAAGACCACGGCTATATTCCTTGATATGACCTCAGCTTTTGATCGAGTGTGGAGGGAGAAATTACGTGAAAAGCTGCACAACATCAGAGTAAGAGAAAAACCTTAATATGGATTGCAGACTTCTTAAGGGGAAGAAGGTTAAAGGTTCGGGTTAATGGAGAATTTTCCAAGGAAGGAAGAACATGGACTGGTGTAACTCAGGGATCTGTGCTCAGTCCTCTACTCTATCTGCTATATATTAACGACATCCATCCTTACCTCACTGAAGACACAATGGTTGCCTGTTATGCAGATGATATAGCCATATGGCACACAAGTAGCAGTATAGAAAATTCGTTAAAAAAACTGAACACATCAATGAGAGGACTGGAGAAGTGGGCAATGGAACTCCAAATGAGCATAAACCCAATAAAACCAAACCTATGCGTCTTCTCCACTCACAGGGAAAAAGGCATAAATATAACCAAAAAAATAAGCACAAACAAACAAATAATTGATAAAATTAGAAATCCATAATACCTAGGTGTGATACTGCAGTCCTGGATCTTTCAAGTTGGTCTCGAGGACCACGCCATCACCATCTCCTAAGCGGCGAAGTACGCGATCTTCGTATTAATCGTAGATCGCAAAATGCGTGGTGTCGCTGGAGACCCACTGGCGATTCTCCACCAAACTCTGCAGCGCTGGAAGAGGCGCCATATTCATTGTACATAGTGTATATAATGCATATTATCTTTTTTAATAATGCAGACTGTGCATGTATTGACAAGATGTCAACAGAATTATTTTAATTATTATTGATGAGGAATTGGAATTTTCAGAACACATAATTAGCACCTCAAATAGAGCTATCAGAAAACTAAACATTCTGAGAAGGCTATGTGGAACAAATTGGGGAGCAAAACCCAGAATTCTCAGAACAACATATACCACCTTAATAAGGCCGATAATGGAATATGCAACACCGGTCTGGGCTCCCTCAAGCTCATCACTAAAAATAAGACTAGACAGTGTTCAAGCAAAAGCGGCCAAAATAATCACTGGCGCTGTTTCATCCACCAACAATGAGAAAATTCAGAGAGAATGTGTTCTAGACCTACTCGCTCGAAAGCAGAAGACAAAATAAAAACAACTTGGATCGGCACTTCGGAAACGAGGAACCAGAGGACGAGATCTCTCTGACCACTTCTGGTTTGGTAGATCCGCCCTTTTCTGAGAATGAGGTGAAACTGACGGCTTTCAAGTTCGGGAAAAGGAAATCTCCTGGTCCCGAAGGGATCGATAACACGGTCGTGAAAGCCCTGATAAGGATGCACCCATCGCTTCTTTCCAGGTTATTCAATAGGTGCCTGGACACAGGTACATTTCCTGAGGCATGGAAGGTTACCTGAGTAGTGCTTCTAGAAAGGTTTGGTAGAAAGGGTAATTCTCCTAATGATTATCGTATGCTTTCTTTACTAGTGTGTCTAGGTATGGTCCTGGATAGCCTACTAGCTCAGCGACTGAAGCACTGGCTAGAGAGTAATGAGCTCCTTTCCTCTTTCCAACATGGTTTTAGGGAAGGGAAGTCCACAACCACAGCTCTGAACGAGGTGTTAGAGGGGGTTGAGATGGGCTTAAATAAGGGTGTTTGGGTTCTTTTCGTGGCCCTGGACATTGATGGCGCGTTCAACTCCATGAGTTGGAACAAGCTGATGATAAATTTGATGGACATGGGTTGTCCTGATAATTTGTGCAGCTTGGTTCGTGACCTTCTGAGGGATAGACGGATTAGCCTCAGTTTTGGTGGGCGGAAGTTGGAAAAAAACTGTGCTAGGGGTTGCCCCCAGGGCTCTTGCTGCGGACCTATTCTGTGGAATATCCTGGTAAACACCGTTTTACAGGAGGAGCTCCCTGAGGGAGCCAGGCTGGTTCTCTATGCTGACGACCAGTTCCTCATCATTGAGGCTGCTTCGAGAGCGAAGGCTGAGAAGTGTGGTGAAACTTCTCTCCAAATTCTCTCGAACTGGGCCTATGACTCTGGCCTTAAGTTCAATGTCCCCAAAACTAAAGCCCTCAGCTTTAAGGCAAGGGACATAAGAAATAAAAGGAAAGGGATCGAATGGGAACACAAGCCGGCTATCCGGATCGAAGGACGGAGGGTATCGTTGGTCAATAGGATGACCATCCTGGGGGTGGTCATTGATGACAAGATGGGTTGGCAATACCAGGCGGAGGAGATGGTGGCGAGAGGCAGGGAGGCGTTGTGCAGGCCTGTCCTGATTGGCTCTCAACAGGGGGGGGGGGAGAAGGAGGGTACTATTTTTAGGAACCTCTGCCTCTCCTGTGTCGAGCCAATCCTGCTATATGCTTCCAGGGCTTGGTGTCGCCGAAACAGGGATCAGAAGGTGGCGACTACTCTAGAGAGAGTGCAGAGGAAAGCAGCACTCAGAATCACAGGGGGATAACGCACTACCAGCAGTGAGGCCTTATTGGTCCTCGCTGGTCTTATTCCCCTGGGATTGAAACTAGAGGAGGAGACCATCAGACAGAAGCTCTGGGAGAACAGGGAAGATGCCCTGGGACTTGAAGCGGGTGCCCTGTAATGGAAGAGGGACCCAAGAAAGCCTCCGCAGTGGTTGCCAAAGTGGAATTGGAGTCCTGGAGAGCCGACAGGGAATGGCACGGAGGTTTTTACTGATGGGAGTAGGTCTGGAACCAATACTGGAGCTGGGATAGTGATATACACTAATGGAGAGCTGATCTTCCAAGAAAGTTTAACACTCAGAGTGGACGAATTGGTCTTTTCAGCCGAGCTGGTTGCGATCAGGATAGCCCTCAGAGTGTGTGCCGAGAAGAACTTTAGCCGGACCGCCTCTATTCAGATTGTATGTCGGCCCTCGTCGCCATCAATCTGGAGAAAGGGCAACTCGCGCATCAAATAATCCAGGAGTTGGAGATGATGACGCGGGCTCCGGAGCTCCCTTGGTTTAGGAGGCACAGCCTCATCGAAGGTAATGAGTTCGCAGACAGGATCGCTAAGGCAGGATGCTTAAGAGGTAGATCACTGAGGACCCCAGTGACCAAGAAAGAAGTTTATAGGAGGATCAGGGGGCACGTCCAGGACTTATGGTTGGACAGATGGAGGAACATTGTGAAGGGGAGAGAGGTATTCAATTGGGTAACAACACCCAAGTACCTCTGTAAGGTAATGTCCCACAAACTCATTAGGGTAGTTCGGGACATGGGCTCTTCCCCGAGTCTCCACAGATTTAAAATTAAGAGAAACCCTGATTGCGTCTATGGAGTAAGGGATGTGAATGCACGCCACTACGTCTTGGATTGTCCAAGGGTAGTGGGTGTGCAGGAAGAGAGAAGGAGGGCGAGGGGCGCGATCGAGGGTAAGCTGCTGAGAAATCACAGCAAGCTTCTTGAGAAAGCCCACGACGTGGCAGCTGAGCTTTTCCTCAGCTGTGAGTGAACAGAGTCGACCCGGGGGCTGCCTCCCCGCGGTCCCTGCTGGACACAGTAGATAATTTCCTATTTTGCTGTGATTAAAGGCCACCGGTATAGAAATCCTTCCAGACACGTTGTCTGGGAGGTGGTGTTTCAAGGTACAATGTCCAAGCACTAGCTTGGATACCGTTACTTGGCTTATGAGTTGAACAGAATAGCAGCGGAGGGCATGCTTCGCATGCCGGCTTGTGGACCGAAAGGTCTGGGTGGCCATCTGCTTCTAGGGTATACCAACTGTGCTTAGGTGGGATCCTCCATTTCTTGTTTATTTTGGCTACTGTTTCTATTTCTTTAAAAGTAAGTTTATTTTTCTGTAGCAAGGGTTCTTTTGTGCCTTTTTTCGCTAGCGCATCAGCAGCTTCATTGCCTTCAATGCTAACATGTAAGGGTATCCATTGAAGGTGAATTTTTGAGGTATTGAGAGTTTTTGGAGATAACCAATTATGTTCCTGCATACTTTGTCTCTAAGTTCCCCTGTGTGACTCAAGTGTTGTATGGCACTTCTACTATCAGTAAGAATCCATATATCGTGATGTTTAATGTTTCTGGTGGATTTTAAGACTTCATAGATGGCTATAAGTTCTGATCCGAAGACTGAGCAAAATTCTGGGTTTCTTCTGTTTATTTTCTCATTGCCATTTGTGGTTTTAATGAGAGAGCCACTACCAGTGTGTCCCAACTCGTCTCTGCTACCATCGGTATAGATAGTTATTGCATTTTTAGGAATTTTATTAATTATTTCTAATGATAATTGTTTTAAGTTTTCTGGATTTTGGTATTGTCTTTTGGTGGGTTCATTTAAAGTGGCATTAAAAATAATATTTTGTTAGTGGTTCGCATGGAGATATTTTTTCAGCTGAATAATATTTTTCCACTTTATATTTTAAAAATCCATTTCTTTTGGCCAGGTGGAGAGGGCCTTCTTTTTTGAGTCTTATATTGGGTTCCCAATTAAGTATGTAATTGAGAGTTCTGTGTTTGTTTTCATAACTCTTGATTTTGTTTATATATTTTGGCAGATTGTAGCTTATTCTATTCTTTAAGGGCATAATGTCTGCCTCGTAAAGTACAATATCATTAGGGCAGGTTTTTCGAAGACCTGCAATAATTCTAGCTGCATTTAGTTGTATCCTTTCCAGTGTTTTTAGATTTGTTTCAGATGCTGTACCATAGATTTGATATCCATATTCCAAGATTGGTCTCATTAGAGATGTGTAAGTTAATTTTAGTGTTGTTGCTTCAGCTCCCCACTCTTCCTGAAATATATTTCAAGATTTTAGTCGGCCTCTTCCTTTTCTAACAACTCCTTATATATGCTTACTGGAGTTAATTTCTGGATCCAGGGTGTAGCCGAGATATTTAGGATGTTTATTATATTGCAATTGTTGTTCTTTCAGAATAATATTTGGTTTTATTTTGTATAGTTTCTTATCGGTAGTAAAAAGACAGGTTTCAGATTGTTGGGGGTTAAATTCTAATTTATGTTTATTTGCAAATTTTTCTAGGTGGAGAAGAGTCTTGTTCAAATCTCTTTAAGCTTTTTTCCAGTTAGTGTTGCTGCTCCATAGAATAATGTCATCAGCGAAAAGTCCAATATTGGTTTTATGTGAAAATATTTCTTCTATGCCTGCAATAAATAGGGTGAAGAGAGTTGGGCTAAGGACTGATCCTTGTGGTAATCCTTGGTACAATTTGAAGGTTTTAGATAGAGTGCCATTATATTTGACCCTGATTTGCATATTTTTAAGAGAATAATTTATCCAAGTAATAGCTTTTCCATCAATTTTGATATGTTTGTATAATTTTGTAATTAACTTGTTTTTCCATACCCCTTATCAAAAGCTTGTGTAAGGTCTAAAAAGCAGCTATGGTGTGGTTAGCAGGTTTTTTGTTTTGTGCATCTTTTACCTTTTGTGTGAAAAATAAGAGTTGGTCTATTGTTCCATGTCCTTTCCTAAATCCATATTGTTCTTCTGGTAAGAGATTTCTTGTGTCGGGGTGGTAGGTGAGTCGTCTGAGTATAATTTTTTCCATTAATTTGTAGCAAATATTTGTTAGGGAGATAGGTCGGTACTTTTTCGGGTCATCAGCAGATTTGTCAAGTTTTTAATGGGAATTATTGTTGCATTTTTACAGTCTTGAGGCAATTTTACAATTTTCCAGGAGTTATTGAAAATATTAAGAAGTCTTTCTTTGCCAATTTTGCCCAAGTTTGATATCATTCGGCCATGGATTCCATCTGGCCCAGGAGTCTTGTTTAGGTTAATGTTTTCTAATGCATAAGCTAGCTCTTTCATATTGATTTTTTCATGGAAAATATTATGAGTGCTGGTGACATTTTTACAGTCATGAATAATCTTTCGGGCCTTTTTTCAACCTTGATTTTACTACTTATTTGATATGAATTACCTAAAAGATTGGCAGCAATTTTGTCATTAGTTGCTGGTGTACCATCTGTATTCTTAATCATATTTGTGTTTTCAGTTTGTGGCTGGACTCTGTCAATTTGTTTTGCCAAATTCCAAAGTTTTGTATTTGGGTTTCTTGGGTTCAGGTTTTCACAAGTTTGTTTCCATTTTTCCCTTTTCACATTTACGTATAATCTTTTTTATTTTTGCAATCACATTGTTCAGTTCAGTTCGACAATATTTTTGGTTTTGGCTGCACTTTTTTGTAGTTCATTTCTTCTAGTTATAAGTGTTTGAATATTTTTTGCCTGGTGTGATTATTTGGAATCCATTTCTTATTATTACCTCTTGGTATTGAAACTTTGGCTGCTTTAATAATGGTGTTTTCGAAAGATATCATATTAGCCTTTTTGAAGTTCCAGAATTTTTCTTAATTGAGCTAGTTTTGGTCTTGGTGCTAATTTCTATCAAATTAGGCAAATGATCACTTCCAAAACTTTTTAATATTTGCTATTTGCATTTGTGGAAAATGTCAGGATAGTAAAAACTTATATCAAGGGCTTGTGCAGTATTATAGCTTGTTGGAATGATGGGTAGGATTCCCATCATTTAAGCACATGAAGGCATTGTCGTCAAATATGTTTGATAGTATTTTGCCTCTTGGGTTTGGCGTAGAACATCCCCATAGTTGATGTTTGGCATTAAGGTCACCTACAATAATAGTGTTGTCTGTAAGAAATTGAGCCATTGTTCCATCGTCAATAAATGTATTGTTTGGAGGGTGATACATATTGTATATGTGGATGGCTTTGTTTTGATTGAGGTAGACTTTGATACCTTGGACTTCGAGGTCTAATGTGTTTGTAATATTAACAGCTATGTCCTCATAGTACAAATTATTGATTAAAATTGCTAGGCCACGCCCTTCAACAGCATATACAGATGGATCTTCAGACCTTACCCTGAGTAATGGAGGGGCCGGAATTAACATAATACTGCAAGATGGAACAAACATCAAAATCAAAGAAGGAGCAGGACAGATTTCGTCAAACTTCACTTGTGAACTGACAGCTATCTGGAAAGCCCTTGATGTATGCCTTAACCAACCATCCCTGCATCAAGCAGAAGGAATTTTAATATACAGCGACTCCATATCCGCTCTAGAAGCAATTCAGAAGAGCAATACTAAAATCACACAGAAAATACACTCGCTACTTACCCAACTGGAACCATTGGAGAATAAATGCATTCTACATTGAATCCCTGCCCATGCTGGGATCAGGGTTAATGAAATGGCATTCGAATTGGCATAGGAAGCCAGAAAGTTGAGACAAAGGAAAGAACAAATGTCATTATTTGACGCTAATTTCATTGTCAATATACAAGATAATTAAACAAAAAAAAAAGAAAAGATCAAAATGCGAAATAAACTCTGAGAGAAAAATGACAAAAACTATAACAAGACTTAGAACAAAACACTATAAAGGAATGACAATACATCCAGATAGCACAAGAACCTATAGGGCATGCAACAATTGTCCTGGTGTGGAACTTACACCTACCCACATATTCTCATAGCCAGCAATGGCCGCAGCCTTGCAAAAATTAGACATAGACCCAGAGCAGCTGCTTTATACACACAAGATGCTGCTGCTTTGATGGAGATACATGGATACATCTGAGGTTCTTTATTGGACACGACAACAACAACGGCATTCCAGAGTGAAATAAATTATCAGAGATAGATACATATTTTTCAGATGAATTAAAATAAATATAATCAATACTGAGTGAGAGTTGAATTAAAAATATTAGAAATTTATTATCTTCGGAAACAAACCGTATCTGAAATATCAATTTTCTTTTTGCTACATGTTTAATTTGCATTTACCTATTTTACATATCTCTGATTGTATTTGAAAATCGTTAACCAATTCTTCATACTTTTGGCGAAGTGGTGTTTTATTAATTTGTTATTTGATATTATTAGGGTTCTTTCCTGGTATTCAAAAAGGAAAAATACGTGTCGATCAGTTATATTTTTCAATTTATCAAACAATTTGGCCGCTGAATCTCTGATTCTGGTGGAGCGCCATCTAGCGAATAAAGTTGTAACTAAAATCAATTTCGAAAATTTCATTATTTGCCATAAAAAATCCCATTACATCCTGAACACAATGGTGTTTACCGCATTGCTCTAGCGTAAATATTCGCGGAGTTATTAATTTTTAAAGTTGTGCGAGACTTTTGGATCACCCTGTATATATGAATTAAAGCAATGTTTTTTGTTGTTGTTTATTATTCCAATACAATATGTAAAGGCGGTGATAAAGGATGAGCCAGAACACTGGTAATATGCAAATTTTATATGAAATAATTCATCAAACACTAATGTCTCTTTTCCAAATTAAAATAAAAACAACTTTTTTCTGTTCTTAATGCGATGGGAATAGAGAGAGGGCTTGGCTCATCATTCGCAGTAAGGATAGTAGAAGTTTTGTTTTATTTTTGTGAGAGAAACATTCGTCGTGCTTAATAGTTATATTTCTTTTATATACACTCATGAATAAAACTAAGGGAAAGTATTTGATGTCGCCGGTCGTCTGTTTTTTTTTTCTTTTGAAGAAGACAGAGATGTAATTTTGTTCACATTTGATTATCTCGTGTGTCTTCAATAAAGGTCACTGTAATATCTTTCATAGTTATTGTCTGAATCCCGATATACACGTTAAAAGGTACATCTTCCTTAAGTTTTGTCCATGAGTGTACTATATTCACACTTGGTTATCTCGTATGTCTTCAATAAAGATCACTGTAATATCTTTCAGAGTTATTATCTGAATCCCGATATACATGCTAAAAGGTACAACTTCCTTAAGTTTTGTCCATGAGTGTACTATATTCACACTTGGTTATCTCGTGTGTCTTCAATAAAGGTCACTGTAATATCTTTCAGAGTTATTGTCTGAATCCCGATATACATGCTGAAAGGTACAACTTCCTTAAGTTTTGTCCATGAGTGTACTATATTCACACTTGGTTATCTCGTGTGTCTTCAATAAAGGTCACTGTAATGTCCTTCAGAGTTATTGTCTAAATCCCGATATACATGTTAAAAGGTACAACTTCCTTAAGTTTTGTCCATGAGTGTACTATATTCACACTTGGTTATCTCGTGTGTCTTCAATAAAGGTCACTGTAATGTCCTTCAGAGTTATTGTCTGAATCCCGATATACATGTTAAAAGGTACAACTTCCTTAAGTTTTGTCCATGAGTGTACTATATTCACACTTGGTTATCTCGTATGTCTTCAATAAAGGTCACTGTAATATCTTTCAGAGTTATTGTCTGAATCCCGATATACATGCTAAAAGGTACAACTTCCTTAAGTTCTGTCCATGAGTGTACTATATTCATACTTGGTTATCTCGTATGTCTTCAATAAAGGACACTGTAATATCTTTCAGAGTTATTGTCAGAATCCCGATATACATGCTAAAAGATACTATTTCCTTTTGTTTTGTCCATGAGTGTACTATATTTACACTTGGTTATCTCGTGTATCTTCAGTAAAGGTCACTGTAATATATTTCAGAGTTATTGACTGAATCCCGATATACATGCTAAAAGGTACAACTTCCTTAAGTTCTGTCCATGAGTATAGAAGGCGCGTTATTGTCTTTAATATTATATATATGTTTTATATAAGCCCTATTTGATATATTTCTATTAAAAACTTATTTTAGTATATTATATATAATTTTCTTAAGGTTTCAATTAACAAACAATCTTTTCTCTACACAAAAACAGTAAATAAGATGTTAGATTTTTGAAATTGTATAATATTCGTTTTTGTTAAAGATAAGTATACTGTTCATTATAGTTAATAATATGTTTCAAATTATAATTATAAAATATAAACTCTATGTTATATATATTTCATAAAATAATTTCAAAAATTTCATTATCATACGAATTCTCCAAATTCTTATAAAGGTTTTCTAATAATAATAGAATATATAACAATGTGCTATTTGAATTTAAATATAAACATAATAATATTATTATATATCTTGAATAATAATTAAAACTAATCTTTAACATTGTTTATTATACTTCAACTTTTATTTCTACATTTGTTTTTAAATACCCAATTGTTTTATCATGTTTCTAATTTCGCCTAACAAATATACAAATTTATAGTAACCAACATATGCAAATTTTATCTTTGTTCTTATTTAACTTGATATCGTAAACATAACATCCATTGTAAGCATTTTTCTGTTCACCTTCCGTGGTTTCTCTTTTCTCTGATAGTTTTTAGGTGTAGTATATTTTCTTATTACTAGACTACAAACATTCCCTCGAGAAAAACCTGGGCGAAGCCGGGTACATCCGCTAGTTAAATATAATATTCTCTTTTTAGATACATATTTACCGGTTATATATATATAAAAGGTAAAATATACATAATTATATCCTATTTATAAATCAATCATAAAAGAGGGTTGCTCTATGAAAATGTTCATGTATATTTCTCCTGTTCTCAGAATTTATATGTCTATAGTTTGATTAAACACCTCTTACCTAAGAATAGCTTTATACACAGTATCAGATAGACACTAATGGAGACAAAACTTGAAGAAGATGTACCTTCTAGCGTGTATTTTGGGACAATAACTCTGAAAGATTTTGCAGTGACCTTTATTGAAGACACACGAGATACCCAAGTGTGAACTAAATCGACTTTGTCTTAAAAAAAAAAAAAAAACAGACGACCGGCGACATCATAGTCTTTCCACTTTTTAAAGTTTTTTTTTTCCATAATTGCATATTTCCAACAATACTATTTTTTAAATTCACAGCGATTATTTGATATTTATTTAGGCATATGGCGAAAGTATATTCAGAAACCTTCAGTTAAAGTATAATGGTATTCCTTTTTTACTCAATTTAATTATTTATAAAAATAAATTCGAGCTAACATAGTTTCTATTTTCTTCTACAGATGGCGCCCTATTTCATTCTTTTTTAAAGTCAACATTATATCCATATATATAAAATGAAAGGATTTAAAAGCGCGAATGTTTCTTTTATACATAATACAAACTTCTACTGCCCTTACTGCGATGAAAAAATATATTGGGAGGGCTTGGTTCATCAGTGGTAAACCCTCCCAGCGGTTTCGCCAATTTATCCTTTCATTTTATATGTATAGATGGCGCGTTTTTGCTTTGTGTTAATTATATTCATAGTTCAATCAAAATATTTTTTCCAAGAGTTTAACCTCAGTAAGGTAAAAAAGAAAAACAGCCAAATGATATATAACAGCGGTATGGTAGATTAAACTGGCGAAACCGCTGGGAGGGTTCACCACTGATGAGCCAGACCCTCCCAATATTTTATCATTGCAGTAAGGAAAGTAGAGAATTGTTTTATTTCAAAAAAGAATCATACGTGTCTAAAATAGTTTAAAATTTTTACAACAGATGGCGCGCTAATGCATCATATTAATTAATATACTCATTAACTAGTAATTATTTATAAACTGTATTCATTAAATCCTAATTACAATTAGTTATATATTCAAACAAATAATAGCAATAAATTATTAATAAATCCATTTTCTTCATTCGCACATAAAGAAAGAAAAAGCAATTATCATTTGACTCTATAGTAATAATAAAAAAAAACAGACGACGAAAATGTACATGGTTAAATACTTAATCTAAATATTCATTATTATTATTATTATTATTATATTTTAATATTAACAAGGTTCTGATTAATTACGGTAATTACAAATGAATATTAAAATAAATCACCATAGTTAGTAATCAACAGAGAGAATAAAAATCAACGAAAACTATAGGAATATGAAGTTGGTCAAAAAAAAAAAAGAAATGTGTGAGTTTGTATTCAACATCATTCTAAGCAAAGGTAGGTTCTAACCCTAATGCCAGTCACTCACGAAGCTTTCCGTCTTATATCGTGCCAGACGAAGTAGAGAAAATAGTGTTGAAGGATCTCTTCAAAATGGCGACCATTCTGATGACATGGTCATGTGACATGAATCGTAATCTGCATGCAAAATATGACCAATAGACGCATTGTGCTGTTTTTTAGTTTCTTTGTAATTATTTTTATATTAGAGGGAACACACTGGTGTCGGTAGCAATTATCTTTTTAAAAAAAATTCTTGTAATTTTCTCTCTTTTTTTTACACTTTAATTATCCTTGTTTTTTTTTATCTTTTTTAAATGTAACCTATCAATTATGTATTCTTTTTTCATTATTATTATTTTATTGAGTTCGTTGTTTTTTTTATCTATATTCGTTTGATTTTTTTGAAAAAAAGGTTTTATTTTTCTATTGCTAATGAGAATATTTTGAGATTTGAATTTTTGTTATATGAATTATATTTAGATTGATTGATATATTGTTAATTTTTGGAAATAAGACTATTTTATTGAGATACGTTATGTAAATTAATGAGTGTCATTTCTATTTCATAGCCTCCAAATACATATTGTTGCACCAAGTTGCAGCCTTGCAGGGTCGTCGACCTTGGTTTCCTCCTTCTTGGTGTTATACACGTTTCTCGAGCGGGTTTCCATACTCAAAGAAAATAAATAAAAGTAAAACTAACTAAATAAAAGTAAATAAAAATAAATTACCTTTTAAAGTTATTGCGTTTATTTATTCGTTGTCTTCCTCGTAGATCGTGATCCGCAGTCTTAGGTCTAGGTCCTCTCTCGCTCCAATAACCAATCAAGATATATGTACAATAAAATATTACAAAAAGAATGAAACTATAAAAAGGAATGATGATAATCTAAATAATCTGTTTTAAATATATATTATTCTGCTGTCCTAAAAGCTTATGTCCATAGTTCTTCTAAAATACCCATTCCAAGAGTCTTACAACAGTCACCTATAAAAGGAAGTTCCAAAAATGCAATATAACAGCGGTATGGTAGATTAAACTGGCGAAACCGCTGGGAGGGTTCACCACTGATGAGCCAGGCCCTCCCTTTAATTTTTCCATCGCAGTAAGGACAGTAGAAATTGTTTTATTTTAAAAAGAATATTACGCCTCTAAAATAGTTTTATGATTTAAAATATATATTAAATATCATAGAATATTTTGAATAAATGTAGGGCGTATTGACATTGATGTAACAATATTAATCTAGTATAATTCTGGTGGGTAGTTAGCGACTGCAGTTTTTTGTAAATGCATTACATGTATATACACTCATGGACAAAACTTAAGGAAGTTAAAACTCTTTTATGTTATCGGTTGTCTATATTATATATGTTTTTTTTTTAAGGAGAGCAATTTTGTTCACACTTGGTTATCTCGTGTGTCTTTAATAAAGGACCCTGTAATATATTTCATAGTTATAAAATTATCTGAATCTCGATATACATGCTAAAAGTTACAACTTCCTGTAATTTTAATTCTTCTGTTCATTCGTTTCGTTAATTAATTTTTAAAATATTTGATTCGAAAAAAAATGTCGTTTCTTCTAAAGTTGAATTTTAACAATATATAATGTACATTGAATTAGTAATATTTTATCTTATGTTTAATCAGATATAGTGAACAAAAAATGTTCGTTCATATCTCTTAAATATACATATTTACATACTAGTTGAATTCACCTGGCTTCGCCCTGGTTCTTACTGAGTGATTTTTGTACCCAGCGAAAATTATTTAAACACAAATGTTGTTTATTATGATATTAGATAAATATTATTGGTATAGAGTAATAGTAATGGCAATGTGTTGTATTTATGTTATAAAAACAAATTAGATTTTCTGCTGATTTTGGAATTGTTGAATTATGCTATGCTGATGCAGTCGTGGGAATAATAAAATAATTTTGATCAGAGATTTCTTTATTTGAGCTGAGGAATATATATAAAAGAACATAATTTGATAAAAGTAATGCCTGGCTTAAGGCGAGTAGAATAAGGAAAACAAAATATTATTTACATAATGTACAAAAGTTTTGAGCCGGCCAACGAGAAACAACAACAACGGGTTATATAAAGAAAAAGCGCGACCTCTAGCGGTCGATTTAACAGAGTATTTGTATCTATGAAATATAATTTTAAATAAAATAATATTTTTATATAACATATATATATATTAAGTATAATTAATTAATTGTTCCCCCACAGAGTATGTATATAAGATCACAAGTAAAAAGGAGCTAACTGTAAGAAGATAAGTTTGTTTACTATGTTATATTTTGTTCCCTCTCTTGTAAATCTATAATGTTTGATTCATCTTCTTGGAATCAATATCTTTTAAAAAGTCTTAAGCAACAACAACAACAACAACAAAATCCTTTATTAAGACACTATTGTCTTACAAGGGGATTCCCCTAAAAGGTTATATATGTACATGAGTGAGGAGGAAAAGCAATTTAGAGGGGAGGGGGAGCAATCAGCCGTTGTCTGTGGAGTTGAGCACTTCTTCTCTCATTTTATCAATCGCCTTGAAAAATTTAAAATATTTATAAACAAATGTTTTATCCAGCAGGAGAGCAGTAAAGATTTTATATACATGTTGTTCATTGTAGTAAGTTAGCTCCGAAATTTCGCGAATTTCCATTCTCTTTTCATGTAGGAATGGGCAATGGAATAGATAGTGGACCAAATTGTCTTGGATGCCAACATTGCAGAAGTAGCAATTTAAAGGGTCGCTGTTCCAAAATCCCGTGATATCCTCGCGGAAAAGTAGCCATAGAAAAAAGTCTTAAGCAAAGTCAACATAATGTTTATGATAGAAACTCATTAATACATTTTTATTACTATCATTTTATATTTCTTCAAAATAAAGATACTTCGGCCAGTAAATCTTTTTATTGTCTTGACGTTTCAACAAAAATATTTTGTTCTCGTCAGGAGCAAATAAAAATTAAAACATTTGGCAAAGCGTTAAAAATTATTCTAAGGTTGCAAAGGCGTTCTCACGCGATATTTCATTTTATATATACAAACTATATAAAATGAAAGGATTTAAAAGCACGAATGTTTCTTTTACAAACTTCTACTGTCCTTACTGCGATGAAAAAATATATTGGGAGGGCTTGGCTCATCAGTGGTTTACCCTCCCAGCGGTTTCACCAATTTAATCCACCAGACCGCTTCTCAGAGCTCTAATACTGTATTGGACGATTTTGCTTATATACGCAGCAGTGAAGGTTGGAATCTCAGAAATGGTTTTCAATAAAACTATGGACATAAGCTTATAGAACAGTAGAATTACATTCGAATATTTGGATCGAGCAATGCTCTTCCGTAAACAATAAAGACAAGGCAAGTTATATGACCTATGACTATGGTATAATATTCTCAAAATTGTTGGTAGATTTGATATACAGAGTAACCTTCTTTTTCTCAGAAAGATAATCCATAAGAAATAATGAAAACCTAATTTCAATTGATCAAATAAATATAAACTTTTCAGAAGACCAAAAAAAAAAAAAGGAATATATATAATATCATGAAATAAAAGTATATTTTAAAATTTACTTTTCCTATTATATTTTCTGTTATCTTTTTTTTTTATATCTTATCATACACACACATTAAAAGTTATTTTAAATATTCACAGAATAAATTTAAAATCCAGGGTTGCTAAATTTAACTTTTAAGAAATTAATCCCCAAGAGTGTAAAAAATATGACTTTCTTGAATTATTATACGGATAATTAAAGTATATTTAAAATATGAAAAAAGGAAACAATTTTAACCATTAAAAAAAAATTATATATGTTTCGAAGATTTAATAATGTAAATTTCATTCATTATTAGTTTTTTTAGAGAATTTTAAAATGAAGATAATATATGGCGACGAAAACGTTTAACAAAATTTAAAGACATACTTCAAAAATTAAAGTTTATGCCATTTTTCTCTTTCAGCTTTAAAAAATTCACTTTTAACTGCCTATTAAAAGTACCATCTTTTTCGTCGTTTAAAAGGTTTTAATTCTGTGTGTAGTTTTTAGAGGTTTTTATTGTCTAATAAATTTGTTTGGGTCGTTAGGGTTTTCACTAATATTTGTATTTTATAACCCTAAAACGTTAAAATTTGTCATAAAATTTAAGAGAGCGGGATAAAAAACGGATTTAAAAGGAATAAATTTGTAACTGTATTAGTACTTTGAGAATTTTCTGAAGTGTAGTTAAAGAAATAAAAGAGATAAATCCGTTTTTAAAAATATAAAGCATAGGAGATTTTTATTTTATTTTATCAAACGATAATTTAAATTACGTATTTTCTTTGGATTTTTGTGATATAGCTTATAACATTATAAATTAAAAATATAGATAAGAGGTTTTTAGGTTATATATATATACAATTTATTTACATATTATAAAATACAATCTATTTGTAAACAGAAGAATATTTTGTATTTACAGAAAATTAAATTTAAAGAATATTTTTATCATTGCGTTTTCATTTCAAATGTGAAGTTTAGTAAAAATAGTAAAATATAATTGAATAATATGTTTATAATATCATTGATAATAGTTATATTTTTGTGTGAGTGTTAGAAAAAAGGTATAAAATAATTATGTTTAAAAATATTATAATCAAAATGGTCTTATTTTCATCCGAAATATAGCAACAGAAGAAATAATTATACGTTAATATAAATATTATTTGTCTTTGTATATTAATTTTATACATACTTTTTTTTTCAAAAAATAATAATTAAATTTTAATAAGGTATTTTTTTTTATACTAAACATGACAAATTTTATTTTGAAAACGCTTCTTAGTTGAACAAAATATATTCTTTAAACAATTTTAACATTTTTAAAAAATAAAATTTTCAAAAAAAATATGCTAACGAAATTGTATTAAAGATATTTTGTATATAAAAAATGAAATAAGAGGTATTTTAATAAAATAACTTTTTTTCCAAGTGAATAGAAATAATAAAAAAAGAGCGCAAAATATATCAGGGCTTTGATAGAAAACTAGGGTAAAACAAACGACAGTCCCAAATGGACATTGTCGAGGCAAAAAGAGAAATTTTCAACATTTTAGGTGAAAACTAACCATTTGGCTTGTGTAGTTCTTTATTTTTCACAATTGTAACACCGTTAGGCTTAAAGTTTTCACGTCCAGAAACGAACAAAGAATTGTTAAAACTCGTTTTTTTATAGCCCCGTGAAAAATGCGTTTTGATAAAATTATGTTTGTTCCATGAAATGGGACGAAAAAAAAAACTTTTTTCTTTAATAGAAATAAAGATTTTCTAAACTTTCAATTTCTTTTACTATTTGTAATTATGCAATTATATATTATAAAATCGATTTATAATAGGTTAATACTATATATATATTTTTAAATATAATTTTAATTATATTAAATAGAAATAAAAATCATCCCCAATATATATAATAAATATATTTTTAAATGATTAAAAAGATTTATTTTTACTAATCCTACCTACACGTGATACAGACCATGACCCATCATGCTGGGTAGTTAGCGATTGCCTTTACTGTAAGTGGATCCCATGTCTATACATGTTGAAGCAGTTAGACTTTTATACTTACAAATGTTCTAGAGTCCTGTTTGGTTACTTGCACTCACTGGTTGTACCTTTTCACGAATCGGGAGCCATTAGAACAGTTTTTTCATTAATTAGAAAAAAATGCCCAATGCGGGATATGATTCCAGGTCGGAGATATCGAAAGCTAATTAACTTATCTCTAGTAAAAATGACTAAATAGAACTCTTCGAAATCCCTCAAATATACCACTCCTTCTGTAAATGGTCACACACATTCTATATCTTTTTAACAATTTTTATTTATAGTATTTTATTTATTTATTTAACAGTTGGGAGAGACACGCCATATCCACAATTTGGATAATTACGTGTATATCTGAAATTATATACAATTAATACAATTGAACATTGGAAATCATTAAAATTAAACGTTCGATGTTAAATTTTACATATAGTAATTATAAGTAGTAGCTTGAAATGTGTACAGTCAACACTTTCGCCTCAAAATATACATCCTGCAGAATCTATTAAACTTGATGTATTGGTCTTTATTGCAAGCAGCTTGATTTGTATTAGTCAGGTAAAGGATCATTTATAGGAACATCCTCAGTTGTTTATTTGGCATTATCTTTATCGGATTGAAGGTGTAATAGTGAAAATGTTTTTACTTTCATAAATTTAACTTTCTCAGTACAATTTACATTTATGTTTTCACTTTCAGTTATATTTATAAATACTATATTTTTATCATATTGTAGCATTGGCCGACTTCATGGAACAGTAAGCTCGCGTCGGGTTGTTCCAGGCGAACCCATGCGAGAAGGCACGCGCCACCGCCAGTGATTCTTTTCCCCGCTCGCGCTAGTGCTTCTTTTTCTTTGCTCTCATATAAACAACCTGTATAAACTTTATATAAATTTCTCTCCCTTATTAAATTGTTCTTAATTGCCATACGACTTGATAATTATTTCATCACTACAATATATAAAAATAACTAGTTCTATTAATACTCATCTCATATTTCTTTCTTTTTGTTATTATAAAGCCTGTATAAGGACGTCTGAAAGCTTGCGAATAAAGTTCTTATAAGACACTTCAATTGTCGTTATATTTTACTAACTCATCTCAATATAATACACTGCTGCTTGTGATTGTAAAACGACACTTGAATTTACACCGCATGAGTTTCTTTTCAACGAAAAATCAAATTTTTATTTCAAGGTGAAATATCGACTATTTCTAACCTTTTTGGATAAGGTATGAAAGGATGAATTATAAAAAGTGATGATGAACGGAAAATAAAAAAGTGTCCAGGGATGGAAATCGAACCCATAATCTGCCCGGTAAGCGGAACACTGTGGGTTCGATTCCCATCCCTGGACACTTTTATTTTTCCGTTCATCATTACTTTTCATAATTCATCCTTTCATACCTCATCCAAAAAGGTTAGAAATAGTCAATATTTCACCTTGAAATAAAAAATTTGATTTTTCGTTGAAAATAAACTCATGCGGTGTAAATTCAAGTGTCGTTATCTCTATATGCAATTTTCTTCTATACATCAAGACAATGATAATCTCCCTTTTCACTATAACAAGAAGAAAAACACAAGTCAGGGAGAAGAGATTCGTTATATAAGAGGAGAATCGTACAAGCTTTCAGGTGAGATACCCGTAGAAGGACATCTTGCCAGAAAACTTGTACAATCATTCTCTTATAAAAGAAGCACTTCTGCATGACTTGTGTTTCTTCTTTTTTTCTCTATAGATATCCCCACATAGTATATTCTTAAAAATGGCATATCCTGACCATGAGCACATGTGCTTTACAGAAGGGAGAGCGCCATCTGGTGGAACAGAAATCAACTCTTCATTGATTTAACCTGTTCCCTGATATTTGAACAACCCAATTTCTTGATAAATCAAGAAAAGCCATCCATGAACACGTTTCGCGCTTTTGGCGCTCGTCAGCCTTTCTTGGTTGGCCAAATATCAGGGAACAGGCTAAATCAATGTTTAGTTGATTTCTGTTCAACCAGATGGCGCTCTGCCTTCTGTAAAGCACATGTGCTCATGGTCAGGATATGCTATTTTTGATATTGATTTCAACACCTGATCTTTTTATCTTTTATTTTTTTGTTTCGCTTTTTCATAGTATATTCTATTCAAAACATTTTTATACAACGCAATTACTGAATATGACTCTTAATATACAACATATACAGTAGAACCTCTCGGCATAGGACAACACCATAGTTTTCTTGAAAACCATTTCTGAGATTCCATCATTCAGTGTTGCGTATATAAGCAGAATCGTCCAATACAGTATTAGAGCTCTGAGAAGCCTTCAGGTGGATTAAATTGGAGAAACCACTGGGAGGGTTCACCACTGATGAGCCAAGCCCTCCCAATATTTTTTTTTTATCGCAGTAAGGACAGTAGAAGTTTGTATTATGTATAAAAGAAACATTTGTGCTTTTAAATCCTTTCTTTTTTATATATAGATGGCGCGTTATTGCTTTGTGTTAAAACAACACTTAGTTGCAGAGCCAAAGTGTCCTTTAGGGAGAGGTGTTATCTTACCAGAGAGTTGCTAAATTGTAAGAATTGTAATTTTGTAATTTAAAACTGTCCTTTATAGAGATGTATCTTCTAACGCGAGTGGCTTCTTATTTGAGGTTTACTATATATAAAAAAATATTTTTTTATGTGTCTTTACTCTAAAAAATAAAGCAATTGTAAGAAATGAACAAAACCCCATTGTAAGGATAAACCTACACAAAGGTAACCATTGACACATGGCTCAAAAAAGAAAGCCATAGGGGAACAATTAAACCCATGGTAACCATGTATACATTAGTGATGTATTATTTCTATGGTCATTTGATTCTATCCTCACAATACATGTCCATAAAATATTCATGGTAATCCATTTCTACCTTTGTATGCTTCCTTCCCCCCTAGCTATATGGAAAATATATACAGTCGAACTTGGATAATTCGAACCCCAAGGGACCATAAAAAAATTCGAATTATCCAAAAATTCGAATTAAAGATGTTTTGAATAAAGGCTTAAGGCTTTTAGGGACCAAGATAAATATTCGAATTAAAGAGGTTTTCGAATTAAAGAAGTTCGAATTATCCAAGTTCTACTGTATTGTGATAAATTAAACTATACTCGGGTGTTGTCAGTATTTTTACAATATTCTAGTACGTTTCAGCACTTATCTATATCAGCACTTACTTAACAGTTTAAACAGAAAAATTGACCTTCTTCCACAATACCTACACATATTAAATAACAATAATACCCTATCTGTTCCCTCACCTTGAAAGAATCAGACCTCTCAGGTTTCTCGTACTTTTGGTCTGAGGGGTTTCCGATGGTTTTTGCCTTTTCCTAGCATCCTAAGGTAGTCATCCTTTTCTTAGAACAAAAATTTGTTTACATAGATAAAGAGGAAACAATTTTGTATAATAATTCAAAAATTCGCTAAGTTCTTATTATGTAAATATTTACCTGTATATAAACATTATCTTTCAGTTTCTTGAAGAGTTGTCTGTCGAACGACGTCAAAGTCCGAAAGCTTTCCGAATTTACAACTGTAATAAAAGAAACACGTCACCTTTAACTTTTGTTTCTTCTTCAAATGATGTCAGGCGATTCCTTCTCTGTCGGTCTGTATGTCTAAAGCGCTAAGAAACGGTCTGGTAGATTAAATTAGCGAAACCGCTGGGAGGGTTCACCACTGATGAACCAAGCCCTCCCAATATATTTTTTCATCGAAGTAAGGACAGTAGAAGTTTGTTTTATATTTTTAAAAAATGACCATTGGTTCTTTGATGTTTCCATTTCTTATTTATGGGTGTCTAAATTTTACAGATAAATTTTTAAAAAATGTTAAACAATATGATATTTCAGTGCTTTATAATAGTTAATAAATAATATGTAACTATTTTATTCCGCAGTTACTTTCTAACTTAAATTTTACAATCCTATTCAAATGCTTAAAAAGAGCTAAATGTTGATAAAAAGTGGAGCAAGGTGATAAATTAATGAAAGAGGTTACCTTCTGATTCTGTAACTGAATATACTTGATGATCACCGCCATCTATCAGAAAATATATCAACTGTCTGTTGATTTAAAAAATATATTTCAAAAAGTTTCAAATGCGAAACCAAAAAGGTGTAGTATTTTGGTTCAAATATATGCTCATGGACATAAATTAAGGAAGTGGAAAGTTTTTGATGTCGTCGGTCGTCAGTTTTATTTATTTATTATTTTTTTTTTGAAGGAGACAGAGGCAATTTTGCATACACTTGGTTATCTCGTTTGCCTTCAATAAAGGTCACTGTAATATATTTCAGAGTTATAATCCCGATATACATGCTAAAAGGTACAACTTCCTTAACTTTTGTCCATGAGTGTGAACATGTCACATGCTAATGTTCTTGGTACTTATACGGTGTAAATATTTTAAATTTTATCCATCGCATGTGCGACTTAGTTGATATTTATTCCGATAGATGGTGCAAACCATCATCAACGCTCCGTGATAGATTCAGGATCTGTTGTGTTTTATTTTAAAGAGTATTTTAGACTCTCCAAGCCAAGACAAAATCAAATTTCAACATACCATATTGTTAGAGAAAGCTTTATAGAGAATTGTTTCCAAAACACGGGCTACTAATTTCTGTAATAGAATTCCAGTAGCATCATAATGTTATATGGCGCAAGGTTTTTATGTGGTCACCAAATAAAACATTCAATAATGGTTTAGGTGTTAATTATTAAACTAGATCATTAGGAAGATGAGGGTTTTTAATTATTAATATAAGCAAATATATAGGCCTACCGGTAGATAATTATAACATAATTATGATAGGACAATCGCTATAATGTACCTTTTTCCCATCAAAGCTGTTCCAACGTTGATTGAAACACACTTTATCTACTGGTGTATTCACCATATGTCTACACAGCAAGTTGAAAATATCAGGTTTCCAGGAATATTTTATAATATAATATAATGAGGCTTATGATTGTAAAACGACATTTGAAAATTATCCTGCATTGTGTTTCTTTTGAACGAAAAATCGATATTTTTTTTTGCTTATCCCTAGTACACGTGGTACAGGCCATGATAATCATGGTGGGTAGTTAGCGACTGATTTTACTGTAAGCGCACCACATGTCTACACATGTGAAAAGCAGTTCGACTTTGCACTTACAAATGTGCCAGAGTCCCGTTTGGTTACTTGCACTCGCTGGTGGGGTTGGACCTTTGCAAGAATCGGGGGCCATTGGAGCATTTTTCTTTTTTTAAACAGAAAAAAGTGTCCAATGCGGGAATCGAACCCGGGTCGTAGTGGTCGAAAACCAAACGGTTTAACCAGCCTTCCTTTTAAGGAGAAATAACGATTATTTCTAACCTTAGGGATGAAGTATGAAAGGATGAATTGTGAAGAGTAACTTTATATAATATTTACGAACGGAAAAATATGTCCAGAGTAGCCTAGTGGACATGGCATCTGCCCGGTAAGCGAAACACTGTGGGTTCGATTCCCATCCCTGGATACTTTTATTTTCCGTTTATCATTACTCTTCACAATTCATCCTTTCATACTTCATCCCTAAGGTTAGAAATAATCTTTATTTCTCCTTAAAATAATTTTTGATTTTTCGTTCAAAAGAAAACACATGTGGGATAATTTCCAGGAATATGTTTTTTTTTTTAAATTTTATTTCAAATATCTAGCTTTCGGACGCATGAAAGATCTTCTACAGGATAAACATAAAAATAAAATTATATCTCTAGAGGCCTGTGTATGTGATGTGTGTGCGTTTTCATCTTAATATTATAACAAAAGATTATTCAATTAAATTATAAATCCCAGGTTTCTACTATGTTTTATGTCTTATTTTGTCGCCGTTTTTTAAATAGAATTAAAGATGAAATTTAATTTTATTTTACTTTCATATAAAATTATGTAAAAAATAGTATCTAGTTATAACTCATTTCCTATCGGCGAGAAAGATTGATATTGAAATTGATTTATTACAATGTTCATATAATATTAATAAATTAAATTTAATTGCCATCTATCGTTAAAATTTTACACAAATAAATTTACTGGCAATGCGTTTCTTTTAAATATCATCAAATATTATCTCTACAGACCTTACTGCAATGATATGAGTTATTGAATGAGAGGGCTTGGCTCATCAGTACTGAACCCTCTCAGCGGTTTCGCCAAATTTAATCTCTAGACCGCTCTACTATTGTATTGGATTGGTTTGGAGTATACCCTGTATTTTCTATGGATTTGAAAATAGAGCAATCCATAGATAAATATTTAATTAAAAAGACATATATTGGATCAAAATATCATTTATTTTACCATTATTTCAGTTGGCTGAACGCCAACCTTTATCAAGGTGTTATAACATATTTAATGTGTTAAAATGTTATAACACCTTGATAAATGTTGGCGTTCAGCCAACTGAAATATTGGTAAAATAAATGATATTTTGATCCAATATATGCCTTTTTAATTAAATATAATATTATATATGGTTAATTACAAAATTGAATAAATACGAATAAATAAGATTATACAAGTATAATGATAAATATAGGCGAGAGAGAGATTGAAACTTATTTATAACATTGTTCATATAAGGTTATATATACAATATTGAGAATAAATAAGATTAAATTAACAGATTTATTATGTTAATCCAGTAGAAGGGCTATCATATGGCCGAAAGATAGAGATTTGAAATTTAAAAAAAAAGAAATCTATCCTTGGAATTCTGTTGTTTTTACCTTTAAAATATTGTAAAATGGGATTATATATTCAATTGAAATGTCTAAACATGTAGAGAGCAGTTGGATTTCTACACTTACAAGTTTTTCAGAGTGTCTGCCTGTGACTTGAACTTAACAATGATAAGGTTGGAAATCTGCCAAAATATCGTTGGGGAGGCCTTTGAAAAGCAGTTTCTTTTCTTCAGAAAAAAAAGTTATCAATGCGGGATTCGATTCTGGATCTTGGCTGTTGAAAATCGACGGTTTCTACCATTCGTCAACTGACTCACAAAGCTTAGAGTCTCAGCAAACCTAAAGCCAAGCAATCATTCATTCTTTTAGATGGGAAATACCTATCATCGTTCCATCATGGTTCAATGTCATCAGGAATCAGTCCCAACAACCCTAAATGGTACAGAGCATAGTAAACAAACGTCAAATATGTCCTCCCATCATTCTAAGGAATAACTAGCGAAACCGCTGAGAGGGTTAACCACTGATGAACCAACCCTTTCCTACTGCTATCTTTCACATTACAGTAACATCTTTGAACACCATTGAGGTATAGTTTCACTCTTTTGTTGTTGTTGTCGTGTCCAGATATCCGAAGACGTTTCACTCAATGTCTTTATCAGGTAGTCATTAATGCTAGAATTATCGGGGTGATAAACATTTATGATTCTTTTCTCTGATAGGTAGATTTCTAATGCCTGAGCTTCTGTCGTGCTCTCCGTAGGTTTACTTTGATTAAAGACAATTTCCTTAAATTTGATTTCTGGTGTTTAATCAATTATATGTTATATAAAAGAGTCATATATATGTAAATAATCTATTATATTTACATATATAATAAAACACTTATATAACACCTATTAATATAATCAAAGACATAAATTTCTGTAAGCATCACTTCTTTAATAAAAGAATTAGCATTCACAGAAATATATGTTCTTGATTATATTTACATATATCACATATATGTATTTATAATTCTCTATATAAAATCATATGTTTGTATTAATATGCTTGTATGCAAATATGTTATTTAATAATATTATATGATATATATACTCTTCATTTTTCACACAATATAAAGGGACAAATTCTCGAAATAAATTATATTTGGTATATAAAACTCGACCTGTTCCATTATAAATTTAATATTATATATATCTTCTACTTTAGTTATAGGAATTGAGAGAGTGTTTCGGTAGAAGGAAGAAAATACTCCTAATTGAATCCATTCAAAGAAATTGCTTCTGAAAATACATTTTTTGTTTTTGTCTTTATATATCATCTATTATTGTATGGGAGTACTTCTTTGGACATGGAGAGAAGTAAACATTTTATAAATATAATAATACATCTTAGAGATATAAAATACTCTTCTTTAAAAGCTTTTTATAAGATATTATTGTCGTTGAAATTAAGGAACAAATGTAATAAAAGTCTTTTTAAAACTTCCAACTAAAGTTTTAATTGAAAAGCAATATGAGTATATAAAATAAAAATGGTGATCCAATATGTCTGAATTGATTTTATTAACAATTCTACCACTAATAAAAGCTATCTCTTGATTGTGCAACTGAAGTGTTGATGATGGTTTGCGTCATCTATCGGAACAAAGAGTAATTAAACGTTTACTCTAACTGTATCTTGCTGTTTAGATGCAAACCTTATTGATTTATTAAGAGAAGTATTTTTACAAAAATAGTGAAATAAATAATAAAAATATTTTATAATGTCAGGTGTTGATATTCAAAAAAAGGAGGATTTCCTGACAGCTCACATGAATATTGTAACAAGGTATTTATTAATTTTATTATTTTTTATTAACAGAGTGGTCATTTTTATGTTTATATTTTGCTAATCTGTAAATTTCTCTCGTGGCTTATCTTTTGTTTACCTATCATAGTTTGTGCTTGCCTGAAATAAATTGTTGTCTCCTCCTGAAGTTTTTATCTTCCCTAATTTTCCACGTGGCAATATTTTAAACGGCAGAGCGCCATCTAGTGGAACAAAAATCAACTAAACGTTGATTTAAATTATTCCTTGATATTTGGCCAACCCATTTTTTTGACAAATCAACCTGAATCACGCTGATGAGAGCCAACAGCCCGAAACGCGTTCGTGGTTGGTTTTTCTTAATTTATCAAGAAAATGGATTGGATAAATAGCCTGGAACAAGTTAAATCAACGTTTAGTTGATTTTTGTTCCACTAGATGGCGCTCTGCCATCTAAAATACTCATGTGAGAGGTCAGGAGATGCCTTTTTTATTTTTAATAATAAAACTAAAAGGAAGTTCCAAAAATGCAATATAACAGCGGTATGGTAGATTAAACTGGCGAAACCGCTGGGAGGGTTCACTACTGATGAGCCAGGCCCTCCCATTAATTTTTCCATTGCAGTAAGGACAGTAGAAATTGTTTATTTTTAAAAAAGAATCATACACGTCTATAATAGTTTCGAATTTTGATAACAGATGGCGCGCTAATGCATCATAATTGAAATAGTATTTAATTGATATTTACTCTGATAGAGGCTGTAGATTTTGCTTTGCTATAGAATGAAGAGACTCCTCCGAAAGCTTTCGTAGCTTGTTTTTGTATCCATTTTTTTATCAGTAAAAAGAACAGACGATTCCTTCCACAATTTATGTCTTTATTTCAGTAAATTCACAACCATATTTCAATAAGTGGGATGGAGGAGTTAGGAATTGAAGGATTCAGTAAGCTACCTATTGTGACAGAGTCAAATATGGGGGATAAAAATCACCGGATATCGCTCATTTCCTCAAACTATGCACCGTTTGGACATTGATTTGCATAAAAGGAAAATAAAATATGTAAAATTATGTTTGATTATACATAATACCATCTTGATATTTTAGCCCAATAGTTTTATTTTTATAGAAAATTTATGTATATAAAAATCGTTATGCCTATTTTATTGTGGTGTCAAGATTGTTGCTCATATTCCGTTTTGAACATAAGCTAGAGACATCGTGAGTTGAAGGTAGATGAACACTGAGATATACTCATGGACAAAGCTTAACAAAAGTTGAACCTAAACTAAAAATTAACCTATCCTTACTTATAAAAATAACCTATTCTAGCTAATCCCTTACTTAAATACATAATGGCTTATAAACACACAAAATTAGATTAAGGTTAGAAGCCCCCAGGAACCTAATACTAAGACCTCCTCAAGAAGACAAACAAACATAGACAATATATAGACAAATATAGACAAACAAATATAAGATCCAGATAGGTAAAATCCATTTTAAAAAATATTTTATTATTATCGGTTCCTATGCATTTATGTTTGGAATGCTTGAAAATAGGCATTGATATTTTCTCTAAATTCAAAGAAAAATTCTATGTAGAAATAATTTAATTTTTAATTCACTTTCTAAAACCCCAATATTATTATGCATCTTTTTATACATTTTTGTCAAAATTGATTTTTGTTTTAAAATTGGAATGTTTTATATCGAAATTTAAAAATAAACGATGGTTTGTTTTGTAATATTCAAATTTTTACATTCAGTTAAAAATTGCAATTTTTTTTCTAACATAAAAATACCATTAAAATTAGTAGACAATGGAGTATATTAATTTTGTTTGAAATAGTTTTGAAACTATAGTTAACACCCCTATATTTAAGGTAACTATTTAATTACAAATGTTTTGCTAATAAAATATCTTTATCCATTATTTTAATAACTTAACTACGCTAAAAATATCTAAATAATATTCAATAGAACGTTTATATATTAGTAAATTAAATTTAATTGTTATGAAAACATTATTTTCGGAAGAGCTTTGCTCGATGCAATACCTTGAAATTATATGTATGTACCTCTACAGACCTATAAACTTATGTCCATAGTTCACTAAACACCCCTAAGCTGCCTTCCATAGAAAATACAGGTTATATTCCAAACCAATCCAATACAATAGTAGAGCGGTCTAGAGATTAATTTGGCGAAACCGCTGAGAGGGTTCACTACTGATGAGCCAAGCCCTCTCATTCAATAACTCATATCATTGCAGTAAGGTCTGTAGAGATAATATTTGATGGTATTTAAAAGAAACACATTGCCAGTAAATTTATTTGTGTAAAATTAGAACGTTTATATATTTTTAAAATCATATTACCTTTTTGATTTTATATATTATATGTGGAAATCTATTACATTATAAGAATATTAATATTTTTGTGCAAATATACAAATATTATAAAATAAATAAAGCTTCCAGGGTTAAGTTTCTTGTTCAAATTTTTATTTTCAAGCTTTCGGACTTGTCAGTCCTTCAACAGGAGTATCACAATAATAAATTGATAATATATACTATTTTTATATACAAATTAATTTTTACATATTTTAATTATTAATGATATTGAAAGGGGGATAAAATATATATTACCTTTTTTGTGTGTTGAAGGACTGACAAGTCCGAAAGCTTGAAAATAAAAAATTGAACATGAAACTTAACCCTGGAAGCTTTATTTATTTTATAATATTATAAATCAAGGAAGAACATATATAAATAGTTTACAAACCTAAATTTAAATATAATTAATATATAAAATTTTATATACAATTTAAAACTGCTTTTTAAAAAATTGTAAAACATTTTTATATTTTTCCCAAAAAAATAAACTATCCATATTTATATCAAAAATACCTCTATTGAAATCAAATATTTCCCTATATATTGATATAAAAAATATTCTCAATATAAAATCAAAAAGGTATATTTTATTTATACGATTAATAAAAAACATTTCAATTTTTCATTCATAAAAAAAAACTACTTTTAAATCATCTGAATTTAAAAATAATATAATATTAGATTTTTAATAAAGTTTAAATCGGCTAAGAGTGATGGTTAAATATTCTAGATTGAAAGATATTTATGAAAAATCGCTTGAATGAATAGCTCTCAATAAATAACCGCCATTTTGAAAATTTAAATAATCTTTTGCTTTTGTTAAGAATCCGGATTAATTTAATTTATATCAAACATTCTAGTAAATTTTATTTGTTATTTAACTAGATATACATCCTCTCTATAATATTACTTTATTATTGAATCTTTATTTGTTCCCCTAAATTATACAAAGCTGATATATTTTTTATAAATATTGTTATTTAAAACTCTCTCGATAAACTATTTATTTTTATAGATATAAATGTTTAGAAATTGTCATACGACTTTTATATATTATTCCTCTTTTAATAAATAATTTAATAATCATAAAAATATATACAGTACAAAAAAAATCTCTGATTATACATAAATATATTAAAATATAAATATTCGAATGTATTTTAAATTATAAAGGATTAAAAGATACTTTCAGTTTATGAAATATTATATTTAATATAATATTTTAATATTTTTAAAAATATTTATATAAAATATAAATTTATAAATATTCCTAGCTATTTATAACAATAAATATCACATTTAAAAAATAATTGTTGATGACCAGTCATTATATAATTGTAACCAAAAGTGTAAATATGCACATAATGTTTAGATATAAATAAGCATGTATTGGTGAATATATCTTTGACAGGTTGGTATTGAATATTGTCCTCAAGATAATGGTCCTTTTGATAAATGGTCATCATGAATTGAAGACATTATTGAAGGGTGAATATTATGCACAATTACATCACCAATACGACATCTTCTGCTTGTATTAACTCAGCTTATTAATAATCTATTTTTAAATCTAGAAATATATATTAATATATAAAGCTATTTATTTTAATAATATTTAATTATTCTATTATATTAAATCATATTTATGATATATTTTAACATACGCAAAATCAAATAAATGATGCTTTTATAATTGAGAAATTAGTTATCTTTTAATAATATATTACTAATTTTAAATCGATATTTATTATTATCAATATATTAATAATCATTGCCTAACTGTGTTTGTAAATTTATTTATTAATATTTAATAAAACTATATTTATAAAGCTTTTAATATTTTAAAATGAATTATATGAGTGTATGCATTTTTGAAAGAAAAAATGTAATAAATATATATATATATATATATAAAGTATCTCTCCTATATATTAATGCTTTATTTTTATAATGATATATTAAATAATATTTTTAAAACTGTATTCTTTATATATATCTCTTCTTCTCTATTATATTAATATATTTAGTAATGAAAACGTTTGTGAAAATTTGTATTTGAAATATATAACTTAATAACTTTTATATAATTATATTTTAATGATCTTTTTAAGAATTAAAAAAAAAATGGAGTTTCATTATATTTAGTTTAATGATACAAATTTGAAAACGAAGCTAGTTAAATTCAAAAGATAATTTATCAAAATATAATTAAATATATATTTATATACTTATCTCTATCTCTCTCTTCGTGTGTGTTGAATATAACAAATGGAATTTTATATTTAGAAACATTAGAAATTCTATCTTATAAGAATGAAATTAGAGAGATAAATGGAAAATTGAAAATAAATATAATAATGGACTAAATTAAATGAACCTATTTATGCGATTCTGATTATAATAACATAAATGATAAGAAAAAAATCGAAATTACCCTAAAGTTATCTTGATTCAATTCTCTAACTTATAGTACATATGATTATATATTTTGTTATTTTATTGCTTCATTGAATCAAAAACATACAAACGCTTACTAACTATTTGATAGCCTATTAATTACTAATTTTACAAAGAAGGAGTTTTAAATGCATTATAAAAAGTACATTAGGGCGAAATCTGATATGAGAATTCTAAACTATTATAGACTTGTAAGATTCTTTTAAAAATGAAACAATTTTCTACTGCCCTTACTGCAATGAAAAATTAATGGGAGGGCCTGGCTCATCAGTGGTGAACCCTCCCAGCGGTTTCGCCAGTTTAACCGCTGGGAAGGTTCACCACTGATGAGCCAGGCCCTCCGATTAAATTTTCATTGCAGTAATGGCAGTAGAAAATTGTTTAATTTTTAAAAGGATCATTCGCGTCTATAATAGTTTAGAATTCTCATAAAAGTAAGTATACTATACATTTTGTATTGTGTGTGTAGATTGTTGTTATATAAATTTCTTGAAGAGGTTGAACAAAATAAATTCAAAATAGACATGATTAAGTTTAAATTACAATCCGAATAGTAATAAACGATATGTAAGGTGTTTTTTGTTTAAATATATATATAGAATTTACATTTTTAAGATAATGAAATTCTGAAACTTTAGATGGAAAATGTTGATCATTTTGAATTTTAAACCTCTAAAATAAGTTAGGTCAATCTTTTCTATCTTAAATTATTTAAAGTTTTTCAATTGAAATACTAAAGGAGATCCTAAACAATTCATCATGTTTTTTATGTTTATCTAATTCTAATATATTCAAGTACATTGTTTAATAACATTCTTACAATGTGAAAAAAATTAAAACCTGATCAACCTGATTAGAAGCATATGCATATATAATTAATAACCCGCATAATAAATATTAGATCAATATAGAAGATCATATACAATTAATTACCAAAAAAAAAGGAGAAAATGAACAACAATTAATTATGCAAATCTAAAAGGTCTATATACAAGATGACACACCTAAAATAGGATATGCAAATAGAGCTAGAAGTAATCTCCATTCATTTCAGGTAAGTTATGAGGGAATAGAGGCGATCACTCTATGGTCACTATGACAGAACGACAAATGAACTGTCCCATAGGAATACTATACCATTTTAGTGTCAAACTGCAGTAATAAATGATATCACCATGGTTTCATCAACTCTTTTTTTTTTTTTTTACTGCTGAGAGAATCGATCCCTTGCGTGATAGCCCCAGGCTGATGACAGTTTTATCGAAGAGGCAGTGTTGCAAATTAAAATTGCTGTTACATCCAAGTAAATATTCCTTTCTACCAATATTTAAAGAAAATCGTATATTTCTCTCCCCTTTCCTATCTATATATATATATGTCACACATTTTGTAAAAATATAATAAATATTAGATTTTCATTATATATTTTTTTTCGTATGTGCACAACATTTTAATTAATATCTAGTTTCGTACATTATATTTACTCTATGAAAATATATTTTTATTCGTTTTTGACTATTAAATTATATTTAATATATATATATAATGGGGATATATATATTATTGCAATAAGAATATTCCATAAAAGGTATAATAAATATTAATATCTTGGATTTAACTATTTCACTGAATTACCTACTTGAGCGCTTATTTCTTAAAGGGGTTTAACTCTTTCGTTGAATATATTGATAATTTATTATATCATTAATTAATGTTTTTTGTACCTATACGTCTATAATAGTAAATTTCTGTGTCTTCTATCATATATATTCACATTAAGCTATATATACCTATTATATTTAGTATTATTTGTGTAATTTGAGAGCCCAGATTACTAGAATTTGTTATTGTGTTTGTATAGATGAACAGAGTACGACTGCAAGAGAAATGTAAGTAGATTTTATCATTCTTTCTCTTTTTATATTAAAGGTGTTCGAACATATGAGTTAATAATATTTTTACAATCATTTTTATAAAGATTTTTACATAAGTTGAAATAACGAATATTGTTAAAGTTGGGATTTAAAGAACTTTATAACATACGAATAAATTTCGTTAAAGTGTTCTCGATTATAACCTTATCCCGTATATAACGATATTTTTCTCTGGTCTCAAATTTAATGTTCCCCCCCCTTGGTTTACGTATATATATTCAATCTTTCATCCCTATATAGTGTCCAATGTTCCATATGTTTTCACATTTCTCCTGTAGAAGGGCCGGCCAGCCCGAAAGCTTGAGCGTTTTGTAATAAATCATCGTATAAAAGAAACTCGTCCCTTGATTCATGAATTTTTATCGTACTTTATTAAAAGGATTCCAGTACTTGTAGTTATATTCAATCTTATATTGTGTTTTGGCATGATAATCATTTCTGCGGACCACGGTGACATCATACCCCTCACTATGTCAACAAGCTAAGTTAAGTCAGGATTAGATAGGTTAAATTAGGTTAGTTTAGATTAGGTTAAATTGGTTACATAAATGGATCTATTTTCGTCTACCACAACCTAGCGTGGAATAATACAATGGCCGACGTATTTTCCCTGTCCATAGAAACGAGTATATCACCTCAGTTTTTAGCCAATATTCCAGAATAGTGTGGGTTTAAAGAAGTTGTACTCTTTTTTTTTACGTTTTTTTTAAAGCAAGAATATATAAAGACCGGTTAAGCGTAGGGCATTTTTATTGGTGTATAAGACAGAGCTTTCGATCATGATTCTCTTCTACAAAAAAAGCTGAAGATTTGATTTAAAAAAACGCTATAAGAACTGAGCATAAAGAACATTATAAAAGGGAATGGTCGATTTTAAACTCAGTTGTTAGATTGCATTTTACTTCTTTAGTCAGTTGGATAACATTGTGCACTAGAATGTTTGCATCATATTCACCAATAAAAATAACAATTCGCTCGATGAACTTTTGTCTCTTCATTTAAGAACTACCGCGGGTTCTTCGTACAAAAGAAACTTATATTATACAGGTGAATATCAGAAGATGGCATTAGTCACTTTGTCAGCTAAACACCTCTTTGGCTGATAGTGAAAATTTTATTCAATCCTTTTGGATCTCATCGAATAAAGCCTGCATTAGAATGACGAGGGCCATTAGTCGGAAAACATGGTCTCTAGATGGACGCTTCTCAGTTTGTCGAAACTGGTGTAATGGCTTTATTACCAACCCTTAGTTTGTGGTTACGGTCTGAGATGGAATCTAGTTTTGACGGGAGAGGCTTCCATTATTTTTTTGTATAGATCAAAAGATGGGTTTATTTAATACGTCTATAATTCATTGTGTTCACATTTCTACGTCCTGTAATTTTATGAAGTTATATTTGAATGAATAATACTCTAACAAAGCGGTTGAAGGATTTACCATAACTGATTCTGTGTAATACATTTTTATACAAACAAGTTACCTTTAACTTTATCGTTATTACAAAATTGCAAAAAAGACCCCGTAACTCTTTATATCGTTATTGCTCACAAACCTGATAATATCCTATCTTGATATAACAAAGTAAATTATTAAAGATAACTATCAAAATTCGAAACTGTTTTAAACGCTTAAGATTCTTTTTGAAATTAAACAATTTTTACTGCCCTTACTGTAATGGAAAAATTAATGGGCGGGCCTGGCTCATCAGTGGTGAACCCTCCCAGCGGTTTCGCCAGATTAATCTACCATTGATGAACCAGGCCCTCCCATTAATTTTTCCATTGCAGTAAGGGCATTATAAAAGGTTTAATTTCAAAAAGAATCTTAAGCGTTTAAAATAGTTTCGAATTTTGATAACAGATGGCGCGCTAGTGCATCATATTATAAAAGCTAACTCTAACTAACCTAAACAAATTTTTATATATATTTACTATATATTAACAAAATTGAGCAGCCAATGCCTAATTGGCAACCTAAACAATGAGTTGGAGATATCCTAAAGATAGGTTTTACTCAGAATATAGATTATATATTTTTTTCCAATATAATAAAGCAATTCACATACTTTTTTTATGTGTGTGCCAAGTGGAAATGACAACTGTGTTTTTGAATATGTGAATTTATATTGATTTCATTTTAATGAATGACAATGAGGTGTCCTTCTAATACGGGCTATCAAATTTCACTTCGAAATAGGTATTGGAACTTTACCAATTATATAAATATCTCTTTGAAAGATTCGGTGAACTCGTAGGATGTTGTATCACCACATCCCTGTACAGATGAGGGCCATAACCTGAAACCATAATGTTGTCACGTGATACTCTGCCTATGAGATGAATCATTATCAATCACGTGACGAGATGTCAGCGCCGTCTATACTGTAAATGTATTTTATTTATCTTTTCACAATCTGGGACTTGAGGTCTACATACATTAATAGATAAAACTTAAGGAAGTTGTATCCTTTAGAATGTATATCAGGATTCAGACAATAACTCTGAAAGATATTACAGTGATCTTTATTGAAGACATACGAGATAACCAAGTGTGAATATAGTACACTCATGGACAAAACTTAAGGAAGTTTTACCTTTTAGCATGTATATCAGGATTCAGACAAAATTGCCTCTTTCTCCTTAAAAATAAAAAGACATGCAATATCAAAGATATCCCACTTTCTTAAGTTTTGTTCATGATTGTAAATGAGAAAGAATTTTAGTTTTTTTTTTATATCTTTGGAGAATAATTGAATAGAAGTGTTATTTTTTATAACAAACTTTGATGTAACATAGTGGTAGGGTGTTACTCAAAAATGACTACTGAATCCTATAGTTTACTTTTCACGGATTTCACCACAGAGTCAGTAAAAATTCCGGTTAAGGAATGTATATGTAAATTGGGAGGGAATTTCTTGCTCCCTTGAGACACGTCCTTTTCTGCCGGAATTTCTCCTCAATTCTTGAAACTTGAAACATTGAAGAGCGTATATGGAATTATAGAGCACGAATTCTTCTTTTTCGAATAGAATAAACTTCCACTGTCCTTACTGCGATTGAAAAATAGATCCTGGCTCATCAATGGGGAACCTTTCCAGCAGTTCAATCTACAATACTGTTTCTTAAAGCTCTACTATTGTATTGGACGATTCTATTTATATACCTTAAGCTAGTGATAATCTTGTTATTGAAATTAAAGAACAACTATGAAAATAAGATTTGTGAGGAAAGTAGAATTATATGCAAATATAAACAAATAATATATAAGAAATTGTGAACTACGAACCACGAGTGTTTCTTTTAAAACTAAATTAAAATAAATTTTCTACTGTCCTTATTACGATAAAAAATATTGGCTCGTCAGTGGGGAATCCTCACAGCGGTTTCGCCAATTTAATCTACTAGACCGCATTTCAGAGCTCTAATACTGTATTGGACGATTCTGTTTATATATAGGCTACACTGAAAGGTGGGATCTTAGTTATGGTATATAATCAAACTATGGTAATAAGGTTTAAAGACAGTAGAATTACATAGAAATGTCATATGTTCAAACAGATAATATACACTTGTAAACAGAGAACTGTTTAAAAGAAATAGAGTAGAAGAGATCTTCATTTTTGTTATATATATATACATATATATAGGGTATGTAATTAAGAAGAATATTAGTCTTCACTCAGAATAAACTTATATTCTAAATGACGTCTAAGTATCTTATGTAATTTGCGTTTCGTGTTCATAAACAGAGTTTTATATTGAGTGTTAATGGAGTCGCTTACAAGTCAATTCGGTAAAGTCCTCCTTTCTTATTTTTGTAAGTTTTATTGGAATAAATAATATTCATCTCAGTTATCAATATATTCAATAATTGTTTCGTTATTTCCTTATCAGACAAATATCTGTCCAGGGTAGCCTAGTGGACATGGCATCTGCCCGGTAAGCGGAACACTGTGAGTTCGATTCCCATCTCTGGACACTTTTATTTTTCCGTTTATCATTACTCTTCACAATTCATCCTTTCATACCTCATCCCAAAGGTTAGAAATAATCGTTATTTCTCCTTGAAATAAATTTTGATTTTTCGTTGAAAAAAAAAAACACATGCGGGATGGTTTTCAAATGTTGTTTTATAAACTCTGTATCTTCTCAAATATATATAAGTATTGGAAACACGTTGATTTTCTCAATATTTTGTTTTATAAACCGCCTTAACGTCTGTGAGCCACTAATTGTAAACCTCGTACATTTTAATGGAATAAGTAATATTCATCTTAGTTTTCAAAATATTGATTCATTGCTTCGTTATTTCTGAGTGAGTCAAGTATCAGATATGTTTCAGAAATAGATTTGAAATCTTCAAATATATGTATTAGAAACACGTTGAATTTATCAATATTTTGTTTTATAAACCGCATTAACGTCTGTGAACCACTAATTGTAAACTTTGTAAATTTTAATGGAATTATTTTTATTTATCTCAGTTATCAGAATATTCTTTGCTTCGTTTTTTCTGAGTGAGTCAAGTATCAATTCTGTTTCAGAAATAGATTTGAAATATTCAAATATAGGTATTAGAAACACGTTGAATTTCTAAATATTTTTTTTCTAAAATGCATTGACGTCTAAGACACTTAATTGTAAATTTTGTGCTTATTAATGGAATTATTTTTATTTATCTCAGATATCAGAATATCAATTCATTGCCTTGTTATTTCTGAGTCAAGTATCAATTCTGTTTCAGAAATAGATTTGGAATCTTCAAATATATATAGGTATTGGAAACACGTTGCTGTTCTCAATATTTTGTTTTCTAAACTAGATTAACGTCTGTGAGCAACTAATTGTAAATTTAGTACATTTTAATGGAATAATTAATATTCATCTCAGTTATCAAAATATCAATTCATTGCTTCGTTATTTCTGAGTGAGTCAAATATCAATTCTGTTTCAGAAATAGGTTAGAGATTTTCAAATAGGGGCATTGCAAATACATTTTCTCAATATTTTGTTTCCTAAATTCCATTGACGTCACTTAATTATGAAATAGATAATTGGGAGATAGGAAATATCGTTAGAAAATCGTTTAAGAAGAAATATCAAAGAACACAAGTATTGTTGAATCAAGTTCTCACAGTATTTCTGCAATGTGTTGGATCAATAAGAAATCTTCCAAGAAATAAAATTCGTTTAGGGGATTTAATTTTGTAGCAGGGGGAATGGGTTCTGTAGGTTCACTTTATGGGGAAGTTATGGGGGAGTTTGCTTGGCTGTAGAATGGAATTGCCAGGATTAGAGAGTTTCTTTTGAAATAACGTTTAATTTGTTAGTTAAATAGTTAATAGAAAGTCGGTAACTAGCAGAACTGTGATGCAGCAATTTGAATTAAATTATACATAGTTGGTATCTCGTTAGTGGGTTATAATAGTTTAACTTGTTATATAGTAATTTCTAGTTAGTATAGTTAGGGGAATACTTAAGGTTTTGTAAGCGAATACTCTAAAATTCTATTATAATACGTTTCCTTTTATCGTAAAGAAAGAGGTTCGCCTTGCCGGTATTCATAGTTATTCAAATTAAATATATTTCAGCCAGTAAATCATTTTATTGCCTCGACGTTTCAACAAAAATATTTTGTCCTCGTCTGGAGCAAACAAAAATTAAAAAATTTAGCAAAGCGTTAAAACTTATTCTATTTTGTTCGCTCCTGACGAGGACAAAATATTTTTGTCGAAACGTGGAGACAATAAAAATGATTTACTGGCTGAAGTATCTTTTATTTGAAGAACGTTTCCTTTTGTGATAAAGGAATCATTTCTAAATTTAATTGCCATCTATCTATAGAATTTTCAACAATTAGTTTTGGTAATGTGTTTATATATATATATTTATATAATATTTTTGGTCTCAGTGGTACAGCCTGCTCCACGCTGAAGAGCGTCAATAGCGCGAAACGCGTTCGTGGATGGCTTATTTTGATTTACCAAGAAGTTGGGTTGGCCAAATATCAGGGAACAGGCTGATTCAATGTTTAGTTTATTTTTGATCCACTAGATTACGCTCTGCTATCTAAAAAGCATATGTGCTTTAGGTCAGGATATGCTTTCTTTATTTTTAATATATATATATATATATATATATAAATCATCGGATATATTATATCTTTACAGACCTTACTGCAATGATAAAAGTTATTGAATAAGAGAACTTGGCTCATCAATGGTGAACCCTCACAGTGGTTTCGCCAAATTAATCATCAGACTGCTTTAGTATTTTATTGGATTGTAATTTTCTTATATATCCTGCATTTACTAAGGAAGGTAGCTTAGGGATGTTTAGGGAACCTATGGACATAATCTCATATAAAGGAATCGTTTTTTTTAAAACATTTTTTTAAAATTATAATAAAGGACGAAGAAAGCGATTGCGCGTTGAATAATTCCATTTTCATACTAGAGAGTGCGCTGTGTTTATTGTTTCCGTATCTTTTTATTCATAAGTATTAGCTTTCGACCACCTCTTTCTCAGGAAATTGCATAAAAACCAAAGTTTTGCATAAATATAAATAGCGCTGCTGTAATATAAACATTTCAGTGTTGATTTACACAATGAAATATTTATTGTTGATATTATAATGCTGCATTAAATTGTTAAATTGCAAAAACACATTGTTGATTACTGATACATTGTACTATATTATTTTATAATACGATATTGTATGAGTAATTTATAATAATACATTCTATTGTGGTAATACAATGTAATATTATTGTCGAGTCATATAAATTCATTTATAGTGTTTAATTACTATAAAATCCATCCTATTGTTAATATAAAACAATGAATTATGTATTGGGATAAATTAAAATAATATTATATATATATATATAGTGTGGTAAATACAATAGAATATGTATTGTCGAATCACAATGTTGTATTATTTTTTTTTAGAACCTTTTATTCTGAATTTACAACAATGAATTGTATTGTTAAATTACAATATAATATTATAATAATAATACATTATAGTGTTGTAATACAATATAATATTTATTACCGATTTACATCAATATATTATATAGTTGTATTATTGTTCTTAAAACCCTGTGTATTCTTAATTTACAACAATGAATTGCATTGTCAAATAACACAATGATATATTGTATTGTTGAATTACATACAGAGCAATGCATTCAATATTATAGATACTTGATATACAATTACAACGTATAATAATTGGATCGCACAAACAGTTATATAAAATTAACATTGTTGCATACTCCCCTATTATACAATAATAACAATTTAATAGGTATTAAAACGATGATGTTATGAACAGTATAGTTAAATAAATGCAATATTTAAACAATAAGTTGAAGAGCGATAAGGAAACATTTTATTATATACATCTAAGTGGAGAATATTAATTAATTTTAATAAAAAAACTATTACATAACTTAGCAGGTAACAAACAACAAAATATCGTATTTACATATATTCCCGAAATATCTTCCTCTGCTACCTTCAAAGTTACAACGCCCTCAATATTATTCCTCTCGTATTATTGCAATATCGATGCACATTTTGAGTTCTCCGTATCGTTTTAAATTCCGTATTATTTTGTAAAATACGATATACATCTTAGAGATATATTCTCTATTTATTTATACCGCTATATCTTTCTCTATTATTATAATTACACGTTTGTACGTATTTATTTTAAAGTGATAAAATAGAAAATAAATCTTGTTTTTATTTATGCTAATATGTACATAAGTGTAAATATGTAAATAGAAATATTTGTATTTATAAATAAGGAATGTTTTAAAAATTAATTATATATATATATATATATATATATATATGTGTGTGTTTTCTGTATAATAAATAAATGTATATTGTGTAATAATGAAACTATTTTGATAAACAAATATATATATGAAGTGATTTAGAACAAATGCAGTTTGACACAATATTAGTTTTTATCGAATTTTATTTGAACGTGTAGAAAAAAAGAAATATTCTATGAAAATTTAAGTAGGACATATCATTCTAGGTTCAATAGAATTATAATGTTGTTATCTTTTTGTGCTTAGTGATTTATTTATATATAATTCTGTTAATATATATTTGGAAGTGTTATGTCAAACTATATATTTGAGAAATATGATTTACTTGTAGACTATATTCTGCGTAAAAATATGATATTTTTGGAAGTGTTTGTGTCAAACTATATATTTAAGATTTATGTATTAATTAATAAATATTCTAAGAAAAAAAATATGAATAGAGAATAAATATAACAATGTTATAATAAGAAAACAACGTAAATGAATATCATGACGCAGTTTATTTCTCTTAAAACAATCTCAGTTTGATAATGACTAAGTTGCAAATGTTGCCGAACTATTTGTAAAATTATATAATATTCTATGAATATATATTTTACAATATTCTGTGAAGAATGAGAGAAAAAGAAAGGAAATTTGAGTCCGACGAGGATAGAGTTAAAAGTGTTGTGTTGACTATGGAACTGTGAGGTAATGTGGTGTTGTGTAGGGAGGCTGGGGGGTAGGGAGAGGGGGAGGGGAGTGAGGGGGGGAGGGAGAGAGGGGGGTGGCAGCGACGCCTGGAACAGCCTGCAACCCACCTGATTCTGTCCTGACGAGAGGAACCTAGCATAGCTCCCTCCAACAGTACGCCAACGCCGCTCCCCTGTGGGTCAATATTCCAGTGAGTCGGACCAATCCATTGCTAGCTGTGGGGGGTTCTACGCGCTTCCTCCCTATTCCCCTGACACTACCCCTTCCCCCCCTTTTTTTACCTCTATTTACTCCTCTATCTTCATTTTTTATGTTTTAATTCTTCTCTTATATTTATCTCTAAACTTTTTTTTTCCTTTTTCTCCCATTTACCTGTCTTTTTTAATCATTAGAGAGAAGCCAACTCTCGGAAAATAGAAGGAGAGAAATATGACATTAATTAAATCGTAAATATAACTTTATAAAGGTGTATTTAAATCATCACATGATATTCAGCGCCATCTATCGAAATAAAAATTAATTATAAATATTTTTTTGCAAGTTAAAAGAGAAAATAATTTGAAAAATAACTTGTGTTCTCTAGGCGCAATTAGAAATAATAATAATAATAAAAAAACACGTGAATTTATTTTATTATGTTGTCCATCTCTAAATGATGGTAGGTCTGGTATAATGTAAGAAATCGGTTTTCGCCAATAAAGTCGTCTCTCCTATTGGTGGATACGTCCTTGCTTGTTATTGGTCGATGTTTACATGCCGCTTGACACATTGTAATAATGTCGTTTGGTGTTTCTGGAGTTTGGTTTAACTTTCTTAGGTCTCTGCTTTGTGCGTTTATGTCTTCTGTGTGTATTATGCTTTGCATGTATTGTGCGTATTTTTCTGCGCTACAAGTTAGTTCTATTCTTGATATTTTTTAAATTCAGATTCTCACCAATTAGTTTGTTTTAAATCTATTATATGTAAATAGATATTTTACGAAGTTTATAATTAACAATTGTGTAAGGAACAATCCAACTCAATGACAATCAAACTCAATAAAAAATACATTCATATACAAAACCAAGCAACATTGAGATTTCACATTAAACCTATCAGAGAAGAATTTAGAATAATGTCGTCTCGTGTTAGCATAAACATATATATGACATATTCTCCCAGGAACTTTCAGTGTTAGGATTTTCTCAAAGTTTATTCTAAAACTTATTTTATTTTAAATTATAACTTTTAGAACAAACTACTCTGTAAAGTCGACCGCCAGATGTCGCCGCTTTCCCTATATAAACCTATTGTTGTTTTTTCCCGTTAGCCGGCTCAAATATTTGGTAATTATGTAAATACGTATTTAATCTTTTATTTACTTTATTCTACTCGCCTTAAGTCAGGTAGTCCTTTCTCAATTTCACAGTCCGAGACGCGTGATATTTTAAACCTGTCTATAGCGCCCCTTCTTGGGACTCACCGAAATAGGGTGCTATAGAAAGGGGGTGTTATAGACAGGTCACTTTTAATGTAAATCGCATCATGCTACGTATTTAAAATCGGGCGCTATAGAGAGGGAGGCGCTATTTAGAGGGGGCACTATAGACAGGTTTAACTGTATCATAAATATAATTGGGGGAGATCAGACAATCAATCAGGAACTTTAAGTATTTCAATCGAAAGCTCTCTCAAATTTACCTGCCATATTGTTTGGTGGTATTGAGCAAAAGGAATATAAGTTGATACCGCTGAATATCTGTCATTACCAGTTATTTTCTATTTACATACTAATATACCCAATACATTGACTGAATAGCTATACCATGCTAAATAAAACGCCAATACAAATGAGAAAAGAATAAGGATCAATACAAACATGCATATTAATATCATAAAAAAAGGTAGCAAGTTTACGTTCTATGGAAAGGAAAACCAACACACGAACAAGAATAAATATCAGAGAGGAGTGTAGATTTTGGAATCTACACCCATTAAAAACCTACATCATAAAGTAATGTCCTCTCTAAGAGATGTAGCTGGGCCCAAATCAAAAGATATTGAGCAAGAGATGTCAAGATCAGAATTCCCACATTTTGAACATACAACAATAACAAGCTCCTCCATGACAATATATCATGGCAGCCCTTAATCTCACGAAAATAACCTATAGCTTAATGTATTATAGAGTCGCTCAAATTATTACAAGGAATAGAACGAAGGCTGTCAAGAGTAGAAACCATACATGTATAAACAATGACAAACCTTTATTCTAATGTAACATAGCAACACTCGAACTGTTACAAAGAATAGACCAAGAGCTGTCAAGAGTAGAAACCATACATGTATAAACAATGACAAACCTTTATTCTAATGTAACATAGCAACACTCAAACTGTTACAAAGAATAGACCAAGAGCTGTCAAGAGTAGAAACCATACATGTATAAACAATGACAAACCTTTATTCTAATGTAACATAGCAACACTCAAACTGTTACAGAGAATAGACCAAGAGCTGTCAAGAGTGGAAACCATACATGTATAAACAATGACAAACCACTATTCTAATGTCACATAGCAACACTCAAACTGTTACAAAGAATAGACCAAGAGATGTCAAGAGTAGAAACAATACATGTATAAACAATGACAAACCTCTATTCTAATGTAACATAGCAACACTCAAACTGTTACAAAGAATAGACCAAGAGCTGTCAAGAGTAGAAACCATACATGTATAAACAATGACAAACCTCTATTCTAATGTAACATAGCAACACTCAAACTGTTACAAAGAATAGACCAAGAGCTGTCAAGAGTGGAAACCATACATGTACAAACAACGACAAACCTTTATTCTAATGTCACATAGCAACACTCAAACTGTTACAAAGAATAGACCAAGAGATGTCAAGAGTAGAAACCATACATGTATAAACAATGAAAACCTCTATTCTAATGTCACATAGCAACACTCAAACTGTTACAAAGAATAGACCAAGAGCTGTCAAGAGTGGAAACCATACATGTACAAACAACGACAAACCTATATTCTAATGTAACATAGCAACACTCAAACTGTTACAAAGAATAGACCAAGAGGTGTCAAGAGTAGAAACCATACATGTATAAACAATGACAAACCTATATTCTAATGTAACATAGCAACACTCAAACTGTTACAAAGAATAGACCAAGAGCTGTCAAGAGTGGAAACCATACATGTATAAACAATGACAAACCTCTATTCTAATGTAACATAGCAACACTCAAACTGTTACAAAGAATAGACCAAGAGAGGTGTCAAGAGTAGAAACAATACATGTATAAACAATGAAAACCTCTATTCTAATGTAACATAGCAACACTCAAACTGTTACAAAGAATAGACCAAGAGGTGTCAAGAGTAGAAAACCATACATGTATAAACAATGACAAACCTCTATTCTAATGTAACATAGCAACACTCAAACTGTTACAAAGAATAGACCAAGAGATGTCAAGAGTAGAAACAATACATGTATAAACAACGACAAACCTCTATTCTAATGTAACATAGCAACACTCAAACTGTTACAAAGAATAGACCAAGAGATGTCAAGAGTAGAAACAATACATGTATAAACAATGAAAACCTCTATTCTAATGTAACATAGCAACACTCAAACTGTTACAAAGAATAGACCAAGAGAGCTGTCAAGAGTAGAAACAATACATGTATAAACAATGAAAACCTCTATTCTAATGTAACATAGCAACACTCAAACTGTTACAAAGAATAGACCAAGAGATGTCAAGAGTAGAAACAATACATGTATAAACAATGAAAACCTCTATTCTAATGTAACATAGCAACACTCAAACTGTTACAAAGAATAGACCAAGAGATGTCAAGAGTAGAAACAATACATGTATAAACAATGAAAACCTCTATTCTAATGTAACATAGCAACACTCAAACTGTTACAAAGAATAGACCAAGAGATGTCAAGAGTAGAAACAATACATGTATAAACAATGAAAACCTCTATTCTAATGTAACATAGCAACACTCAAACTGTTACAAAGAATAGACCAAGAGATGTCAAGAGTAGAAACAATACATGTATAAACAATGAAAACCTCTATTCTAATGTAACATAGCAACACTCAAACTGTTACAAAGAATAGACCAAGAGGTGTCAAGAGTAGAAACCATACATGTATAAACAACGACAAACCTATATTCTAATGTAACATAGCAACACTCAAACTGTTACAAAGAATAGACCAAGAGATGTCAAGAGTAGAAACAATACATGTATAAACAATGAAAACCTCTATTCTAATGTAACATAGCAACACTCAAACTGTTACAAAGAATAGACCAAGAGGTGTCAAGAGTAGAAACCATACATGTATAAACAATGACAAACCTCTATTCTAATGTAACAGCAACACTCAAACTGTTACAAAGAATAGACCAAGAGAGCTGTCAAGAGTAGAAACCATACATGTATAAACAATGAAAACCTCTATTCTAATGTAACATAGCAACACTCAAACTGTTACAAAGAATAGACCAAGAGCTGACAAGAGTGGAAACCATACATGTATAAACAACGACAAACCTCTATTCTAATGTAACATAGCAACACTCAAACTGTTACAAAGAATAGACCAAGAGCTGTCAAGAGTGGAAACCATACATGTATAAACAACGACAAACCTCTATTCTAATGTAACATAGCAACACTCAAACTGTTACAAAGAATAGATCAAGAGAGATGTCAAGAGTGGAAACCATACATGTATAAACAACGACAAACCTCTATTCTAATTTACATAGCAACACTCAAACTGTTACAAAGAATAGACCAAGAGCTGTCAAGAGTGGAAACCATACATGTATAAACAATGACAAACCTCTATTCTAATGTAACATAGCAACACTCAAACTGTTACAAAGAATAGACCAAGAGCTGTCAAGAGTGGAAACCATACATGTATAAACAACGACAAACCTCTATTCTAATGTAATATAGCAACACTCAAACTGTTACAAAGAATAGACCAAGAGCTGTCAAGAGTGGAAACCATACATATATAAACATGGAACAGTGACAAACCTCGATTCTAATGTTACATAGCAACACTCAAACTCTTACAAAGAATAGACCAAGAGCTGTAAAGAGAGGAAACCATACATGTATAAACAACGACAAACCTCTATTCTAATGGAACATAGCAACACTCAAACTGTTACAAAGAATAGACCAAGAGCTGTAAAGGGAGGAAACCATACATGTATAAACATGTTACAAAGAATAGACCAAGAGCTGTCAAGAGTAGAAACCATACATGTATAAACAACGACAAACCTCCTCTATACGCCACCGTCAAAAAGAAGTCCACAAAAATGAGGAGAGTGTAATGAAGCGACATAATGAGACAAACCAAGCGAAGAGCTGGCAAGAAGCCAGATCTCCTACAATACGGTATTAATTGACAGATCGACCGAGCAGTCAAAATGTCATGATTGACGTTGTCTCCACGCCAGAAAATTCCCAAACATGATGGAAATTTGCATATGCACATATATTTAACTGTATTTTAACACTTCCACGCATGCGTAATTAGCATTTACATCTCTACTAAAGAGATAAAATGGATTTGTCTTTGATATCTTTCCAGCAAAGCCCATTTAAATCTATACACCATCAAAATTTCGGAAAAAATCGGTAAAATTCCCATCTGCAAACTCTAGCTTCAGGCTCTTAGTCGGAACAAGAAGCAAAGAGTTTTTTTTAATCGGATTCTCTTCAAGATTTATAAAATTCTATCGAAAATTTCGACCATGGTATAACAATGTTTTTAGAAAAAAAACATCGGAATATTCTTTGAAAATATTTTTAAAATTCATATTTTCTTTTTACAAACCTTTCTAAAATAATTTCATTCTGAATCCTAATCATTAAATTGCCATTTTCTACTATAAAATAACAGGGTAATATGGCAAATTCCACTATTTAACAAATAAAACATTAAAATATCTCTATTCAAACTACACTTCCAATATAAGCAAGTTGATCACTGAACCTACTTGAAATTCTAAATTGAAAATATACAGTACTGTCTGTTCTTAGATAGAAATTAATCTCCAAAGTTTTCATTTGTATTAACAAGTTGGGATTGAAATATTGCCACGTGGAAAATTAGGGAAGACCAACTTCGGAATGACACAGCAATTTATTTCAGGAAAGAACAAACTATGAGTGATAAACAAAAGAGGGAAGTGTACAGAGTATAGCAAAATATAAACATAAAAATTAATACTCTGCTAATAAAATAAAAAATAATTTGTTACATAGCTCCTTCCCTATGGGAGCTGTGACCCACAGCTAGCAATTATTGTAGTTACTGACATGGATCTGATATGCCAAGGATTCCATTGAAGTCTTGGAACTTTGTCCATAGTACCTTTGCATCCTTTTTCTTGCGACGTGAAGAACAAACTATGAGTGATAAACAAAAGATAAGCAAAAGAGGGAAGTGTACAGAGTATAGCAAAATATAAACATAAATAATACTCTGTTAATAAAATAATAAATACTTTGTTACAATAGTATAATGCACGACTACCTCATTGTGTGGGTTGTGAATTTTAGAATGTACTCTTTGAACGTTAAGATGCCGGTTTTTTATTATACATAATTAAATTATCAAAATAAATTTGTATAATAATTTTAATCTGCGAAAACTATGACACTTTATATAGTTGCACAAACATTTATTCCTATAACATATTAAACCTATTTTTGATCCCTATGATTCTTTGCTAAATAATATAATTGTTAGCGATGAAATATTTTATCCTTGTAGTAAGATCAGTAGAAAATTATTTTATTTTTCAAAGAATTCCAAGAGAATTCAATATCGGTATGAAAATAAAACAGCTTAATACAATATTACAACGGTATGGTAGATTGAACTGGCGAAACCGCTGCGAGGGTTCACCACTGATGAGCCAGGCCCTTCAATTATTTTATAATTTCAGTAAGGGCAGTAGAAAATTGATTTATTTTGTATAGAATAATACACGTCAAAAATAGTTTCAATTTCATTTAACAGATGGCGCGCTAATACATCATATTTATGCCTATATGCAATATATCATTAAAACTATTTGT
>CP092878.1:21985812-22097258 GCA_030710605.1 Cordylochernes scorpioides
GAAATGAAATGATTATGTAAAAATATATAAGCCAAGGAAGAATCTTGCTTATCATCAAGGCATGATATTTTTATTATTTTTAGTGTGAGATGAATTTGAATGATTCCAATAATGTACCACTATAATCACAACTTTTTAATTAAGAGTTGATGCAGAAAAAATAAAAGACTATTTTTCTATTAGTAATGAATAATTATGTTATATAAACTATTTTTGTTTTTTCTATTTTTATCATCTAATTTTTCCATTCGAATTTTTATTTTAATTTCCACGACAACAATAAAAGCGGAGATTATTTTAAATCAAAAACTTTATTTTTTAGAAATTATAAAAAAGTTTTTTTAAAATATATATTCCACCCCAACTTTTTCCCTCCATTTAGAATAACTTTATTAATAAAATAGATTTCATATTTTTTTTTAAATTCTAATATTTCTTTTGATTAAAATCTATCAATATATCGAAATATTTAATTTAAATTTTTTATATAAAAAGAACGAGAGAATATTTTAATCAGAAGATTAGTTTAAAGCCAAAAATATTTCTCTTTATTAATGTATTTTTTTTTTATTAAAAAATATTAGTTTCTTCAATTTACTTTTTAAAAAAATTAATTATATTTTTTTCTATAAATTTTCTCCACACACCTACACCAAGAAATCCAATTTAAACTGGATTTGCTAGCGAAAAAGGGTCAGACGATGAAATGCTCGGTTGCATAGAGTGAATTATGATCAAAAGATATCGATTGGTAATTGAATTTGTGGCTTGACAACTGTCGTTTGGTATACTCCCTCTCTTTCCATTCTGTGATGGATGGAGACCCCACCAACCATTTCTCAGTTTTAGAAGACTACTAAGGTAGCCAAATTAAACCCCAAGACCATTTTAAGGTGGTCAACATTTTTCCCGCCATTTTTTGAAAGAGAGCAGACGATATTTTTAAAGTAATATTTTTCAATTTTTGTTTGTTGTTTTTTTTTTTTTCACTTAGAATATGTATTTTTTTATAGAGCTAACTTGTGTGTTATATCTACTATAATACATACCTTATTGTTTTTTTATTTGTCAGTTTTTTTAAAAAAATGAGGAAATAAGACGGAGGATAACATGGCGATTTATTTTCATTAAAAACAATCACAACCTATTTACATATATTAAGAGAGAAATAATGAAATATATTAGATATTGAACCTGTAGATTAAAAATAAATATTCTGCTATATTATAATTCAGATTGATAATATATTTTTTTAGAAAGAGGCATTCATAGTTCTTCAAATTAAAGATATTTCGGCGAGTAAACGCGTGAGAACGCCCTTGCAGCTTTTGAATAATTTTAACGCTTTGCCAAATGTTTTAATTTTTGTTCGCTCCTGACGAGAACAAAATATTTTTTCGAAACGTCGAGATATAAAAATATTTACTGCCGAAGTATCTTCAATTTGAATAAATATATATTTTTTATTTATAAAGAAATGAGTTATCCAAATTATTTATGCAAAACCTATATCAATGTTTAGTTGATGACGCTCTGCCATCTGAAAAAATGCTCATGAATGCGATCAGGATATGCCTATTTATATGAATATCATCACCTAAACAATTTACCTTTTTCTTATTTTTTTACACCTTAAAAGCGTATTTAATAATTGGTCTTAACTACCCATTTATTGATTCTCAGAAGCCACTTTGGTTGTTGAGGAACATCCTGCATCACGTTAACGAGGGCCAAAAACCCGTAACGCGTTCGTGGTTTGCTTTCCTTGATTTATCAAGTAATTGGGTTGGTCAAATATCATGGAACATGTTAAATCAATGTTTAGTTTATTTTTGTTCCACTAGATGGCGCTCTGCTATCTAAAACGCTCATGTGAGAGGTCAGGATATGTCTTTTTTATTTTTAATATCAATTCTGACATTCATTTATATTTTTATATTATTATTTTTTGACACAAAAAAAATATATTATTCTAATTAAAGGTTAACGGCTTTTACCTTTTTTTTTGCTTTTTTCCTTAAACCCCGTGTGTGAATTGATGTATAAGTCTATATGTCTTAAAATGGCTTCTCTGTGTGTGTGCAAATATGATGTCCATTTTATTTGCCTCTGATTCGTTCTATGCTATCACATGACTTTAATCAACCAATCAGGTTTGAGTTCATTGACCAATCAGCGTTTAAGTTTTTTTTTGCTGTTTCCCTTAAACCCCGTGGTGAATTGATGTATAAGATCTACATGTCTTAAAATGGCTTCTGTGTGTGTGTGTGCAAATATGATGTCCATTTTATTTGCCTCATGATTCGTTCTCTACTATCACATGACTTTAATCAACCAATCAGGTTTGAGTTTATTGACCAATCAGCGTTTTAAGCTCAGTACTTGCATTGAGCCCAACGAAGTATTATATTATAGACTAAATCATCGGTTCGAATCTCGATATACCTCTTTTTTTTTTTGTGGGGTTAAAATATTTTAAAAATTTTGTTATTTTATTTGCAATTCGTTTTAAACAAATTTATTCTATAGTTCGGTTCCAAAATCACTTTATTAAGTACCGCTCAACAAGAACAACCTAGTTTATGATAATTGAAACAATGAATAATATGTGAAGGTTATTCACATATTAAACAAAATGTTAATGTGGGATTCAATCCCGGTTCATGACTGTCGGGAATCGAGGGGTGTTACTACTCGTCCACCGACGTTTTTTTTATATATTCTATAGTTGTTTCTATGAATTATCTTGGATTATATTTTTATTAAAACTTTTTTATTATAGCGATGTTATTTTTGTAATGGTTAATTTTGAAGGTTTATGAATATAATTTCGTTTTTTATTATATCGACTCTTTTTGAGGTTGGATTCTTCTTGTTGAAATGTACAGTCTTATGTGCGTTGGCTATGGGATAATTGTTCTAAAAACATAGAATAATGTAAAGTACAATTCTAATTAAAAACAAGGGCGTATATTTTGACTTTTTATTTTGATTATAATTCCGTATTTTGGCCATTTCAATATTTACAAACAAACGAATTTTGTGAGAGGATGTTATCCATGTACCGAAAAGAAAGGTTACCTCTTCAATTAATTATGCATTGCAACAATGTGTAATGGTTATCAGCCTATCAAAAACACTTTACTAGTGGTAATAGAAGATGAACCACACACCAAATTTTCCAAATTCAGAAAAAATAAACAATCTGTATACTATGCTTTGACCTTTGGCATTCATCAATACAGGAAGGATTCAAATTAATAAGAGAAAATATCTTTATTTTACGGGGCTGCTAACCAAAATGATTGATATTTGAGCCCCGATGGACGCATAAAGCGGAATATAGATAAAGAACAGTTGAAGGGGCCTGGGGATGGGTGGCTAGGGGATCATCGGCAGGTGAGGCCAGGAGAGCCGGGATGTAGAGGAGGATTAGGGGGGGGGGGGGGCAGGGTGGTGATCCGCGGAGTTCAGGGGGTGGCAGAGACGGGTCCAATAGTGTTGAGCCCAGGGATGACCGTGAGGAGTTATAAGAATAGGGATCAAAAATTCCAAAAATGTGTTTAAAACTGGTGAAATGTCAAAGGCTGAATTTCAAGGCTAGAATACAAAATAGACTTGCGGGAGGATGTTATTCATGTATCTAGATAGGTATCCCTTCATTCAATTATGTATCAGAATTTCCTAAAGCCCTTATTCTGTGATGAATAAAAATCGAAAGAGGAAGGGTATGTGTTGAATCAGGGGTGAATACTCTCAGCGGTTTCACCATTTCAATCTCCAGGACACCGCTCTACTATTGTATTGAACTGAATTTTTTGCCAGTTAGAGCTTTTATTTTCTCACGTTTCGACAAAAATATTTTGTCCTTCGTCAGGAGAAGTAAATAAAAATAAAACATTTGGCAAGGTGTTAAAAATTGTTCTGAGGTTGCAAGGGCGTTCTCACGTGATTTTTCGAATTTAGTACAACATCTAAATCACGAGTTAAAAACAAATATTGAACTCGTCAAAGACTATGATCTTGGAGAATAAATATATAATAATAAAATTATAATCAAATAAATAAAGAAATATAATGATCATAAAGATTATTTTATAAATTTCTAACTATTATGTACAATTTATATCTAGCTTTTTGAACTGAATTTCTTATGTACTTTGCATATGCTATTGAATACAGTAAATTGTTGTTTTCAACGAACTCTATGGTTATATACTGATGTCTCAGCATATCGACATTTAAAATCCTTTATTGGCATATAAACACATATGTAGGCTTATTCCATGATATTTCTAGTGGCCAACCCATTTTCTTGATACATCAAGAAAAAACCAAACACGAACGCGTTTCGCGGCAGTTGGCCCAGCGTGTGGTGCAGCCTGTAACTTTTTAAAAAATATTTTTTTCAGTGTATTCAAAAATTGGCGCGATTGAAGACTCTAGCTGTCATTGTGGCAACGAATTCCAGGACTCAAGACACCTACTGCTGGAATGTCCACTCTTCTTCACCGCTAGACAACAGACAATAAATAATGTTGTAGATCTATATCAATTTGTAAATAGCAGAGAGAATTATCATAGATAATTATGTTTATAACTGTTTCTGTTTTTAAAAAAATGTAAATCGACGCAATTATCCCTAGCCGGGATATCGCGTTTGTGTGTTGAAATAAATATAAGTGTAATTACGCAAAATCATTCCTAAATATCCATTTGTTGATTTCTTGAAGGAGGCCTCTTGGATCAAATATTGACGAGAGCCAACAGCACGAAACGCGTTTGCGGTTGGTTTTCCCTGTTTAAAAAAAAAAAGTTTTGACCAAATATTATAGAACAAGCCTAATTCAAAGTTTAGTTGATTTTTGTTCCATTAGATGGCGCTCTCTTCTATCTAAAAATGCACATGTGAGCGGTCAGGATATGCCTTTTTTTAATTTTTAATATAATCATCTTATCATTTTGAAAGTTTTTTTCTCATTTGTTCATGTATATATATATATACACTACTATTTTAATTGATTTCAACTGTGATATTATAACACTATGCGGCGCTGAATTTGTGTATACAAAAATGTAATGCCTCGATAAAGGTTGGCGTTCAGCCAGCCGAAATATTGGCAAAATGAATATTTTATTAAATCTAATATATGCCTTTTATTATTTAATATATACACTACGTTTTGTTTTCTGCTCTATCTTTTTATTTTCCGATTTTTCGCCGCTTTCTTTTTTTGCCTTCATATTTTCACTCAGAGGTTTATTAGACTCTAAAATAATTTTTATTTAGAAAGATAATTATAAAATATTATTTAATTTTTTATTAGTAATATTATCTATATAGGTATTAATTATATATATTTACGATTTTAAACTTGCGGTAACATCATGAAAAATCTAATTATTCTATGAACACGATATTTCAAATTTTTATCAAATTTGACCAAATAAATTCACCCATTTTTCAATTCAAACGACTTTTCAATCAACTTTTGTTTCAAGGCGACTGAATAATACAATAAATACCCATATAAGGAAACAATTGGAATAAAATATTGGAAAAAAAAATATATTTAAAAAAAAAAAAGAACAATGGACTTTAATACAAAAGTTTAAATAAATTCTACCCCCCCTTACTATCATAGAAAATAAGAAAGTAATTTATTTCTACGAACAGAAAATAATAATAAATCAAAAGAAATCTTCAAAAACAAAACCCTATTCATCGTTTACATTTTTCAGGTATGAGAATATTCTTTTGGTAAAAATAGATTTAAATCTTTTTCCGTGCCAGACGATAAAACAGACAAGCAATACATTATTTCCCGCCAAAATATACAGATATAAATAGATAATCATTCAACTTGTAATATTAATTGATATTGAAGATATGAAAATAAAAAAAAGGTTTTTTCAATCATTGAAATGATATATTAAAAGAATCGTAATTTTAGATGTCATTTTAAAATCAAAATAATAAATCTTTTCTTTTTATAGAGTGAAAGATTGATATTTGAAATCTTTTTGTAATATCGTTTGGTTCGGAATTCTCTTTTATCGCCAAAAGATTGAATAAATATTTCGTATACTCAAATTTTATATATTTATGGAGAAATAATTTTATATTTAATACACCTTCGTGTATGCTCTTTTTTTTTTTTTTAAATATATTTCTATATTTTATAATATCGTATTTATTAGTCAATATGAAAAAAATAATAATTCATATAAATATATCAAATATATATATATTTTTTCTCCTTATCCCTAGTACACGTGGTACAGGCCATGATAATCATGGTGGGTAGAAGTAGGCGACTGCTTTTACTGTATGTGCACCACATATCTACAATGTGAAAAGCAGTTCGACTTTGCACATACAAATGTGCCAGAGCCCCGTTTGGTTACTTGCATTCACTGGTGGGGTTGGACTTTTGTAAGAATCGGGGGCCATTGGAGCTTTTTGTTTATCAGAAAAAAGTGCTTCGGTCGAAACCAATGTTCCAACCATCCTTCCACCGACCCCCATATATATAATAATAAATTTCAATTAATATAGATGAAAATATGCTAAAATGTAATATTATTATTAGTTTTAATATAATATAAATATATATAATATAAAACATATATTTGTTCCTCAAATCATTAAAATTGATAATCATATATTTTATATATTTAATATTTTATTATAAACCTATTTCTACTATTTATTTATATCCCAAATATATGGCACACTATTTCTATGAAATAAATCCAGTAATAAGTCAAGAAGAAAAAAATATTTAGAAACATTAAAATAACAAAAGAAATACAGTCTAGAGAGTGTGTGTGTGCTGGAAAAATTTATTTTTATTTCCTATTCTAATAAATCGAATTGAATTATCACTGAATTATTCTGTGAGCACAGTTAAAATAAATATTGGGCAACACTGGCGTGTGTGATAGATTACCAACACAATACGGCTGTAAAAATGGTAATATATACATTTTAGAACTCCGGAAGTAATAATATTTGATCTTTTTGTGACATGAACAAGTACCAACCGTAATAAGGCTTAAATTTCCCGCCAAAAACTTAGGCCTTATGGTTTTCCCCTAACATCGTCTGTGAAATATTGTCTGAAACAGATGTCGACCTCGAAGCTATTAAACTATCCGACACTTTCTAGAATATTTTCACATTTATGATACTCAAAACTTTTGTATTTTCTTCCTTTCGCCCTTTTTTTTTCTGCGAGAGAAGGAAAAAAAGTAGCAGCTTGACTTGTCATGATTTTATAGATTTCATTCACCCTTCTCTCTTTTAAAGAAAAAAAAAGCTTTTTATTATAGTTTTAAAATTTATTCCATTTAAAGAAAGTTTGCTGTTTATATGGTATTAAAATTCGATTGAATTTAGATTATATTTGTGAATATATAAATAATATTATGTCTTATAGAGATATGTTTGGTATATTTTAGCTTATTATATATATATGGTATATATATATCGATTTAATATTAAAATATATATATGCAAAATACACACGTACAGTGGGCCCACAACGTTCGATCGCGAATAAAATTATTTATGTTATGGTATATATATATTGTTGCACCAGGTTGCGGCTTGGCAGACTCTTCAGCCTTGATTCTCTCCTGTGCTGGGTCTTGCATCTTACCAGAGCGTGTTTCGACCATCCTACAAATTTATAAAAGGGAATAATGAGATAAGTCTACTTTATGTAGCCACCAGAATAATTTATTTATTTTCTCACATCAAAGAGAGCAGTGAAGTCACAGTGTACCTAAATACAAATGATGATAATCTAAAAATAATCTGTTTTAAATAAATATCATAGAATATAAAAATAAATAAATATATAATTTAAATTTCAAATATATTAAAAATAATATAATAAATACGCCATTAATCATGATGTAACACTTCCCCCTCTCCAGAGGTCGTCACGTCCTCGTGAGTTACCTCATCAATTCTCTCAAAATAGGGTTTGAGTCTTGAGACATGGACAATCAATGGGTCTTGGCCAGGATTATCTTTCGGCTCAATTAAGTAATTTACGTTAGACAGCTTCTTTAATATTCGATATGGGCCAAAATATTTTCTCAATAGTTTTTCGCATTTTCCGATTTTCCTGACTGGTGTCCAAACTGCCACTAAATGTCCTGGTTCATAGATTTTCTCATTGTGTTTTTTGTCATAGTTTCTTTTCATTCTTTCCTGAGTCTTCTCTGTGTTGTTAATGACTACCTGTCTCGTCCTTGCTATTTTATCTAAGTAGTTTTCTATATATTCGTCGTAATCGTCCATGTTACTGTCCGTTGGGATATTCTCGTCGTCTAAGAGGGACATGGGTTCCCTTCCAAACAACAGGAAAAATGGAGAGTAGCCTGTGGTTTCTTGAATCGTGGTATTATACGCGTGGGTGATAAAAGGGAGGATTTCATCCCAGTTCTTTTGGTCTGTGTTCACATACATGCTGATCATATTGATTAAAGTTCTATTTAGCCGTTCCGTTAGTCCGTTAGTCTGGGGGTGGTAGCTCGTTGTGAAGCAGTGTTTCACTTTGCACATTTTCATTACCTCCTTCATCAAATTGCTAGTGAATTGTGACCCTCTATCGCTAATAAGAAATCTTGGGGCCCCGTGACGTAAAATAATATGTTCGATTAAAAATGTAGAGACTTCTTTCACGGTTGCTTCTGATACTGCCTTTGTTTCAGCATACTTGGTATAATAATCAGTCAACACAATTATCCACTTCCTTCTTCTTTTCGTTGATGGCAAGGGGCCAACAAAGTCAATTCCGATTCTTTCAAAAGGGTAGTTAGCTGGGGGAATAGGTTGTAGAAGTCCAGAAGGCAAGTGATTTGAACCTTTCCGACTTTGGCAAAGATGGCACGTCTTTACAAATTCTGAAACATCTTTCAACATGGAAGGCCAATAGTATTTATTCTTCAATCGGTAAGTGGTTCTGGCGACGCCCAGATGGCCATTCAGCATATGGTTGTGGTATTCACTCATGACTTCCTTCCTTCTCTTCTTTGGTACTACCAGCAACCATGCCCTACCTTCAGGATTTGGATTTTTCTTGTAGAGACACCCATTTTCTTCTTTGAAGTTCTGTGTAATTGAACGCTTGTTTCCACTAAGGTTCTCCTTAATATTCTCAATAAAATCATCCTTTTCGTCTATTATTTGATTCAGAAATAGTCTTTCATAATCTTCGTCCCATTCGTTTTCAGGTAAGGGTCCTCTAGATAGACCATCAGCGTCCAGATGTTTTTTACCCGATTTATGTATGATTTCGAAATTATATTCCTGAATCTTCAGTGCCCATCGTGCTAATCGGGCCGGTCGGATCTTTCAGATTCTTAAGCCAGCATAGTGCGTGATGATCAGTTACGATTTTGAAGTGCCTTCCATATAGGTAGGGTCGTAACTTGGACATTGACCACACAACAGCTAGACATTCTTTTTCGGTAGTCGAATAATTTTGCTCAGGTTTGCTCAGTGTTCGACTTAAATATGAGATAACTTTTTCTTTATCGCCGAACTTTTGGACTAATGTTGCACCCAGGGCCGATGTTAGATGCGTCAGTATGAATGTAAGTAATTGCATTCGGGTCAAAGTGCCCTAAGATTGGAGGATTTATCAATGCTACTTTAAGGGTTTGAAATGCTTTTTCTTGATTTTCTGTCCAGGTAAAAGGTACATTCTTTTTTATAAGACTGGTTAATGGATCGGCAATTTTTGAAAAACCTTTGATAAATTTTCTATAATATGAGCACATTCCTAAAAATGATTGAACTTCTTTTATCTTTTTGGGCCGAGGAAAATCTCTAATAGCCTTGATATTATGCTCCGCTGGTTTTATACCATGTTGATTAGTTATATGGCCAAGAATCTCCAGTTCTTCGAAAGCAAATTGGCATTTTTTGTTGTTCAATTTTAAATTAGCCTCGCGAAAACATTTTAAAACAGCTTCTATTCTTTTGAGATGTGTTGAAAAATCCGAGCTATAAATGATTACGTCATCTAGATAACATAAGCAAATTTGCCATCTAAGATTACCAAGCATATTTTCCATGTTCCTCTCAAATGTAGCAGGGGCATTACATAGACCAAAGGGCATTACGTTGAACTCATATAGGCCATGTGCTGTAGTGAAGGCTGTCTTTTCTTTATCTTTCTCCTCAACCTCTACTTGCCAATATCCTGATTTAAGGTCAATTGCTGAAAAGTATTTGGATCCTTGAAGTGTATCCAATACTTCATCAATTCTGGGAATTGGGTAAACATCCTTCACTGTTACATCATTCAATTTTCTGTAGTCAACGCAAAATCTGTACTTACCATCTCGCTTCTTGACCAAGATTACAGGGAAGGACCATGGACTCGAGGATGGTCTAATTATGCCGTCTCTGAGCATTTCATCAATTTGTTCTTTTATGATTTCTCGCTCTTTCGCGCTCACCCTATACGGCTTGTGTTTGATCGGTTTCGCGCCTTCTGTATCGATCCGATGTTTCGCTAAGTTGGATCTTCCTAATCCCGACGAAAACAAATCCTCGTACCTTTCCAAAACTTGTTTCAATTGCTCCTTTTCCGTATATGCTAAATTTTCGTTTATCTGAAATTGGGGTTCTTCATGCTCTTTTTGTTCACTTTCTTCCATAAGATTCACTTCGGCTGGCTGGCTTCCAAAGCACAATGTTTGGTTTTTTAATATTTTTAATGGTCGAGGGTAAGGGTTTGTTATCCAGATATATGTTTCCTTATTCACAACATTTATTAAGCTTCTCGCTAGTCGAAGTCCATTTGTTTGAAACATTTTATGGTTCTCCTCGATGATGTATTCGCCATCCTCTGCTTCTACAAATGCATTAATCAATTTAATAGAAAGTTCTGGTATAATGGCATCCTTTGCACTTTTTATTTTCTTCTGTTGATATTTGATTACGTCACGATTTTCTGTCAAGTCATATTTGATTATTTCACGCTGACAATCAATTTTTGCGTTCATTTTCTTAAGAAAATCACGTCCAAGTATAAATATTCGCAAATGTGTTCTCATTATCACAAATTGATGTGTAATTGTTTTATCATCAAATTTTATATTTAAAATAATATTTCCTACGATATCTAATTCTTTGCCATCGGGTCCGGAGCACATTTTATCAGGATTTATTATTTCAAGACCTGTGTTAAGAGCTGTACTAAGGTCGACCACTGAAAGATCGGCGCCTGTATCAATCAAAGCTTCGCAGATACCGATTCTATCCACGTTAATGTTCATTTTATATTTGGGGTCTAACTTTTTAATTCCATTTATGGTCGACTTGCTTTGATTGACGGACTCAGGCGCGATGTTTAGTTTAAATCTTCTAATGCAGCATATCTATTCCTTGTAGGGATACTCGAGTACGGGCTATTACTTACGTCAGAGTAGAGCAGAGGTCTCGACTTCTGAGTTCCATTATCCATTCGGATTTCTTCTTCGACCTTGTCTTGTGTAACTATGGGGTCCTCTTCCACAATTCTTACAAACCTGACTCTGCAATACCGCGCTACGTGTCCTGGCTTGTTACACTTGAAACATATTGGTCTCCCGTCTTCTGTCCTATTCCTATTTGAATTTGGATTCTTATTGTATGTTTTACTTGGGTAGACCGGTTTTGGCTCAGGATTGGGAGTGTAAGATCGTCTAGGGGCAGATACCTGGGGCAGAGGCTTGTTCTGGTAATACCTCGGAGTGGGGGCCTGGGGCTTGGAGGTGTTCTGGTAGTACCTCGGAGCGGGGGCCTGGGGCTTGGAGGTGTTCTGATATGGTCTTCTGAACGACGGAGCGTTCTTCCATTGCTCTTGATGGTGGGAACGAGGAGAGCGTGGTCCATTATATAGAACCTTTGATTTTTCTATACGTTCTTGATAATTATTTTCAAACAAATCCATCTTTTTACACAATCTTAGGAGTTCGTTGGTATTCTTAGGAGGGTTTAAGTAGAGGGCAAAAGAGTATTCTTTCTTTAACCCTCCAATAACCCAATTTATTTTATTCTCTTCTTCCATTTGGGGGTCGACCTTGTTGCACAGAACCAGGATATCCTCTGCAAACCTGATTGCAGGTTCATTCCACTGCTGCATTCTGTTCAGCCTCATCTTCAATTCTTCTTTGTTGGCGTCTGAGCCAAAATCCTGAATTAGGCGGCTCTTGAAATGTTCCCAGCTGGTAAAACTTATTTTGTGTAGGTCCAGCCAGGTTTTGGCGCTACCAATCATGTTCATGGCTGCATAGCGAGAAATAATATATTCTGCCCAGTGGTACAGGAAGCCAATTTCTTCAAGAGATTCAATCCATGGGCGAGGGTCTTCTGTTCCATCATACTTGGGGATGTCGATGTTGGGATTCAGGACAACTGGGTCGGAACTAGCATCTCTACCAATTGTTGCACCAGGTTGCGGCTTGGCAGACTCTTCAGCCTTGATTCTCTCCTGTGCTGGGTCTTGCATCTTACCAGAGCGTGTTTCGACCATCCTACAAATTTATAAAAGGGAATAATGAGATAAGTCTACTTTATGTAGCCACCAGAATAATTTATTTATTTTCTCACATCAAAGAGAGCAGTGAAGTCACAGTGTACCTAAATACAAATGATGATAATCTAAAAATAATCTGTTTTAAATAAATATCATAGAATATAAAAATAAATAAATATATAATTTAAATTTCAAATATATTAAAAATAATATAATAAATACGCCATTAATCATGATGTAACAATATATATATATATATATATGTTATATAAAAATATTATTTTATTTAAAATTATATCTCATAGATTCAAATATTCTGTTAAATCGACCGCCAGAGGTCACACTTTGCATATAAAAACTCGTTGTTGTTTTATTCCGATGGCCGGCTCAAAACTTTTGTACATTATGTAAATAATCTTTTGTTTTCCTTTGTTCTACTCGCCTTAAGCCAGGCATTAATTAAATCAAATTATGTTTTCTATATAAATAACAATCAAAATACAACAGAAAATCTCATTATTATTCTATTTATAACATATATGTAGTATATATATTTCATATATATATGTTATCTGAGTTATATGCAAATATATTCAAAAATTATAATAACATTATTTTTGTGAACAAAAGTATAAAATGAAAACATTTTAAATTTTATTATCGTCCACTCTTTTTTGAATAACAAATGAGATATTAAAGCTTCGCAGCTTTAATCTTAAAATAAACTACAAAAATTGACTTAAATAATAGAAGAGGATGTAGAATTGAATTTGAAAAACTACATTCTGTTATAACAGTTCTAATAAAAGAGAGCATTATCCCTATGAAAATGAAACGGAACAATTTTTTTTTTGATTCGTCACTCCAATACAGAACATTATGTTGGGGATGTATAATATGCAAAAAAATAGGGTTAAAGATTCTTAAAATAATTGCAAAAGTATAAACACAATATGCAAATCAAGATATTAAAATAAGTTTATTTATTAAGTTAAAATGGTAAGCTTTCAAGCTTTAGCTCTTCATCAGACATTGGGATTGTGGTTACATATTCATCACCACCATATTGTTCTGTCCTGAGATGCTAAATCTAATATATTTTTGAAGTGCATTTTTGAAGGGAGAAGTGCCTTAACGTAATTTCATGTTATAAATATATATATATAAATCAATGTTTGTATGTTTGTTTGTTTGTATGTCCGGTATACAAATTCGCAGTAGTTCACTAATTCAAACCAACATTTCCATACATAGGTTAAAAAACGGGGAAGACGATAGGCTATTTTAAAAAATATATAAATCAATTATTAAAACTATATATTCAAATTATTCTACTTAGCTCACGAACAGCGCCCTCTATCAAAGATTAGATTTAATTATGCTGATGCAAACAAATAGATAATGCTAATAACAAACAATTATTAAAAAAAATATTATCTAAATATATATCACTCGGGTAGATATGCACACGGGTCAATCCCGGGGCGAAGCCCGGGTCACCCGTCTAGTATGTTATGAAAATCTCTGGGAGGAGAGAATTTTTTTTTTCTGATTTAGTAATTACTGAGTATTTTTAATATTGGTATGCAGTCGTGGAAAATATAATAAAAATAACTTTAAAAACCAAAATTTAAATAAATTTTGAATCACACAAATATATATATATGAATTAAAGCAATGTCTTTTTGCTGTTGTTTATTATTCCAATACAATATGTAAAGGCGGTGATAAAGGATGAGCCAGAACACTAGTAATATGCAAATTTTATATGAAATAATTCATCTAACACTAACACGTCAAACACGTATCTTTTCCAAATTAAAATAAAAACAACATTTTCTGTCCTTACTGCAATGGGAATAAAGAGAGGGCTTGGCTCATCATTCGCAGTAAGGACAGTAGAAGGTTTGTTTCATTTTTGTGAGAGAAACATTCGTCGTGCTTTAATAGTTATATTTATTTTATATACACTCATGGATAAAACTAAGGGAAAGTATTTGATGTCGCCGGTCGTCGGTTTTTTTTTCTTTTGAAGAATACAGAGATGTAATTTTGTTCACACTTGGTTATCTCATGTGTCTTCAATAATGGTCATTGTAATATCTTTCAGAGTTATTGACTGAATCCCGATATACATGCTAAAAGGTTCAACTTCCTTAAGTTTTGTTCATGAGTGTACTATATTCACACTTGGTTATCTCGTGTGTCTTCAATAAAGGTCACTGTAATATATTTCAGAGTTATTGTCTGAATCCCGATATACATGCTAAAAGGTACAACTTCCTTAAGTTTTGTTCATGAGTGTACTATATTCACACTTGGTTATCTCGTGTGTCTTCAATAAAGGTCACTGTAATATATTTCAGAGTTATTGACTGAATCCCGATATACATGCTAAAAGGTTCAACTTCCTTAAGTTTTGTTCATGAGTGTACTATATTCACACTTGGTTATCTCGTGTGTCTTCAATAAAGGTCACTGTAATATATTTCAGAGTTATTGTCTGAATCCCGATATACATGCTAAAAGGTACAACTTCCTTAAGTTCTGTCCATGAGTGTACTATATTCACACTTGGTTATCTCGTGTGTCTTCAATAAAGGTCACTGTAATATCTTTCAGAGTTATTGTCTGAATCCCGATATACATGCTAAAAGGTACAACTTCCTTAAGTTTTGTCCATGAGTATAGAAGGCGCGTTATTGTCTTTAATATTATATATATGTTTTATATTAGTCCTATTTGATATATTTCCATTAAAAACTTATTTTAGTATATTATATATAATTTTCTTAAGGTTTCAATTAACAAACAATCTTTTCTCTACACAAAAACAGTAAATAAGATGTTAGATTTTTGAAATTATATAATTTTCGTTTTTGTTAAAGATAAGTATAATTTCAAAAATTTCATTATCATACGAATTCTCCAAATTAGAATTCTTAAAAAGGTTTTATAATAATAATAGAAGATATAACAATGTGCTATTCAAATTTAAATATAAACATAATAATTACATTATATATTTAATATAATATTCTCTTTTTAGATACATATTTACCGGTTATATATATATATATAGGCTAAAATATACATAACTATAAATTTCCTATTTATAAATTAATTATGAAAGAGGAATGCTCTATGAAATGTTTATATATATTTCTCCTGTCCTCAGAATTTATATGTCCATTGTTTGATTCTTTACCTAATTATACCTCTATACATTGTGTCAGATACACTCATGGACAAAACTAAAGAAGGCTGTACCTTTCAGCATGTATTTTGGGACAATAACTCTGAAAGATATTTCAGTGACCTTTATTGAAGAAACACGAAATAACTAAGTTTGAACAAAATTGACTTGTCTTAAAAAAAAAAAGAAGTAGAAGACCGGTGACATCAAAGTCTTTCCACCTTTTAAAGTTTTTTCCATAATTGCATATATCCAACAATACTATTTTTTAAATTCACAACGATTATTTGATATTTATTTCGGCATATGGCGCAAGGTATTCAGTAATATTCAGTTAAAGTATAATGGTATTCCTTTTTTACTCTATTTATTTATAAAAAAAAATTCGAGCTAACATAGTTTCTATTTTCATCTATAGATGGCGCCCTATTTCATTCTTTTTAAAGGCAACATTATATCCATAGTTCAATCAAAATATCTTTTACAGGAGTTTAACCTCAGTAAGGTATAAAAGGAAAACAGCCACAAATGTAATATTACAGCAGTATGGTAGATTAAACTGGCGAAACGCTGATAGGGTTCACCTCTGATGAGCCAGGCCCTCCCAATATTTTATCATTACAGTAAGGGCAGTATATAGAATTGTTTTATTTCAAAAAAGAATCCTACGTGTCTAAAATAGTTTAAAATTCTTACTACAGATGGCGCACTAATGCATCATATTAATTAATATACTCATTAACTAGTAATTATTTATAAACTGTATTCGTTAAATCCTAATTACAATTAGTTATATATTCAAACAAATAATAGCAATAAATTATTAATAAATACATTTTCTTCATTCGCACATAAAGAAAGAAAGAAAAAGCAATTATCATTTGACTATATAGTAATAAAAAAAAAACAGACGACGAAAATGTACATGGTTAAATACTTAATCTAAATATTCATTTTTATTATTATTATTATATTTTAATATTAACAAGGTTCTAATTAATTACGATAATTACAAATGAATATTAAAATAAATCACCATAGTTAGTAATCAACAGAGAGAATAAAAATCAACGAAAACTATAGGAATATGAAGTTGGTCAAAAAAAAAAAAGAAATTTGTGAGTTTGTATTCAACATCATTCTAACCAAAGGTGGGTTCTAACCCTAATGCCAGTCACTCACGAAGCTTTCCGTCTTATATCGTGCCAGACGAAGTAGAGAAAATAGTGTTGAAGGATCTCTTCAAAATGGCGACCATTCTGATGACATGGTCATGTGACATGAATCGTAATCTGCATGCAAAATATGACCAATAGACGCATTGTGCTGTTTTTTAGTTTCTTTGTAATTATTTTTATATTAGAGGGAACTCACTTGTGTCGGTAGCAATTATCTTTTTAAAAAAATTCTTGTAATTTTCTCTCTTTTTTTTTTACACTTTAATTATCCTTGTTTTTTTATCTTTTTTAAATGTAACCTATCAATTATGTATTCTTTTTTCATTATTATTATTTTATTGAGTTCGTTGTTTTTTTTATCTATATTCGTTTGATTTTTTTGAAAAAAGGTTTTATTATTTATTGCTAATGAGAATATTTTGAGATTTGAATTTTTGTTATATGAATTATATTTAGATTGATTGATATATTGTTAATTTTTGGAAATAAGACTATTTTATTGAGATACGTTATGTAAATTAATGAGTGTCATTTCTATTTCATAGCCTCCAAATACATATTGTTGCACCAAGTTGCAGCCTTGCAGGGTCGTCGACCTTGGTTTCTTCCTTCTTGGTGTTATACACGTTTCTCGAGCGGGTTTCCATACTCAAAGAAAATAAATAAAAGTAAAACTAACTAAATAAAAGTAAATAAAAATAAATTACCTTTTAAAGTTATTGCGTTTATTTATTCGTTGTCTTCCTCGTAGATCGTGATCCGCAGTCTTAGGTCTAGGTCCTCTCTCGCTCCAATAACCAATCAAGATATATGTACAATAAAATATTACAAAAAGAATGAAACTATAAAAAGGAATGATGATAATCTAAATAATCTGTTTTAAATATATATTATTCTGCTGTCCTAAAAGCTTATGTCCATAGTTCTTCTAAAATACCCATTCCAAGAGTCTTACAACAGTCACCTATAAAAGGAAGTTCCAAAAATGCAATATAACAGCGGTATGGTAGATTAAACTGGCGAAACCGCTGGGAGGGTTCACCACTGATGAGCCAGGCCCTCCCTTTAATTTTTCCATCGCAGTAAGGACAGTAGAAATTGTTTTATTTTAAAAAGAATATTACGCCTCTAAAATAGTTTTATGATTTAAAATATATATTAAATATCATAGAATATTTTGAATAAATGTAGGGCGTATTGACATTGATGTAACAATATTAATCTAGTATAATTCTGGTGGGTAGTTAGCGACTGCAGTTTTTTGTAAATGCATTACATTTATATACACTCATGGACAAAACTTAAGGAAGTTAAAACTCTTTTATGTTATCGGTTGTCTATATTATATATGTTTTTTTTTAAGGAGAGCAATTTTGTTCACACTTGGTTATCTCGTGTGTCTTTAATAAAGGACCCTGTAATATATTTCATAGTTATAAAATTATCTGAATCTCGATATACATGCTAAAAGTTACAACTTCCTGTAATTTTAATTCTTCTGTTCATTCGTTTCGTTAATTAATTTTTAAAATATTTGATTCGAAAAAAAATGTCGTTTCTTCTAAAGTTGAATTTTAACAATATATAATGTACATTGAATTAGTAATATTTTATCTTATGTTTAATCAGATATAGTGAACAAAAAATGTTCGTTCATATCTCTTAAATATACATATTTACATACTAGTTGAATTCACCTGGCTTCGCCCTGGTTCTTACTGAGTGATTTTTGTACCCAGCGAAAATTATTTAAACACAAATGTTGTTTATTATGATATTAGATAAATATTATTGGTATAGAGTAATAGTAATGGCAATGTGTTGTATTTATGTTATAAAAACAAATTAGATTTTCTGCTGATTTTGGAATTGTTGAATTATGCTATGCTGATGCAGTCGTGGGAATAATAAAATAATTTTGATCAGAGATTTCTTTATTTGAGCTGAGGAATATATATAAAAGAACATAATTTGATAAAAGTAATGCCTGGCTTAAGGCGAGTAGAATAAGGAAAACAAAATATTATTTACATAATGTACAAAAGTTTTGAGCCGGCCAACGAGAAACAACAACAACGGGTTATATAAAGAAAAAACGCGACCTCTAGCGGTCGATTTAACAGAGTATTTGTATCTATGAAATATAATTTTAAATAAAATAATATTTTTATATAACATATATATATATTAAGTATAATTAATTAATTGTTCCCCCACAGAGTATGTATATAAGATCACAAGTAAAAAGGAGCTAACTGTAAGAAGATAAGTTTGTTTACTATGTTATATTTTGTTCCCTCTCTTGTAAATCTATAATGTTTGATTCATCTTCTTGGAATCAATATCTTTTAAAAAGTCTTAAGCAACAACAACAACAACAACAAAATCCTTTATTAAGACACTATTGTCTTACAAGGGGATTCCCCTAAAAGGTTATATATGTACATGAGTGAGGAGGAAAAGCAATTTAGAGGGGAGGGGGAGCAATCAGCCGTTGTCTGTGGAGTTGAGCACTTCTTCTCTCATTTTATCAATCGCCTTGAAAAATTTAAAATATTTATAAACAAATGTTTTATCCAGCAGGAGAGCAGTAAAGATTTTATATACATGTTGTTCATTGTAGTAAGTTAGCTCCGAAATTTCGCGAATTTCCATTCTCTTTTCATGTAGGAATGGGCAATGGAATAGATAGTGGACCAAATTGTCTTGGATGCCAACATTGCAGAAGTAGCAATTTAAAGGGTCGCTGTTCCAAAATCCCGTGATATCCTCGCGGAAAAGTAGCCATAGAAAAAAGTCTTAAGCAAAGTCAACATAATGTTTATGATAGAAACTCATTAATACATTTTTATTACCATCATTTTATATTTCTTCAAAATAAAGATACTTCGGCCAGTAAATCTTTTTATTGTCTTGACGTTTCAACAAAAATATTTTGTTCTCGTCAGGAGCAAATAAAAATTAAAACATTTGGCAAAGCGTTAAAAATTATTCTAAGGTTGCAAAGGCGTTCTCACGCGATATTTCATTTTATATATACAAACTATATAAAATGAAAGGATTTAAAAGCACGAATGTTTCTTTTACAAACTTCTACTGTCCTTACTGCGATGAAAAAATATATTGGGAGGGCTTGGCTCATCAGTGGTTTACCCTCCCAGCGGTTTCACCAATTTAATCCACCAGACCGCTTCTCAGAGCTCTAATACTGTATTGGACGATTTTGCTTATATACGCAGCAGTGAAGGTTGGAATCTCAGAAATGGTTTTCAATAAAACTATGGACATAAGCTTATAGAACAGTAGAATTACATTCGAATATTTGGATCGAGCAATGCTCTTCCGTAAACAATAAAGACAAGGCAAGTTATATGACCTATGACTATGGTATAATATTCTCAAAATTGTTGGTAGATTTGATATACAGAGTAACCTTCTTTTTCTCAGAAAGATAATCCATAAGAAATAATGAAAACCTAATTTCAATTGATCAAATAAATATAAACTTTTCAGAAGACCAAAAAAAAAAAAGGAATATATATAATATCATGAAATAAAAGTATATTTTAAAATTTACTTTTCCTATTATATTTTCTGTTATCTTTTTTTTTTATATCTTATCATACACACACATTAAAAGTTATTTTAAATATTCACAGAATAAATTTAAAATCCAGGGTTGCTAAATTTAACTTTTAAGAAATTAATCCCCAAGAGTGTAAAAAATATGACTTTCTTGAATTATTATACGGATAATTAAAGTATATTTAAAATATGAAAAAAGGAAACAATTTTAACTATTAAAAAAAAATTATATATGTTTCGAAGATTTAATAATGTAAATTTCATTCATTATTAGTTTTTTTAGAGAATTTTAAAATGAAGATAATATATGGCGACGAAAACGTTTAACAAAATTTAAAGACATACTTCAAAAATTAAAGTTTATGCCATTTTTCTCTTTCAGCTTTAAAAAATTCACTTTTAACTGCCTATTAAAAGTACCATCTTTTTCGTCGTTTAAAAGGTTTTAATTCTGTGTGTAGTTTTTAGAGGTTTTTATTGTCTAATAAATTTGTTTGGGTCGTTAGGGTTTTCACTAATATTTGTATTTTATAACCCTAAAACGTTAAAATTTGTCATAAAATTTAAGAGAGCGGGATAAAAAACGGATTTAAAAGGAATATATTTGTAACTGTATTAGTACTTTGAGAATTTTCTGAAGTGTAGTTAAAGAAATAAAAGAGATAAATCCGTTTTTAAAAATATAAAGCATAGGAGATTTTTATTTTATTTTATCAAACGATAATTTAAATTACGTATTTTCTTTGGATTTTTGTGATATAGCTTATAACATTATAAATTAAAAATATAGATAAGAGGTTTTTAGGTTATATATATATACAATTTATTTACATATTATAAAATACAATCTATTTGTAAACAGAAGAATATTTTGTATTTACAGAAAATTAAATTTAAAGAATATTTTTATCATTGCGTTTTCATTTCAAATGTGAAGTTTAGTAAAAATAGTAAAATATAATTGAATAATATGTTTATAATATCATTGATAATAGTTATATTTTTGTGTGAGTGTTAGAAAAAAGGTATAAAATAATTATGTTTAAAAATATTATAATCAAAATGGTCTTATTTTCATCCGAAATATAGCAACAGAAGAAATAATTATACGTTAATATAAATATTATTTGTCTTTGTATATTAATTTTATACATACTTTTTTTTTCAAAAAATAATAATTAAATTTTAATAAGGTATTTTTTTTTTATACTAAACATGACAAATTTTATTTTGAAAACGCTTCTTAGTTGAACAAAATATATTCTTTAAACAATTTTAACATTTTTAAAAAATAAAATTTTCAAAAAAAATATGCTAACGAAATTGTATTAAAGATATTTTGTATATAAAAAATGAAATAAGAGGTATTTTAATAAAATAACCTTTTTTCCAAGTGAATAGAAATAATAAAAAAAGAGCGCAAAATATATCAGGGCTTTGATAGAAAACTAGGGTAAAACAAACGACAGTCCCAAATGGACATTGTCGAGGCAAAAAGAGAAATTTTCAACATTTTAGGTGAAAACTAACCATTTGGCTTGTGTAGTTCTTTATTTTTCACAATTGTAACACCGTTAGGCTTAAAGTTTTCACGTCCAGAAACGAACAAAGAATTGTTAAAACTCGTTTTTTTATAGCCCCGTGAAAAATGCGTTTTGATAATATTATGTTTGTTCCATGAAATGGGACGAAAAAAAAACTTTTTTCTTTAATAGAAATAAAGATTTTCTAAACTTTCAATTTCTTTTACTATTTGTAATTATGCAATTATATATTATAAAATCGATTTATAATAGGTTAATACTATATATATATTTTTAAATATAATTTTAATTATATTAAATAGAAATAAAAATCATCCCCAATATATATAATAAATATATTTTTAAATGATTAAAAAGATTTATTTTTACTAATCCTACCTACACGTGATACAGACCATGACCCATCATGCTGGGTAGTTAGCGATTGCCTTTACTGTAAGTGGATCCCATATCTATACATGTTGAATCAGTTAGAATTTTTTTTTTTTTTATACACACAAGTGTTCCAGAGTCCTGTTTGGTTACTTGCACTCACTGGTTGTACCTTTGCACGAATAAGGAGCTATTGGAACAGTTTTTCCTCAATTAGATAAACGTGTCCAATGCGGGGATACGATTCCAGGTCGGAGATATCGAAAGCTAACTAACTTATCTCTGGTAAAAATGACTAAATAGAATTCTTCGAAATCCCTCAAATATACCACTCCTTCTGTAAATGGTCACACACAGTCTATATCTTTTTATCAATTTTTATTTATAGGATTTTATTTATTTATTTAACAGTTGGGAGAGACACGCCATATCCACAATTTGGATAATTACGTGTATATCTGAAATTATATACAATTAATACAATTGAACATTGTAAATCATTAAAATTAAACGTTCGATGTCAAATTTTACATATAGTAATTATAAGTAGTAGCTTGAAATATGTACAGTCAATACTTTCGCCTCAAAATATACATCCTGCAGAATCTATTAAACTTGATGTATTGGTCTTTATTGCAAGCAGCTTGATTTGTATTAGTCAGGTAAAGGATCATTTATAGGATCATCCTCAGTTGTTTATTTGGCATTATCTTTATCGGATTGAAGGTGTAATAGTGAAAATGTTTTTACTTTCATAAATTTAACTTTCTCAGTACAATTTACATTTATGTTTTCACTTTCATTTCTATTTATAAATACTATATTTTTTTAATCATATTGTAGCATGGGCCGACTTCATGGAACAGTAAGCTCGCGCCGGGTTGTTCCAGGCGAACCCTCGCGCGAACGCACGCGCCACCTCCAGTGATTCTTTTCCCCCGCTCGCGCTAGTGCTTCTTTTTCTTTGCTCTCTTATAAAAAACCTGTATAAACTACTCATCTCATATTTCTTTCTTTTTGTTATTATAAAGCCTGTAGAAGGACGTCTGAAAGCTTGCGAATAAGGTTCTTATAAGACACTTCAATTGTCGTTATATTTTACTAACTTATCTCTATATAATACACTGCGGCCTGTGATTGTAAAACGACACTTGAAGTTACACCGCATGAGTTTCTTTTCAACGAAAAATCAAATTTTTATTTCAAGGTGAAATATTGACTATTTCTAACCTTTTTGGATGAGGTATGAAAGGGTGAATTATGAAAAGTAATGATGAACGGAAAAATAAAAGTGTCCAGGGATGGGAATCGAACCCATAATCTGCCCGGTAAGCGGAACACTGTGGGTTCGATTCCCATCCCTGGACACTTTTATTTTTCCGTTCATCATTACTTTTCATAATTCATCCTTTCGTACCTCATCCAAAAAGGTTAGAAATAGTCAATATTTCACCTTGAAATAAAAATTTGATTTTTCGTTGAAAATAAACTCATGCGGTGTAACTTCAAGTGTCGTTATCTCTATATGCAATTTTCTTCTATACATAAAGACAATGATAATCTCCCTTTTCACTATAACAAGAAGAAAAACACAAGTCAGGGAGAAGAGATTCGTTATATAAGAGGAGAATCGTACAAGCTTTCAGGTGAGATACCCGTAGAAGGACATCTTGCCAGAAAACTTGTACAATCATTCTCTTATAAAAGAAGCACTTCTGCATGACTTGTGTTTCTTCTTTTTTTCTCTATAGATATCCCCACATAGTATATTCTTAAAAATGGCATATCCTGACCATGAGCACATGTGCTTTACAGAAGGCAGAGCGCCATCTGGTGAAACAGAAATCATCTAAACATTGATTTAACCTGTTCTCTGATATTTGGCCAACCCAATTTCTTGATAAATCAAGAAAAGCCATCCATGAACACGTTTCGCGCTTTTGGCGCTCGTCAGCTTTTCTTGGTTGGCCAAATATCAGGGAACAGGCTAAATCAATGTTTAGTTGATTTCTGTTCCACCAGATGGCGCTCTGCCTTCTGTAAATCACATGTGCTCCTGGTTAGGATATGCCATTTTTAATATTGATTTCAACACCTGATCTTTTTATCTTTTATTTTTTTGTTTCGTTTTTTTCATAGTATATTCTATTCAAAACATTTTTATACAACGCAATTACTGAACATGACCCCCTAATATACAACATATACAAGTAGAACCTTTCGGCAAAGGACAACACCATAGTTTTCTTTAAAACCATTTCTGAGATTCCACCCTTCAGTACTGCGTATATAAGCAGAATCGTCCAATACAGTATTAGAGCTCTGAGAAGCGGTCTGGTGGATTAAATTGGCGAAACCACTGAGAGGGTTCACCACTGATGAGCCAAGCCCTCCCAATATATTTTTCATCGCAGTAAGGACAGTAGAAGTTTTTATTATGTATAAAAAAAAACATTCGTGCTTTTAATACCTTTCATTTTATATGTATATATGACGCGTTATTGTTTTGTGTTAATACAACACCTAATTACAGAGCCAAAGTGTCCTTTAGGGAGAGGTGTTATCTTACCAGAGAGTTACTAAATAGTAAAAATTGTAATTTTGCCATTTAAAACTGTCCTTTATAGAGATGTATCTTCTAACGCGAGTGGCTTCTCATTGAGATTCTACTATATATAAAATATATTTATTATGTGTATTTACTCTAAAAAAATAAAGCAATTGTAAGAAATGAACAAAACCCAATTGTAAGGATAAACCTACACAATGGCAACCATTGACACATGGCTCAAAAAAGAAAGCCATAAGGGAACAATTAAACCCATGGTAACCATGTATACATTAGTGATGTATTATATCTATGGTCATTTGATTCTATCCTCACAATACATGTCCATAAAATATTCATGGTAATCCATTTCTACTTTTGTATGCTTCCTTCCCTCCCTTCCTAGCTATATGGAAAAGATATATTTTGATATATTGAACTATACTCGGGTGTTGTTAGTATTTTTACAATATTCTAGTACGTTTCAGCACTTACTTATATCAGCACTTACTTAACAGTTTAAACAGAAAAATTGACCTTCCTCCACAATACCTACACATATTAAATAACAATAATACCCAATCTGTTCCCTCACCTTGAAAGAATCAGACCTCCCAGGTTTCTCGTACTTTTTGTCTGAGGGGTTTCCGATGGTTTTTGCCTTTTCCTTGAATCTTAAGGTAGTCATCCTTTTCTTTAAACAACAATTTGTATACATATATAAAGAGAAAATAATTTTGTATAATAATCAAAAATTCGCTAAGTTCTTATTATGTAAATATTGACCTGTATATAAACATTATCTTTCAGTTTCTTGAAGAGTTGTCTGTCGAAGGACGTCAAAGTCCGAAAGCTTGCCGGATTTACAACTGTAATAAAAGAAACACGTCTCCGTTAACTTTTGTTTCTTCTTCAAATGATGTCAGACGATTCCTTCTCTTGTAAACTACCTATCTATATATATAAATACGATGTCTGTCTGTCGGTCTGTCTGTCTAAAGCTCTAAAAGGCGGTCTGGTAGATTAAATTGGCGAAACTGCTGGGAGGGTTCACCACTGATGAGCCAAGCCCTCCCAATATATTTTTTCATCGCAGTAAGGACAGTAGAAGTTTGTTTTAAATTTTTAAAAAATGACCATTGTAGCTTTGATATTTCCATTTCCTATTTATGGGTGTCTAAATTTTACAGATAAATTTTAAAAATGTCAAACAATATGATATTTCAGTGCTTTATAATAGTTAATAAATAATATGTAACTATTTTATTCCACAGTTACTTTCTAACTTATATTTTACAATCCTATTCTTGACAGGTTTCAAATGCTTGAAAAGAGTTAAAAGTTGATAAAAAGTGGAGCAGGGTGATACATTAATGAAAGAAGGTACTTCCTGATTCTGTAACTGGATGTACCTGATGCTCACCGCCATCTATCAGAAAATATATCAACTGACCGTTGATTAAAAAAATATATTTCAAAAGGTTTCAAATGCGCAACCAAAAAGGTGTAGTATTTTAGTTCAAATATATGCTCATGGACATAAATTAAGGAAGTGGAAAGTTTTTGATATCGTCGGTCGTCAGTTTTATTTATTTATTATTATTTATTTATTTTTTGAAGGAGACAGAGGCAAATTTGTATACATTTGGTTATCTAGTATGTCTTCAATAAGGTCACTGTAATATATTTCAGAGTTATAGTCCCGATATATACATGCTAAAAGTTACAACTTCCTTAAGTTTTTCTCTCTATGAGTATATACATGTCACATGCTAATGTTCTTGGGCTTTATACGGTGTATTATAAAATGTATATTGTGTATAAAAAAAATGTGTAAAATGTACACGTGTAAAATGTATAATGTGTATTATAAAACGGTGTATATTCTAAAATTTATCCGTCGCATGTGCGACTTAGTTGACATTTATTCCGATAGAAGGCGCAAACCATCATCAACGCTCCGTAGTAGATTCAGGATCTGTTATGTTTTCTTTTAAAGAGTATTTTAGACTCTCCAAGTCAAGATAAACCAAATTTCAACATACCATATTGTTAGAGAAAGCTTTATAAAGAATTGTTTCCAAAACACACGGGCTACTAATTTCTGTAATAGAATTCCAGTAGCATCATAATGTTATATGGCGCAAGGTTTTTATGTGGTCACCAAATAAAACATTCAATAATGGTTTAGGTGTTAATTATTAAACTAGATCATTAGGAAGATGAGGGTTTTTAATTATTAATATAAGCAAATATATAGGCCTACCGGTGGATAATTATAACATAATTATGATAAGACAATCGCTATAATGTACCTTTTTCCCATCAAAGCTGTTCCAACGTTGATTGAAACACACTTTATCTACTGGTGTATTCACCATATGTCTACACAGCAAGGTGAAAATACCAGGCTTCCAGGAATATTTTATAATACAATATAATGCGCTTATGATTGTAAAACGACATTTGAAAATTATCCCGCATGTGTTTCTTTTGAACGAAAAATCGATTTTTTTTTTGCTTATCCCTAGTACACGTGGTACAGGCCATGATAATCATGGTGGGTAGTTAGCGACTGCTTTTACTGTAAGCGCACCACATGTCTACACATGTTAAAAGCAGTTCGACTTTGCACTTACAAATGTGCCAGAGCCCCGTTTGGTTACTTGCACTCGCTGGTGGGGTTGGACCTTTGCCAGAATCGGGGGCCATTGGAGCATTTTTCTTTTTTTAAACAGAAAAAAGTGTCCAATGCGGGAATCGAACCCGGGTCGTAGTGGTCGAAAACCAAACGGTTTAACCAGCCTTCCTTTTAAGGAGAAATAACGATTATTTCTAACCTTAGGGATGAAGTATGAAAGGATAAATTGTCAAGAGTTACTTTATATAATATTTACGAACGGAAAAATATGTCCAGGGTAGCCTAGTGGACATGGCATCTGCTCGGTAAGCGGAACACTCTGGGTTCGATTCCCATCCCTGGATACTTTTATTTTTCCGTTTATTATTACTCTTTACATACATACTTTCATACTTCATCCCTAAGTTTAGAAATAATATTTATTTCTCCTTAAAATAATTTTCGATTTTTCGTTCAAAAGAAACACATGTGGGATAATTTCCAGGATTATGTTTCTTTTTTAAAATTTTAATCCAAATATCTAGCTTTCGGACGCATGAAAGATCTTCTACAGGACAAACATAACAATAAAATTATATCTCTTGAAGCCTGTGTATGTGAAATGTGTGCGTTTTCATCTTAATATTATAACAAAAGATTATTCAATTGAATTATGAATCTCTGTTTTATACTATGTTTTATGTCTTATTTTGTCCCCGTTTATTAAATACAATTAAAGATGAAATTTAATTTTATTCCACTTCCATATAAAATTATGTAAACAAATAGTATCTAGTTATAACTCATTTCCCATCGGCGAGAGAGATTGAGATTGAAACTGATTTATTACAATGTTAATATAATATTAGTAAATTAAATTTAATTGCCATCTATCGTTAACATTTTACACAAATAAATTTACTGGCAATGCGTTTCTTTTAAATATAATCAAATATTATCTCTACAGACCTTACTGCAATGATATGAGTTATTGAATGAGAGGGCTTGGCTCATCAGTAGTGAACCCTCTCAGCGGTTTCGCCAAATTAATCTCTAGACCGCTCTACTATTGTATTGGATTGGTTTGGAGTATACCCTGTATTTTCTATGGATTTGAAAATAGAGCAATCCATAGATATATCTTTAATTAAAAAGGCATATATTGGATCAAAATATCATTTATTTTACCAATCATAGATAAATCTTTAAATAAAAAGGCATATATTGGATCAAAATATCATTTATTTTACCAATATTTCAGTTGGCTGAACGCCAACCTTTATCAAGGTATTATAACATATTTAATGTGTTAATATTAAATATATTATAATACCTTGATAAAGGTTGCCAATAAAGGAACGCCAACCTTTATCAAGGTATTATAACATATTTAATGTGTTAATATTAAATATGTTATAATACCTTGATAATGGTTGGCGTTCAGCCAACTGAAATATTAGTAAAATAAATGATATTTTGATCCAATATATGTCTTTTTATTTAAATATAATATTATATATGGTTAATTACAAAATTGAATAAATACGAATAAATAAGATTATATAATGATAAATATCGGCGAGAGAGAGATTGAAATTTCTTTATAACATTGTTCATATAAGGTTATATGTACAATATTGAGAATAAATAAGATTAAATTAAGAGATTTATTATGTTTATCCTGTAGAAGGGCTATCATAGCCGAAAACTAGAGCTTTGAGAGAAATTTTTAAAAAGAAATCTATCCTTGGAATTCTAATGTTTTAACCTTTAATGGGGGTCGGTGGAAGGCTGGTTAAACCGTTTGGTTTTCGATCACTAGGACCCGGGTTCGATTCCCGCATTGGACACTTTTTTTCTGTTTAAAAAGAAATGCTCCAATGGCCCCCGATTCTTGCAAAAGTCCAACCCCACCAGCGAGTGCAAGTAACCAAACGGGGCTCTGGCATTTGTAAGTGCAAAGTCGAACTGCTTTTCACATGTGTAGATATGTGGTGCGCTTACAGTAAAAAGCAGTCGCTAACTACCCACCATGATTATCATGGCCTGTACCACGTGTACTAGGGATAAGCAAAAAAAAAAAAAAAACCTTTAAAATATTGTAAAATGGGACTATTCAATTGAAATTTCTAAACATGTAGAGAGCAGTTGGATTTCTACACTTACAAGTTTTTCAGACTTTCTGCCTGTAACTTGCACTTAACAATGATAGAGGGTTGGATTTCTGCCAAAATATGGGGGTTGGGGGTCTTTGAAAAGCAGTCTCTTTTCTTCAGAAAAAAAGGTTATCAATGCGGGATTCGATTCTGGATCTTGGCTGTTGTAAATCGACGGTTTCTACCATTCGTCAACTGACTCAAAAAACTTAGAGTTTCAGCAAACTTGAAGCCAAGCAATCTTTCATTCTTGTAGATGGGAAATACCTTCTATCGTTCTATCATGGCCCAATGTCATCAGGAATCAGCCCCAACAACCTACAACTGGTACAGATCATAGTAAACAAGCGTCAAATCTGTCCTCCCATCATTCTAAGGAATAACTAGCGAAACTGCTGAGAGGGTTAACCACTGATGAACCAACCCTTTCCTACTACTATCTTTCACATTGCAGTAACATCTTTGAATACCATTGAGGTATAGTTTCACTCTTTTGTTGTTGTTATCGTGTCCAGATATCCGAAGACGTTTCACTCAATGTCTTTATCAGGTCTGTATTGATGTTATCGGGGTGATAGACATTTATGATTGTTTTCTATCGGAGGTATCGTTCCAATTCTATATACAGTTACGAGCGTCATTCCTCATCTCCTAATCAATCAGTCAGTTTTCCTCTCTGTCACCGTTTGCTTTTTTTTTTGGAGTGGCGCCCTCCTATTGGTTGGCTACGGTCACGCCACCTTTGCCCCCCTCCTCGCTATTTCGTCTTTGTAACTATTGTGTTGGAGCGGGTCGCTCCCTAAATAAATGCATATATTAGATAATAACCAAATGGAATCCTCTCTTTCTTTTTCTCAGTAAGAGACGCCTACGGAGGCCAACAGTACATAGACAGATAAAGCACATAGGCTATAGTTATTAACTAACATATGCAATTATTTAAGGCGCCAATTTATAATTGTAACAAATAGTATTTGGATCAAAACATTCAATCGGGCAAAACACGGGCGTTGCCCGGGCCATTCGGCTAGTTTTAGTATATGTACCGCCGAACAAGCGTGTACGGAGGTAGATTTCTATTGCCTGAGCTTCTGTCGTGCTTTCCGTTGGTTTACTCTGATTAAAGACAATTTCCTTAAATTTGATTTCTGGTGTTTTTATCAATTATATATTAAATAAAAGAGTTATATATATATGAAAAAATGATAAAAAAAATTAAAAGGTCAAGTGTTGATGTTAAAAATAAAAAAGGCATATCTTGACCAGGAGCACATAGATTTTCAGATGGCAGAGTACCATTTAGTGGAACAGAAATCAACAAAACATTAATTTAGACTGTTCCTGATATTTAGGCAACCCAATTTCTTGATAAAGTGGTACAGCCTACTCCACGCTGATGAAAGCCAACAGCGCGAAACGCGTTCGTGGATGACTTTTTTTGATATATCAAGAAATTGGGTTGGTCAAATATCAGGGAACAGGCTAAATCAATGTTTAGTTGAATTCTGTTCAACTAGATGGCGCACTGCCATCTGAAAAGCACATGTGCTCCTGGTCAGGATATGCCATTTTTTATTTTAATATATATATGTAAATAATCTACTATATTTACATATATAATAGAACACTTATATGACGTTTTAATATAATCAAAGACATAAATTTCTGTAAGCATCACTTCTTTAATAAAAGAATTAGCACTCACAGTATGTTCTTGATTATATTTACATATATCACATATATGTAATATTGTTGCAATGTGCCTACGTATGGATTAACTCGCAGTCGTGTACGTGAGGCGAGTGTTGATGATCTTCCCACACGCGGACAACAAGAAGCAGAGGCAAGGCTAGATGTTAGCACAAAGAGGGATCGGGAACAGCTCACGGGACAGAGGTAGATGCCATGACACAAACTTGGATGCCTATCACCGAGACATGGAGGGAGAGTGTGTGAGACAGCCAGGCTCAAGTAAACTGTCGATGGCCACCCTCTAGAACATCTGCTGACCCCCTGCCAAAACTTGTCCTGTTTACCGGGGGTCTCTATAAGAATGTCCCTCGGGACCCCACATGGGCTGGGCGTTGCCTTTTTCCACCCCTCTGTCCCTGCTGCCACCAACTGACCGCTCTCTCTTTGGATCTTTATTTTGACTTCACCAATTTTAGTTTATATACAAAAAGGGTGTACAGGTTATATTAATAAAGATATAGCATATAAACAAAATATGGGGGTGGTAGCAAATAGAAAGTGTCATTATTATACAGTTTTAAAATATACGATATATATGCATTTAGAAATTCTCTATATATAATAATATGTTTATATTAATATGCTTGTATGCAAATATGTTATTTAATTATATGATATATACTCTTCATTTTTCACACAATATAAAGGGACAAATTCTCGAAATAAATTATATTTGGTATATAAAACTCGACTTGTTCCATTATAAATTTAATGTTATATATATATTTCGTCTAAGTATACTTTAGTTATAAGAATTGAGAGAGTGTTTCGGTAGAAGAAAGAAAATACTCCTAATTGAATCCATTCAAAGAAATTGCCTCTGAAAATACCTTTTTTTGTCTTTATATATCATTTATTATTGTATGGGAGTACTTATTTGGACATGGGGAGAAGTAAACATTTTATAAATATAATAATACATCTGGAGATATAAAATACTCTTCTTTAAAAGCTTTTTATAAGATATTATTGTCGTTGAAATTAAGGAACAAATGTAATAAAAGTCTTTTTAAAACTTCCAACTAAAGTTTTAATTGAAAAGCAATATAGGTATATAAAATAAAAATGGTGATCCAATATGTCTGAATTGATTTTATTATAACAATTCTACTACTAAGAAAAGCTATCTCTTGATTGTGCAACTGAAGTTTTGATGATGGCTTGCGTCATCTATCGGAACAAAGAGTAAATAAACGTTTAATCTACTTGTATCTCGCTGTTTAGATGCAAAACCTATTGATTTTATCAAGAAAAGGATTTTTACAAAAATAGTGAAAGAAATAAGAAAAATATTTTAAAATGTCAGGTGTTGATATAAAAAAAAAAGAAGGATTTCCTGACAGCTCACATGAATATTGTAACAAGGTATTTATTAATTTTATTATTTTTATTAACAGAGTGGTCATTTTTTATGTTTATATCTTGCGACTCTGTAAATTTTCCTCGTGGCTTATCTTTTGTTTATCTATCATAGTTTGTGCTTGCCTGAAATAAATTGTTGTCTCCTCCTGAAGTTTTTATCTTCCCTAATTTTCCACGTGGCAATATTTTAAACGGCAGAGCGCCATCTAGTGGAACAAATATAAACTAAACGTTGATTTAAATTGTTCCATGATATTTGGCCAACCCATTCTCTTGACAAATCAGCCTGCATCACGCTGATGAGAGCCAACAGCCCGAAACGCATTCGTGGTTGGTTTTTCTTAATTTATCAAGAAAATGGATTGGATAAATAGCCTGGAACAAGTTAAATCAACGTTTAGTTGATTTTTGTTTCACTAGATGGCGCTCTGCCATCTAAAAAGCACATGTGAACGGTCAGGATATGTCTTTTTTTAAAATAATAAAAATAAAAGGAAGTTCCAAAAATGCAATATAACAGCGGTATGGTAGATTAAACTGGCGAAACCGCTGGGAGGGTTCACTACTGATGAGCCAGGCCCTCCCATTAATTTTTCCAATGCAGTAAGAACAGTAGAAATTGTTTATTTTTAAAAAAGAATCATACGCGTCTATAATATTTTCGAATTTTGATAACAGATGGCGCGCTAATGCATCATAATTGAAATAGTATTTAATTGATATTTACCCTGATAGAGGCTGTAGATTTTGCTTTTCTATAGAATGAAGAGACTCCTCCGAAAGCTTTCGCAGCTTGTTTTTGTATCCATTTTTTTTATCAGTAAAAAGAACCGACAATTCCTTCCATAATTTATGTCTTTATTTCAGCAAATCTACAACCATATTTCAATGAGTGGGATGGAGGAGTTAGGAATTGAAGGATTCAGTCAGATACCTATTGTGACAGAGTCAAATATGGGGGGATAAAAATCACCGGATATCGCTCATTTCCTCAAACTATGCACCGTTGGACATTGATTTGCATAAAAGGGAAATAGAATATGTAAAATTATGTTTGATTACACATAATACCATCTTACTATTTTATCCTAATGGTTTTTATTTTTATATAAAAATTATGTATAAAAATCGTTATGCCTATTTTATTGTAGTGTCAAATTTATTGCTCATATTCCGTTTTGAACATAAGCTAGAGACATCGTGAGTTGAAGGTAGATGAACACTGAGATATACTCATGGACAAAGCTTAACAAAAGTTGAACCTAAACTAAAAATTAACCTATCCTTACTTATATAAATTAACACAAAGCAATACCGCGCCATCTATACATATAAAAAGAAAGGATTTAAAAGCACGAATGTTTCTTTTATACATAATACAAACTTCTACTGTCCTTACTGTGATGAAAAAATATATTGGGAGGGCTTGGCTCATCAGTGGTGAACCCTCCCAGCGGTTTCACCAATTTAATCCACCAGACCGCTTCTCAAATATAAATTAACCTATTCTAACGAGACCCCTTACTTAAATACATAATGGCTTATAAACACACAAAGTTAGATTAAGGATAGAAAATCAGGAACCTAATCCCGAGACCTCCTTACGAAAACAAACAAATATAGACAATATATAGACAAATATATACAAACAGATATAACTGATGAGCCAGGCCCTCCCATTAATTTTTTCCATTGCATTAAGTACAGTAGAAATTGTTAAATTTAAAAAAGAATCATACGCCTTTAAAATAGTTTCGTATTTTTAAATATAAGACCCATCTAGGTAAAATCAATTTTAAAATTATTTAATTATTATCGGTTACTATGCATTTATGTTTGGAATGCTTGAAAATATGCATTGATATTTTTTCTAAATTCAAAGAAAAAATTCTATGTAGAAATAATTTAATTTTTAATTCACTTTATAAAAACCCAATATTATTATGCATCTTTGTATAAATATTTGTCAAAATTGATTTTTGTTTTATATCGAAATTTAAAAATAAACGATGGTTTGTTCTGTAATATTCAAATTTTTACATTCAGTTAAAAATTGCATTTTTTTTTTCTAACTTAAAAATACGATTAAAATTAGTAGACAATGAGTACAGGGTGATCCAAAAGTCCCGCACAACTTTAAAAATTAATAACTCCGCGAATATTTGCGCTAGAGCAATGCGGTAAACTCCATTGTGTTCAGGATGCAATGGGATTTTTTATGGCAAATAATGAAAAATTCGAAATTGATTTTAGTTACAATTTTATTCGCCAGATGGCGCTCTACCAGAATCAGAGATTCAGCGGCCAAATTGTTTGATAAATTGAAAAATATAACTGATCGGCATGTATTTTTCCTTTTTGAATACCAGGAAAGAACCCTAATAATATCAAATAACAAATTAATAAAACACCACTTCGCCAAAAGTATGAAGAATTGGTTAACGATTTTCAAATACAATCAGAGATATGTAAAATAGGTAAATGCAAATTAAAACATGTAGCAAAAAGAAAATTGATATTTTAGATACGGTTTGTTTCCGAAGATAATAAATTTCTAATATTTTTAATTCAACTCTCACTCAGTATCGATTATATTTATTTTAATTCATTTGAAAAATATGTATCTATCTCTGATAATTTATTTTACTCTGGAATGCCGTTGTTGTTGTCGTGTCCAATAAAGAGCCTCAGATGTATCCATGTATCTCCATCACAGCAGCAGCAATGTCCACTATCTTAGGTGTGTAAAGCTGCTGCTCAGGGTTTATGTCTAATTTTTGCAAGGCTGCGGCCATTGCTGGCTATAAGAATATGTGGGTTGGTGTAAGTTCCACACCAGGACAATTGTTGCATGCCCTATAGGTTCTTGTGCCATCTGGATGTATTGTCATTCCTTTATAGTGTTTTGTTCTAAGTCTTGTTATAGTTTTTGTCATTTTTCTCTCAGAGTTTATTTCGCATTTTGATCTTTTCTTATTTTTTCGTTTAATTATCTTGTATTTTGACAAAGAATCAGCGTCAAATAATGACATTTGTTCTTTCCTTTGGCTCAACTTTCTGGCTTCCTTTGCCAATTCGAATGCCATTTCATTACCCCTGATCCCAGCATGGGCAGGGATTCATTGTAGAATGCAGTTATTCTCCAATGGTTCCAGTTGGGTAAGTAACGAGTGTATTTTCTGTGTGATTTTAGTATTGCCCTTCTGAATTTCTTCTAGAGCGGATATGGAGTCGCTGTATATTAAAATTCCTTCTGCTTGATGCAGGGATGGTTGGTTAAGGCATACATCAAGGGCTTTCCAGATAGCTGTCAGTTCACAAGTGAAGTTTGACGAAATCTGTCCTGCTCCTTCTTTGATTTTGATGTTTGTTCCATCTTGCAGTATTATGTTAATTCCGGCCCCTCCATTACTCAGGGTAAGGTCTGAAGATCCATCTGTATATGCTGTTGAAGGGCGTGGCCTAGCAATTTTAATCAATAATTTGTACTATGAGGACATAGCCGTTAATATTACAAACACATTAGACCTCGAAGCCCAAGGTATCAAAGTCTACCTCAATCAAAACAAACCCATCCACATATACAATATGTATCACCCTCCAAACAATACATTTATTGACGATGGAACAATGGCTCAATTTCTTACAGAGAACACTATTATTGTAGGTGACCTTAATGCCAAACATCAACTATGGGGATGTTCTACGCCAAACCCAAGAGGCAAAATACTATCAAACATATTTGACGACAATGCCTTCTCATGTGCTTAAATGATGGGAATCCTAATCCTACCCATCATTCCTACAAGCTATAATACTGCACAAGCCCTTGATATAAGTTTTTACTATCCTGACATTTTCCACAAATGCAAATAGCAAATATTAAAAGGTTTTGAAAGTGATCATTTGCCTAATTTGATAGAAATTAGCACCAAGACCAAAACTAGCTCAATTAAGAAAAATTCTGGAACTTCAAAAAGGCTAATATGATATATTTCGAAAACACCATTATTAAAGCAGCCAAAGTTTCAATACCAAGAGGTAATATTAAGAAATGGATTCCAAATTATACACACCAGGCAAAAAATATTCAAAGACTTATAACTAAAAGAAATGAACTACAAAAAAGTGCACCCAAAACCAAAAATATTGTAGAACTGAACTGAACATTGTGATTGCAAAAATAAAAAAAGATTATGCGTGAATGTGAAAAGGAAAAAATGGAAACAAACTTGTGAAAACCTGAACCCAAGAAACCCAAATACAAAACTTTGGAATTGGGCAAAACAAATTGACAGAGTCCAGCCACAAACTGAAAACACAAATATGATTAAGAATACAGATGGTACACCAGCAACTAATGACAAAATTGCTGCCAATCTTTTAGGTAATTCATATCAAATAAGTAGTAAAATCAAGGTTAAAAAAAGGCCCGAAAGATTATTCATGACTGTAAAAAATGTCACCAGCACTCATAATATTTTCCATGAAAAAAATCAATATGAAAGAGCTAGCTTATGCATTAGAAAACACTGACCTAAACAATACTCCTGGGCCAGATGGAATCCATGGCCGAATGATATCAAACTTGGGCAAAATTGGCAAAGAAAGACTTCTTAATATTTTCAATAACTCCTGGAAAACTGGAAAATTGCCTCAAGACTGTAAAAATGCAACAATAATTCCCATTTAAAAACTTGACAAATCTGCTGATGACCCAAAAAACTACCGACCTATCTCCCTAACAAATATTTGCTGCAAATTAATGGAAAAATTATACTCAGACGACTCACCTACCACCCCGACACAAGAAATCTCTTACCAGAAGAACAATATGGATTTAGGAAAGGACATGGGACAATAGACCAACTCTTATTTTTCACACAAAAGGTAAAAGATGCACAAAACGAAAAACCAACTAACCACACCATAGCTACTTTTTAGATCTTACACAAGCTTTTGATAAGGTATGGAAAAACAAGTTAATTACAAAATTATACAAACATTTCAAAATTGATGGAAAAGCTATCACTTGGATAAATGATTCTCTTAAAAATATATAAATCAGGATCAAATATAATGGCACTCTATCTAAAACCTTCAAATTGTACCAAGGATTACCACAAGGATCAGTCCTTAGCCCAACTCTCTTCACCCTATTTATTGCAGGCATAGAAAAATAAATTTCACATAAAACCAATATTGGACTTTTCGCTGATGACATTATTCTATGGAGCAGCAGCACTAACTGGAAAAAAGCTGAAAGAGATTTAACAAGACTCTTCTCCACCTAGAAAAATTTGCTAATAAACATAAATTAGAATTTAACCCCAAAAATCTGAAACCTGTCTTTTTACTACCGATAAGAAACTATACAAAATAAGACCAAATATTATTCTGAAAGAACAACAATTGCAATATAATAAACATCCTAAATATCTCGGCTACACCCTGGATCCAGAAATCAACTCCAGTAAGCATATTGAAGGAGTTGTTAGAAAAGGAAGAGACCGACTAAAAATCTTGAAATATATTTCAGGAAGAGTGGGGAGCTGAAGCAACATCAATAAAATTAACTTACACATCTCTAATGAGACCTATCCTGGAATATGGATATCAAATCCATGGTACAGCATCTGAAACAAATCTAAAATCACTGGAAAGGATACAACTAAGTGCAGCTAGAATTATTACAGGTCTTCGAAAACCCTGCCCTAATGATATTGTACTTTACGAGGCAGACATTATGCCCTTAAAGAATAGAATAAGCTACAATCTGCCAAAATATATAAACAAAATCAAGAGTTATGAAAACAAACACAGAACTTTCAATTACATACTTAATTGGGAATTCAATCTAAGACTCAAAAAAGAAGGCCCTCTCCACCTGGCCAAAAGAAATGGATTTTTAAAATATAAAGTGGAAAAATATTATTTAGCTGAAAAAAATATCTCCATGCGAACCACTAACAAAATGTTATTTTTAATGCCACTTTAAATGAAACCACCAAAAGACAATACCAAAATCCAGAATACTTAAAACAATTATCATTAGAAATAATTAATAAAATTCCTAAAAATGCAATAACTTACTATACCGATGGTAGCAGAGATGAGTTGGGACACACTGGCAGTGACTCTCTCATTAAAACCACAAATGGCATTGAGAAAATAAACAGAAGAAACCCAGAATTTTGCTCAGTCTTCAGATCAGAACTTATAGCCATCTATGAAGTCTTAAAATCCATCAGAAACATTAAACATCACGATATATGGATTCTTACTGATAGTAGAAGTGCCATACAACACTTGAGTCACACAGGGGAACTTAGAGACAAAGTAAGCAGGAACATAATTGGTTATCTCCAAAAACTCTCAATACCTCAAAAATTCACCTTCAATGGATACTCTTACATGTTAGCATTGAAGGCAATGAAGCTGCTGATGCGCTAGCGAAAAAAAGGCACAAAAGAACCCTTGCTACAGAAAAAGAAACTTACTTTTAAAGAAATAGAAACAGTAGCCAAAATAAACAAGAAATGGAGGATCCCACCTAAGCACAGTTGGTATACCCTAGAAGCAGATGGCCACCCAGACCTTTCGGTCCACAAGCCGGCATGCGAAGCATGCTTTCGCTGCTATTCTGTTCAACTCATAAGCCAAGTAACGGTATCCAAGCTAGTGATTGGACATTGTACCTTGAAACACCACCTCCCAGACAACGTGTCTGGAAGGATTTCTATACCGGTGGCCTTTAATCACAGCAAAATAGGAAACTATCTACTGTGTCCAGCAGGGACCGCGGGGAGGCAGACCCCGGTCGACTCTGTTCACTCACAGCTGAGGAAAAGCTCAGCTGCCACGTCGTGGGCTTTCTCAAGAAGCTTGCTGTGATTTCTCAGCAGCTTACTCTCGATCGCGCCCCTCGCCCTCCTTCTCTCTTCCTGCACACCCACTACCCTTGGACAATCCAAGACGTAGTGGCGTGCATTCACATCCCTTTCTCCACAGACGCAATCAGGATTGCTCTTAATTTCAAATCTGTGGAGACTTGGGGAAGAGCCCATGTCCCGAACTACCCTAATGAGTTTGTGGGACATTACCTTACAGAGGTACTTGGGTGTTGTTACCCCATTGAATAACTCTCTCTCCTTCACAATGTTCCTCCATCTGTCCAAACATAAGTCCTGGACGTGCCCCCTGATCCTCCTATAAACTTCTTTCTTGGTCACTGTGGTCCTCAGTGATCTACCTTTTAAGCATCCTGCCTCAGAGATCCTGTCTGCGAACTCATTACCTTCGATGAGGCTGTGTCTCCTAAACCAAGGGAGCTCCGGAGCCCGCGTCATCATCTCCAGCTCCTGGATTATTTGATGCGCGAGTTGCCCTTTCTCCAGATTGATGGCGACGAGGGCCGACATACAATCTGAATAGAGGCGGTCCGGGCTGAAGTTCTTCTCGGCACACACTCTGCAGGCTACCTTGATCGCAACCAGCTCGGCTGAAACGACCAATTCGTCCACTCTGAGTGTTAAGCTTTCTTGGAAGATCAGCTCTCCATTAGTGAGAATCACTACCCCAGCTCCAGTATTGGTTCCAGACCTACTCCCATCAGTGAAAACCTCCGTGCCAATCCCCGTCGGCCCTCCAGGACTCCAATTCCACTTTGGCAACCACTGAGGAGGCTTCCTTGGGTCCCTCTTCCATTCCAGGGCACCCGCTTCAAGTCCCAGGGCATCTTCCCTGTTCTCTTAGATCTTCTGTCTGATGGTCTCCTCCTCTAGGTTCAACCCCAGGGGAATAAGCCCAGCGAGGACCAATAAGGCCTCACTGCTGGTAGTGCGATATCCCCCCGTGATTCTGAGTGCCGCTGTCCTCTGCACTCTCTCTAGAGTAGTCGCCACCTTCTGATCCCTGTTTCGGCGACACCAAGCCCTGGAAGCATATAGCAGGATTGGCTTGACACAGGAGAGGCAGAGGTTCCTAAAAATAGTACCCTCCTTCTCTCCCCCCCCCCCCCCCCCCCCTGTTGAGAGCCAACCAGGACAGGCCTGCACAACGCCTCCCTGCCTCTCGCCACCATCTCCTCCGCCTGGTATTGCCAACCCATCTTGTCATCAATGACCACCCCCAGGATGTCATCCTATTGATCAACGCTACCCTCCGTCCTTCGATCCCGATAGCCGGCTTGTGTTCCCATTTGATCCCTTTCCTTTTAGTTCTTATGTCCCTAGGCTTAAAGCTGAGGGCTTTAGTTTTGGAGACATTGAACTTAAGGCCAGAGTCATGGGCCCAGATCGAGAGAATTTGGAGAGAAGTTTCAACACACTTCTCAGCCTTCGCTCTCGAAGCAGCCTCAACAATGAGGAACTGGTCGTCAGCATAGAGAACCAGCCTGGCTCCCTCAGGGAGCTCCTCCTGGAAAACGGTGTTTACCAGGATATTCCACAGAATAGGTCCGCAGCAAGAGCCCTGGGGGCAACCCCTAGCACAGTTTCTTTCCAACTTCCGCCCACCAAAACTGAGGCTAATCCGTCTATCCCTCAGGAAGTCACGAACCAAGCTGCACAAATTATCAGGACAACCCATGTCCATCAAATTTCTCATCAGCTTGTTCCAGTTCATGGAGTTGAACGCGCCATCAATGTCCAGGGCCACGAAAAGAACCCAAGCACCCTTATTTAAGCCCATCTCAACCCCCTCTAACACCTCGTTCAGAGCTGTGGTTGTGGACTTCCCTTCCCTAAAACCATGTTGGAAAGAGGAAAGGAGCTCATTACTTTCTAGCCAGTGCTTCAGTCGCTGAGCTAGTAGGCTCTCCAGGACCTTACCTAGACACGCTAGTAAAGAAAGCATACGATAATCATTAGAAAAATTACCCTTTCTACCAGACTTTTCGAGAAGCACTACTCGGGCAACCTTCCATGCCTCAGGAAAAGTACCAGTGTCCAGGCACCTATTGAATGACCTGGAAAGAAGCGATGGGTGCATCCTTACCAGGGCTTTCACGACCGTGTTATCGATCCCTTCGGGACCAGGAGATTTCCTTTTCCCGAACTTGAAAGCCCTCAGTTTCACCTCATTCTCAGAAAAGGGCGGATCTACCAAACCACAAGTGGTCAGAGAGATCTCGTCCTTTGGTTCCTCGTTTCCGAAGTGCCGATCCAAGTTGTTTTTATTTTGTCTTCTGCTTTCGAGCGAGTAGGTCTAGAACACATTCTCTCTGAATTTTCTCATTGTTGGTGGATGAAACAGCACCAGTGATTATTTTGGCCGCTTTTGCTTGAACACTGTCTAGTCTTACTTTTAGTGATGAGCTTGAGGGAGCCCAGACCGGTGTTGCATATTCCATTATCGGCCTTATTAAGGTGGTATATGTTGTTCTGAGAATTCTGGGTTTTGCTCCCCAATTTGTGCCACATAGCCTTCTCAGAATGTTTAGTTTTCTGATAGTTCTATTTGAGGTGCTAATTATGTGTTCTGAAAATTCCAATTCCTCATCAATAATAATTAAAATGATTTTGTTGACATCTTGTCAATACATGCACAGTCTGCACTATTAAAAAAAGATAATATGCATTATATACACTATGTACAATGAATATGGCGCCTCTTCCAGCGCTGCAGAGTTTGTGGAGAATCGCAAGTGGGTCTCCAGCGACACCACGCATTTTGCGATCTACGATGAATACGTAGATCGCGTACTTTGCCGCTTAGGAGATGGTGATGGCGTTGTCCTCGAGACCAACTTGAAAGATACAGGACTGCAGTATCACACCTAGGTATTATGGATTTCTAATTTTATCAATCATTTGTTTGTTTATGCTTATTTTTTTGTTATATTTATGCCTTTTTCTCTGTGAGTGGAGAAGACGCATAGGTTTGGTTTTATTGGGTTATGGTCATTTGGAGTTCCATTGCCCACTTCTCCAGTCCTCTCATTGATGTGTTCAGTATTTTTTACGATTTTTCTATGCTGCTACTTGTGTGCCATATGGCTATATCATCTGCATAACAGACAACCTTTGTGTATTCAGTGAGGTAAGGATAGATGTCGTTAATATATAGCAGATAGATTAGAGGACTGAGCACAGATCCTTGAGGTACACCAGCCCATGTTCTTCGGTCCTTGGAAAATTTTCCATTGACCCGAACCTTTAACCTTCTTCCCCTTAAGAAGTCTGCAATCCAGATTAAGGTTTTTCTCTTACTCCGATGTTGTGCTGCTTTTCACGTAATTTCTCCCTCCACACTCGATCAAAAGCTGAGGTCATATCAAGGAATATAGCCGTGGTCTTCTTTGGCGGTTTTTCCTGGAAAGAATCTATTATTGATTGACAGAAGTAAAACAGTTGATCAATCGTACAGTGCTGGGATCTATAGGCAGTTTGGTAGAGGTTTATTTTATTATTTTTAGTGAGCCAGACTATGAGCCTAGAGTGGATAATTCGTTCTGGTATTTTACAAAGTTTGCTGGTGAGAGCAATTGGCCGATAGTTCTTGTATTCCTTGGCATCTTTGTTTGGCTTCAGTATTGGCACTTTAATTGATATCTTCCAATTCTTTGGTAGTTTACCAGTTTGCCATGAAATGTTCAGTATTCGTAGGAGTTGATTATTAGCTTTGTCTTCAAAGTGTTTGATCATTTAACCAAAGATTAGATTATCTCTTGGTGACCTCTTGGATTTTTTTTATTGATAAGTTTAGCTCATTCAGTGTGAAGTCTCTCGAGAAAATATCTTGTTGGTGGAAGTTTCTTGCTTGTTTAACTAACTGGTTTATATTATTTTTAGAGTCCTATCTTCATTCGTATAGTTGAGTATGGAGGTGCTTGAAACATATTCAGCAATTATATCAGCCATCTGTTTGTTCTCGTTCGCGCTGTTCTATTCATATTCCAGTGTTGGCTGTCCTTTCTTGGATCCATTTTTTCGCAGAATTCTGCCATTTTTCTTGTTTGCATATCCAAATTTCTTTTTTCTATTTTGTGACTAATTTCAATGAATTCTTTCTGTTTTCTACTGTTTTATTTTTTAAAGAAGTTCATTGATATTGTCTCTCTCTCTGAAATCACTGCCTCGATGTTGTGGTCCTTCCAGTAAGGTATCCACAGGTCTACGTCTACCTCTAGGTATCGATGCTTTTGCAGATTTTGAAATGTTCGAAGAGAATTTTTCCAAGTTTTTGTCAAGCGTTCTGTAATTCAATTTTTCGTTGCACAGTTCTTCAAGCTTTTCTGTGAATTTTTTTCAAGTCGGCTTTCTTAAAGTTCCATGTTCTTTTATTCTAATGGACGTTCTCAATTTTGAAGTTTAGGGTTGTTAAAATTGGTCTGTGGTCACTGATTGCACCTCTCATGATTTTCCATTGTGTTGTGGGTGCGATGTTGTAATTTATCGCTGTGATGTCTATTGCGGATTCTGTGCCTGTGGACTTAGATAGGTGTTCTCTCCGTTATTTAACGGTGTAAGGTCGGGGTCTGTTAGCATGTCCTCAACCTGCTGACTTTTGTTATCCAGGACAGGTGATCCCCAAATTGAACTTTTGGCGTTAAATTCGCCGAGTATGATTGTGATATCCGAAGAAGCTTCACTTAATGTCTCTATTGTGTGTACCCATACAAAATTCAAAGATTTCACGAGCTGAAAGTTGGCGATTTTGAGATGCGTCAAGAATTCGCTGCATGGGTTTTCCGGCGAATTGATATTGATGAAAACTGGCTGTCGAATGTTCTGTGGACAGGTGATGCTCACTTTTCTCTAAACGGAGAATTTAACATTCAAAACAGCCGCATTTGGGCAACAGACAACCCTAGGATTTTTACAGAAATGCCACTTTACCAGCCTAGAGTTACAGTTTTGTGTGGGTTCACTTCTTTTATTATTGGGCCATTTTTCTTTGAAAAATCAATGGAAGAACTTTTAAAACCGTTTTTGTAACTGATGAACGTTATGTCCAACTTTTGAGAGAAAAGGGTATTCCCATATTGCAGGGCAAAAGCACTAAGCGAAATAACATTCATGAAAGATGGAGGACCTCCTCATATCTCCCGAGGGGCCAAACAATTGCTGAAGGATACGTTCTGTGAAAATCGTGTGATAAGTCGCCACTTTATATACCAGTGGCCTCCAAGATCACCAGACTTGACGCCTTGCGATTTTTGTTTATGGGGGTACATTAAATCGTGTGTTTATCGATGCTGGCCTACCACATTGGCCATGTTGAAGGCTTCTATCAGATGGCACGTTTTATCAATTTCAACAGATATGTTATTTAATGCTGTCCATTCTGTCATTTATCGTCTGCAGGCGGTGATTGAGAATGAAGGGTGCCACATTGAGCAAGGATTGTGACCTAATACAAGAGAGAAGGCAGTTACCTCATGTGTTATATAAGCCGCCATGTATTATATTATCTACCAATATTTTGCAGCTCTTTGTATTGGGATATGGGGATAATAAATGCTGTCCTCACATCTTGACTATCTTTTTTTATTTGTGAACAGTATTTTTTTGTTTGTCATTTGTTCACATATTATGTCGTGCAAACCAGAGTGTTATAACTTCTCGAATAACACTGGTACACACAATTTTTCTTCTTATGTTTAGTTTTCGCTTTTCGCTCATTAGAAGAAATAGCATAAGGAATATTTTCTGTATACCAATAACTTTAGAAATTTTGTGAAAAAAAAATACAAAATGATTTTACTACCACGTTTTTCAACGCAAAAGGTCGATTTAAAAATTATTTTTATTTGAGGGGAAACATTTTTTAAAATTGTGTACAGTATAATAAACAATGATAACATTTGACAAGCCCATAGGATATTTGGAATAAAGTACGACAAATATATTGTGTCACTCCCCTCTATATTTCATTTGTTGGATCATGACAAATATCCAGTTAAATAGTCAAGGGTCTCCAATTAGTCAAGAAACTACACATTTCTTATAGCAAGAAATCCTATTAGTAGTGCCATCATAATTTTTGGTACTATATTAACATATCAAAAATTCGTGTATTGATATCAGCAGTATTTTTCAAACATTCAATCTATTTCACAAAACCCCATATAAAATATAAATATTTTTGCTACATGTTTTAATTTGCATTTGCCTATTTTACATATCTCTGATTGTATTTCAAAATCGTTAACCAATTCTTCATACTTTTGGCGAAGTGGTGTTTTATTAATTTGTTATTTGATATTATTAGGGTTCTTTCCTGGTATTCAAAAAGGAAAAATACGTGTCGTTCAATTATATTTTTCAATTTATCAAACAATTTGGCCGCTGAATATCTGAATCTGGTAGAGCGCCATCTGGTGAATAAAATTGTAACTAAAATCAATTTCGAATTTTTCATTATTTGCCATAAAAAATCCCATTGCATCCTGAACACAATGGTGTTTACCGCATTGCTCTAACGCAAATATTCGCGGAGTTATTAATTTTTAAAGTTGTGCGGGACTTTTGGATCACCCTGTATATTAATTTTGTTTGAAATAGTTTTGAAACTATAGTTAACACCCCTATATTCAAGGCAACTATCTTATTACAAATGTTGTGTTTATAAAATATATTTAACCATTATTTTAATAACTTAACTATGCTAAAAATATCTAAATAATTTTTAATAGAACGTTTATATTAGTAAATTATATTTAATTGTTATGAAAACAAATTTTGCGGTAGAGCTTTGCTCGATGCAACACCTTGAAATTATATGTATGTTCCTCTAAAGACCTATAAACAAATGTCCATAGTTCACTAAACACCCCTAAGCTGCCTTCCATAGAAAATACAGGGTATATTCCAAACCAATCCAATACAATAGTAGAGCGGTCTAGAGATTAATTTGGCGAAACCGCTGAGAGGGTTCACTACTGATGTGCCAAGCCCTCTCATTCAATAACTCATATCATTGCAGTAAGGTCTGTAGAGATAATATTTGATGGTATTTAAAAGAAACACATTGCCAGTAAATTTATTTGTGTAAAATTAGAACGTTTATATATTTTTAAAATCATATTACCTTTTTGATTTTATATATTATATGTGGAAATCTATTACATTATAAGAATATTAATATTTTTGTGCAAATATACAAATATTATAAAATAAATAAAGCTTCCAGGGTTAAGTTTCTTGTTCAAATTTTTATTTGAATTATTGAATTATTTTCAACCTTTCGGACTTGTCAGTCCTTCAACTGGAGTATCACAATAATAAATTGATAATATATACTATTTTTATATACAAATTAATTTTTACATATTTTAATTATTAATGATATTGAAAGGGGGATAAAATATATATTACCTTTTTTGTGTGTTGAAGGACTGACAAGTCCGAAAGAGATTGAAAATAAAAATTTAAACATGAAACTTAACCGTGGAAGCTTCATTTATTTTATAATATTATAAATCAGGGAAAAAAAACATATATAGTTTACAAACCTAAATTTAAATATAATTAATATATAAAATTTTACATACAATTTAAAACTGCTTTTTAAAAAATTGTAAAACATTTTTTATATTTTTCCCAAAAAATAAACTATCCATATTCAAATCAAAAATACCTCTATTGAAATCAAATATTTCCCTATATATTGAAATAAAAATATTCTCAATATAAAATCAAAAAGGTATATTTTATTTATACGATTAATAAAAAACATTTCAATTTTTCATTCATAAAAAAACTACTTTTAAATCATCTGAATTTAAAAATAATATAATATTAGATTTTTAATAAAGTTTAAATCGGCTAAGAGTGATGGTTAAATATTCTAGATTGAAAGATATTTATGAAAAATCGCTTGAATGAATAGCTCTCAATAAATAACCGCCATTTTGAAAATTTAAATAATCTTTTGCTTTTGTTAAGAATCCGGATTAATTTAATTTATATCAAACATTCTAGTAAATTTTATTTGTTATTTAACTAGATATACATCCTCTCTATAATATTGCTTTATTATTAAATCTTTATTTGTTCCCCTAAATTATACAAAGCTGATATATTTTTTTTATAAATATTGTTATTTGAAACTCTCTCGATAAACTATTTATTTTTATAGATATAATGGTTAGAAATTGTCATACGACTTTTAAATATTATTTCTGTTTTATAAATAATTTAATAAACATAAACACACACAGTACAATAATACATAAATATATTAAAATATAAATATTCGAATGTATTTTAAATTATAAAGGATTAAAAAAATACTTTCAGTTTATGAAATATCATATTTAATATAATATTTTAATATTTTTTAAAATATTTATATAAAATATAAATTTAAAATATTTCTAGCTATTTATAACAATAATTATCACATTTTAAAAATAATAGTTGATGACCAGTCATTATATAATTGTAACCAAAATGTGTAAATATGCACATAATGTTTAGATATAAATAAGCATGTATTGGTGAATATATCTTTGACAGGTTGGTATTGAATATTGTCCTCAAGATAATGGTCCTTTTGATAAATGGTCATCATGAATTGAAGACATTATTGAAGGGTGAATATTATGCACAATTACATCACCAATACGACATCTTCTGCTTGTATTAACTCAGCTTATTAATAATCAATTTTTAATTCCAGAAATATATCCATTAATATATAAAGCTATTTTTTTAAAATAATATTTAAATATTATATTATATTAAATCATATTTATGATATATTTTAACATACGCACAATCAAATAAATGATGCTTTTATAATTGCGAAATTAGTTACTTTTAATAATATATTACTAATTTTTAATCAATATTTATTATTACCAATATATTAATAATCAATGCCTTACTGTGTTTGTAAATATATTTATTAATATTTAATAAAATTATATTTGTAAAGCTTTTAATATTTTAAAATTAAATACATGAGTGTATGCATTTTTGAAAGAAAATAATGTAATATATATATATATAAATCACTTAAAGATCGTATTAATCAACATAAAGCAGCTTTAAAAACCTACAAACCATTATCCCTCTTAGTTGACCACTCCCTAAATAATAGCCATTTACCAGATTTCAAGCAAGTATCAATTATATACAAAAATATTACAGAAAAGCATTGTAGACTGTTTTTAGAAAGTTGGGCCTCTGCCGAAGATAAACACAGTATAAACAGAAAAATTGATTTTCCAGAAATTTATAAAGAATTCATATCCTAATTGTTTGTAAATAACTATGTATATACTTTTAATTTACTCATTTATTTTTCTTCAAAATTTTATCATTAATTTAGAATTAATATGTATGCACACAATTATTTACGGTTGCACTATTGTATATAAATCCCTATTTCAAGCACAATGTGTAGACAAAATAATAATAATGGTATTTATCCGTAATATTATATATAATTGTTAGCTGTATATATACTGAAATTAATGTTTAAATCAAGGATACAATTCTTTCATTGGCCTTGTAGAACGAGAGTGGTGTACGCGTGCGCGCATGCTTTAGTGAAAAACACAAACATCCTCGATAAAGAGAGGCGAGTGGCCCCTCGAAATATTGGAACAATAAATTCATTTTAAATCCAATATATGCATCTTTTTAAAATATATATAAAGTATCTCTCTTATATATTAATGCTTTATTTTTATAATGATATATTAAATAATATTTTTAAAACTGTATTATTTATATATACCTCTTCTTCTCTATTATATTAATAGGTTTAGTAATGAAAACGTATGTATAAAATTGTATTTGTAATATATAACTTAATAACTTTTATATAATTATATTTTAATGATCTTTTTAAGAATTAATAAATGGAGTTTCATTAAATTTAGTTTAATGATACAAATTTGAAAACGAAGCTAGTTAAATTCAAAAGATAATTTATCAAAATATAATTAAATACAGTAGAACTTGGATAATTCGAACTTCTTTAATTCGAAAACCTCTTTAATTCGAATATTTTCTTGGTCCCTAGAAGCCTTAAGCCTTTATTCAAAACATCTTTAATTCGAATTTTTGGATAATTCGAATTTTTTTACGGTCCCTTGGGGTTCGAATTATCCAAGTTCGACTGTATATATTTATATACTTATCTCTATCTCTCTCTTCGTGTGTGTTGAATATAACAAATGGAATTTTATATTTAGAAACATTAGAAATTCTATCTTATAAGAATGAAATTAGAGAGATAAATGGAAAATTGAAAATATAATAATGGACTAAATTAAAATGAACCTATTTATGCGATTCTGATTATAATTACATAAATGATAAGAAAAAATCGAAATTACTCTAAAATTATCTTGATTTAATTCCTTAACTTATAGTACATATGATTATATCTTTTGTTATTTTATTGCTTCACTGAATCAAAAACATACAAACGTTCATTAAATATTTGATAGTCTATAAATAACTAATTTTACAAAGAAGGAGTTTTAAATGCATTATAAATGTACATTGGGGCGCCATCTGTTATGATAATTAGAAACTATTATAGACGGGTATGATTCTTTTAAAAATTAAACAATTTTCTACTGCCCTTACTGCAATGAAAAATTAATGGGAGGACCTGGCTCATCAGTGGTGAACCCTCCCAGCGGTTTCGCCAGTTTAACCGAATCATAAAAGAATCATACAAGTTTATAATAGTTATAATAGTTTCGAATTCTCATAAAAGAGAGTAAGTATACTATACATTTTGTATTGTGTGTGTAGATTGTTGTTATATAAATTTCTTGAAGAGGTTGAACAAAAATAAATTCAAAATAGACATGATTAAGTTTAAATTACCATCCGAATAGTAATAAACGATATGTAAGGTGTTTTAGTTTAAATATATATATTGTTGCACCAGGTTGCGGCTTGGCAGACTCTTCAGCCTGGATTCTCTCCTGTGCTAGGTCTTGCATCTTACCAGAGCGTGTTTCAACCATCCTGCAAATTTATAAAAGGGAATAACGAGATAAGTCTTCTTTAAGTAGCCACCAGAATCCTTTATTTATTTTCTCACATCAAAGAGAGCAGTGAAGTCGCACGTGTACCTAAATACAAATGATGACAATCTAAATAATCTGTGTTTTAAATAAATATCATAGAATATAAAAATAAATAAATATATAATTTAAATTTCAAATATATTAAAAATAATATAAGAAATACGCCATTAATCATGATGTAACACTTCCCCCTCTCCAGAGGTCGTCACGTCCTCGTGAGTTACCTCATCAATTCTCTCAAAATAGGGTTTGAGTCTTGAGACATGGACAATCAATGGGTCTTGGCCAGGATTATCTTTTGGCTCAATTAAGTAATTTACGTTAGACAGCTTCTTTAATATTCTATATGGGCCAAAATATTTTCTCAGTAGTTTCTCACACTTTCCTATTTTCCTAATTGGTGTCCAAACTGCTACTAATTCTCCTGGTTCGTAGCTTCTTTCCATGTGTTTCTTGTCATAGTTCTTTTTCATTCTTTCTTGAGTCTTTATTGTGTTGTTAATAACTAATTTTCTTGTTCTGTTTATTTTGTCTAAGTGATGTTTTATGTATTCATCATAATCATCTTTGTCAATGTCCACCGAGATATTCCTGTCGTCCAAAAGAGACGTGGGTTCTCTTCCAAACATCAGGAAAAAGGGAGAATATCCTGTGGTTTCCTGAATTGTAGTATTGTAAGCGTGAGTGATGAATGGGAGTATTTCGTCCCAATTTTTCTGATCAGTGTTCACATACATACTGAGCATATTGATCAATGTTCTATTTAACCGCTCTGTCAATCCATTAGTCTGGGGATGATAGCTCGTTGTGAAGCAATGTTTAATCTTGCACGTTTTCATCACCTCTTTCATTAAATTACTGGTAAATTGAGAGCCTCTGTCACTAATAAGATATTGTGGGGCTCCGTGCCGAAGAAAAATATCCTCTACTAGAAATTTAGAAACTTCTTTCACTGTTGCTTCCGAGACTGCTCTTGTTTCTGCATATCTAGTGTAGTAGTCCGTCAGCACGATTATCCATTTTTTCCTGTTTTTCGTAGATGGTAGTGGACCAACAAAGTCAATTCCAATTCTTTCGAAAGGAAAGTTGGCTGGGGGGATGGGCTGTAGTAGTCCAGAAGGTAATTGGTTTGAGCCTTTCCTACTTTGGCAAAGGTGACACGTCTTAACGAATTCTGAGACATCCTTTAGCATGGATGGCCAAAAGTATTTACTCTTTATTCGGTACATGGTTCTGGCGACGCCCAGATGGCCATTCGACATATGATTGTGATATTCTTTCATAATTTCTCTCTTTTTATTCTCTGGAACCACAAGCAACCACGCCCTGCCTTCAGGGTTCGGGTTTTTCTTAAAGAGGCATCCATCTTCTTCTTTAAAGTTTTGCGCAATTGATCGCCTGCTTCCATTAAGGTTTTTCTTAACACTTTCGATAAATTTATCCTCTTCGTCTGTTATTTGATTTAAAAATAGCCTTTCAAAATCCTCATCCCAATCAGTTTCTGGTAAGGGCCCCCTAGATAAGCCATCGGCGTCCAGATGCTTCTTTCCCGATTTATGTATTATATCGAAGTCATATTCTTGAATTTTCAATGCCCATCTTGCCAATCGACCTGTTGGATCCTTCAAGTTTTTGAGCCAGCATAAGGCGTGATGGTCTGTTACTATTTTAAAGTGTCTTCCATAAAGGTAGGGTCGTAATTTTGACATTGACCAGACAACGGCCAGACATTCTTTTTCAGTGGTTGAATAATTTTGCTCCGCTTTACTTAGGGTACGACTCAAATATGAGATCACCTTCTCTTCACCACCGATGTCTTGGACAAGTGTTGCACCTATGCCGATGTTGGACGCATCAGTATGAACATAGGTAGGTGCATTTGGATTGAAGTGACCTAAAATTGGTGGACTTAATAGTGCTGTTTTTAGGGTTTGAAACGCTTCCTCTTGTCTTTCTGTCCAGGTAAATGATACACTTTTTTTTATAAGGTTGGTCAAAGGGTCAGCAATTTTTGAAAAGTCTTTGATAAATTTTCTATAATATGAACACATTCCCAAAAAGGATTGTACTTCTTTGACCTTTTTGGGCCGAGGAAAATTTCTGACAGCTTTGATGTTATGTTCCGCGGGTTTTATACCATGTTTGCTCGTTATATAGCCGAGAATCTCCAATTCTTCAAAAGCAAATCGGCATTTTTTGTCGTTTAACCTTAAATTAGATTCACGAAAACATCTAAAAACAGCTTCAAGTCTTTGAGGTGCGTTGGAAAATCCGGGCTATATATGATAACATCATCTAGATAACACAAACAAATTTGCCATCTCAGATTTCCAAGCATATTCTCCATATTTCTCTCAAAGGTAGCAGGCGCGTTACAAAGTCCAAAAGGCATCACGTTGAATTCATATAATCCATGCGCTGTAGTGAAAGCTGTTTTCTCTTTGTCTCTTTCTTCGACTTCAACTTGCCAATATCCAGATCTGAGGTCTATTGCTGAGAAGTGTGTAGATCCTTGGAGAGTATCCATAACTTCGTCTATTCTAGGGATCGGATAGACATCTTTTACTGTCACATTATTCAGTTTTCTGTAGTCCACACAAAATCTGTATTTACCATCTCGCTTCTTGACCAATATTACTGGAAAAGACCAGGGGCTAGAAGATGGCCTAATTATGCCTTCTGTAAGCATCTCGTCAATTTGCTCTTTTATAATATCTCGTTCTTTAGCACTTACCCGGTAAGGCTTGTGTTTAATTGGCTTCGCGTCTTCTGTGTCTATCCGATGTTTTGCCAAATTGGTTCTCCCTAATCTCGATGAAAAAAGATCTCCATACCTTTCTAAAACTTGTTTTAACTCCTTCTGTTCCTTTGGTGAAAGATTTTCGTTTATTTGGAATCTAGGTTCTTCGTTCTTTTCTACCTCTCTTTCTCGACTCACATTTATTTTCGCTGGACTACTTCCAAAAGCCAATGTTTGGTTTTTCATTATTTTTAACGGTCGAGGATACGGATTAGTTATCCAGATGTGTGTTTCCCTATTTATAACATTGATCAAGCTTCTTGCTAGACGAAGTCCATTTGTTTGAAACATTTTGCTGCTCTCCTCGATAATATATTCTCCATCCTCTGTTTCTACCAATGCCTTGATCAATTTCATGGAACATTCCGGTACAATGGAATCCTTGGCACTCTTTATTTTCAACATTTCAAAATTGATTTCGTCATGATTATTCGTCAAATCATATTTTATAGTTTCTTGCTTACAATCTATTTTTGCGTTCATTTTCTTAAGGAAATCTCTCCCAAGAATTAATGTCCGTAAATGCGTTTTCAATATCACAAAGTTGTGTGATAATGTTTCGTCATCAATTTTTATATTTAAAAATATACTTCCTACCATGTCCAATTTTTTTCCATCGGGTCCTGCACAAATTTTTGCGAGTTTACTTATACCATGGCCTGTATCGAGGGCCGTTCTGAGGTCGACCACTGAGAGGTCAGCACCTGTATCAACCAAAGCTTCAAAAGTCCCTATCTTGTCCACATTAATTTTTAATTTGTATTTAGGGTCCAACTTCTTGATTCCGTTTATGGTCGACTTGCTTTGATTGACAGATTCAGGCGCGACGCTTAGTTTAAATCTTCCAACACGGAATATCTATTCCGGGTAGGAATATTTGTCTGTGTGCTATGACATACATCAGCATAAAGCCGAGGTCCTGATTTCTCTGATATTTCATTCATTTGGCATTTTTCTTCGACCTTCTCTTGGGTATCTGCTGGGTCCTCTTCTAGGATTCTTATAAACTTGACCCTACAATAACGGGCCACGTGCCCTGGCTTGTTACATTTAAAGCAGATTGGTCTTCCATCTTCCGTCCTATTTTTGCTCACTTCTTGGCTTTTATTGTAAGTGTTTCTCTGAAGGTTTGGTTTCGGCACAAAGTTAGGATTATAAGGACGTCTAGGGGTAGAGGGCTGGGGAAAGTTGTTTCGATACTGTCTGGGGTAGGAGGGGAGTCGTTTTTGTGATTATTGGAAACAGGGGCTTGGGGCCTGGAAGTGGTCTGGTAGTTTCGTGCGGCAGTCGGCGGCACGTACCTCGATTGTTGTTGGGGTCTAGAATAGCGTGGACCGTTATATAGGTTTCTGGATTTCTCCACACGTTCCCGATACTTCTTTTCAAAATAATCCATTTTCTTGCACACGACAAGAAGGTCATCGGTCGTTTTAGGAGGGTTCAGGTAGAGCGCGAATGAGTACTCTTTTTTCAGTCCTCCAATAACATATTCAATTTTTGTTTCTTCTTCCATTGCGGGGTCAACCTTGTTGCACAACACTAGAATGTCTTCCGCGAACCTGATTGCTGGTTCATTCCAGTGTTGCATTCTGTTGAGCTTCATTCTAAGTTCTTCTTTATTCGCGTCCAAAGAAAAATCCTGAATGAGGCGGATTTTAATATTTTCCCAGCTCGTGAAACTAGCCTTGTGTAAATTCAACCAGGTTTTAGCGCTTCCCGTCATGTTCATGGCGGCATAACGAGAGATAATGTAGTCTGCCCAATGGTACAAGAAGCCAATTTCTTCAAGAGATTCAATCCATGGGCGAGGGTCTTCCGTTCCATCATACTTGGGGATGTCGATGTTGGGATTCAGGACAACTGGGTCGGAACTAGCATCTCTACCAATTGTTGCACCAGGTTGCGGCTTGGCAGACTCTTCAGCCTGGATTCTCTCCTGTGCTGGGTCTTGCATCTTACCAGAGCGTGTTTCAACCATCCTGCAAATTTATAAAAGGGAATAACGAGATAAGTCTTCTTTAAGTAGCCACCAGAATCCTTTATTTATTTTCTCACATCAAAGAGAGCAGTGAAGTCGCACGTGTACCTAAATACAAATGATGACAATCTAAATAATCTGTGTTTTAAATAAATATCATAGAATATAAAAATAAATAAATATATAATTTAAATTTCAAATATATTAAAAATAATATAAGAAATACGCCATTAATCATGATGTAACAATATAGAATTTACATTTTTAAGATAATGAAATTTTGAACATTTTAGATGATAATTTTGAACATTTTGAATTTTTGACCTCTAAAATAAGTTAGGTCAATCTTTTCTATCTTAAATTTTTTTAAGTTTTCTATTTGAAATGCTAAAGGATATCATAAATAATTCATAATGTTTTTATGTTTATTTATCCACTTCTAATATATTCAAATACAATATTTAATAACCTTCTCACATTGTGAAAAAATTAAAACCTTATTAACCTCAGACGCATATACATATATAATTAATTACCTGCATAATAAATATTAGATCAATATAGAAGATCATATACAATTAATTACCAAAAAAAGAAAGAGAAAATGAACAACAATTAATTATGCAAATCTAAAAGGTATATATACAAGATGACACACCTAAAATAGGATATGCAAATAGAGCTAGAAGTAATCTCCATTCATTTCAGGTAAGTTATGAGGGAATAGAGGCGATCACTCTATGGTCACTATGACAGAACGACAAATGAACTGTCCCATAGGAATACTATACCATTTTAGTGTCAAACTGCAGTAATAAATGATATCACCATGGTTTCATCAACTCTTTTTTTTTTTTTTACTGCTGAGAGAGAATCGATCCCTTGCGTGATAGCCCCAGGCTGATGACAGTTTTATCGAAGAGGCAGTGTTGCAAATTAAAATTGCTGTTACATCCAAGTAAATATTCCTTTCTACCAATATTTAAAGAAAACCGTATATTTCCCACTCCTTTCCTATATATCTATATATATGTCACACATTTTGTAAAAAATATAATAAATATTAGATTTTCATTATATATTTTTTTTTCGTATGTGCACAACATTTTAATTAATATCTAGTTTCGGACATGATATTTACTCTAGGAAAATATATTTTTATTCGTTTTTGACTATTATATCATATTTAAAATATATATATAATCGTGATATATATGATTAAAATGTATATATATAATAATGGATTAAGAATATTATAAAAAGAGTAAATAAAATAGTAATATCTTGGATTTAACTATTTCACTGAATTACCTACTTGAGCGCTTATTTCCAAAAGGGTTTAACTCTTTCGTTGAATATATTGATAATTTATTATATCATTAATTAATGATTTTTGTACCTATACGTCTATAATAGTAAATATCTGTGTCTTCTATCATATATATTCACATTTAGCTATATATACCTATTATATTTAGTATTATTTGTGTATTTTGAGAGCTCAGATTAATAGAATTTGTCATTGTGTTTATATGGGTGAACAGAGGACAACTGCAAAAGAAATGTAAGTAGGTTTTTATCTTTCTATCTACTGCTATTAAATGGAACTGAACATGAGTTAATAATATTTGTACAATCATTTTATAAAGTTTTTACATAATCCGAAATAACGAATATTGTTAAAGTTGTGATTTAAAAATCTTTAACATACGAATAAATTTTGTTAAAATGTTCTCGATTTTAACGTTATTCCCGTATATAACGATATTTTCCCTTGGTCTCAAATTGAATGTTTTTTCCCTTGATTTACGTATATATATTCAATCTTATATTGTGTTTTGGCATGATAATCATTTCTGCGGACCACAGTGAACATCATACCCCTCACTATATCAACAAGTTAAGTTAAGTCAGGATTAGATAGGTTAAATTAGGTTAGTTTAGAATAGTTTAAATTGGTTACATAAATGGATCTATTTACGTCTACCACAACCTAGCGTGGAATAATACAATGGCCGACGTATTTTCCCGGAAACGAGTATATCACCTCAGTATTTAGCCAATATTCCAGAATAGTGTGGGTTTACAGAACCTGTACTCTTTTTTACCTTTGATATACTTTTAAGCAAGAATATATATTAAGACCGGCAGCTTGTTGAACGAAGGGTATCTTTTTATTCGTGGATACGTATTAAGACATAAGCTTTCGATCATAAAGCTCTTCTACAAGCTGAAGATTAAAGAATAAGGCTCAAAAACTGAGCATAAAGAACATTAAGAAAGAAGTTGGTCGATTTTAAACTCAGTCGTGAGATTGCGTTTTACTTCTTTAGTAATTTGGATAACAGTGTGCGCGAGAATGTTTGCATCATATTCACCAATGAAAATCACAATTCGCTCGATGAACCAAAATTCACTTCGAAATAGCTATTGGAATTTTGCCAATTATATATCTTTGAAAGATTCGGTGAACTCGTAGGAAATTGTATCACCACATCCCTGTACTGATGAGGGACATAACCTGAAACGATAATGTTGTCACGTGATACTCTGCCTATGAGATGAATCATTATCAATCACGTGACGAGATGTCAGCGCCGTCTATACTGTAAGTGTATTTTATTTATATTTTCGTGACTTGAGGTCTACATACATTAATGAATAAAACTTAAGGAAGTTGTACCTTTTAGCATGTATATCAGGTTTCAGACAATAACTCTGAAAGATATTACAGTGATCTTTATTGAAGACACACGAGATAACCAAGTGTGAATATATTACACTCATGGATAAAACTTAAGGAAGTTGTACCTTTTAGCATGTATATCAGGATTTAGACAATAACTCTGAAATATATTATAGTGAACTTCATTGAAGATACACGAGATAACCAAGTGTGAATATAGTACACTCATGGATAAAACTTAAGGAAGTTGTTCCTTTAACATGTATATCAGGATTCAACATTAACTCAGAAAGATATTACAGTGACCCTTATTGAAGACACACGAAATAACCAAGTGTGAATATAGTACACTCATGGACAAAACTTAAGGAAGTTGTATCCTTTTAGCATGTATATTGGGATTCAGACAATAATTGTCTCTGTTTCCTTAAAAATAAAAATAAAAACGACCAGAGATATCAAAGATATTCCAAGTTTTGTCCATGAGTGTAAATGAAAAAGAGTTTTAGTTTTTTATATCATTGGAGAATAATTGAATAGAAGTATTATTTTTTATAACAAATTTGTTGTAACATAGTGGTAGGGTGTTACTCAAAAATGGCTACTGAATCCTATAGTTTACTTTTCACAGATTTCACCACAGAGTCTGTAAGAATTTCGGTTAAGGAATGTATATGTAAATTGGGAGGGAATTTCTCACTCCCTTGAGACACGTCCTTTTCTGCCGGAATTTCTCCTCAATTCTTGAAACTTGAAACATTGAAGAGCGTATATAGAATTATAGAGCACAAATTTTTCTTTTTCGAATAGAATAAACTTCCATTGTTCTTACTGCGATTGAAAAATAGATCCTTGCTCATCAATGGAGAACCTTCCCAGCAGTTCAATATACAATACTGTTTCTTAGAGCTCTACTATTGTATTGGACGATTCTACTTATATATATTTAGCTAGTGATTATCTTAGTATTGAAAAATAAAGAAAATATGGACATAAGATTTGTGAGGACAGTAGAATTATATGCAAATATAAACAAATAATATATAAGAAATTGTGAACTACGAACCACGAGTGTTTATTTTAAAACTAAATGTAAAATATTTCTACTATCCTTACTGCGATGAACAATATTGGCTTATCAGTGGGGAATCCTCACAGCGGTTTCGCCAATTTAATCTACTAGATCGCATTTTAGAGCTCTAATTCTGTATTGGACGATTCTGTTTATATATAACCTACACTGAAAGGTAGAATTTTAGTTATGGTATTTAAATAAACTATGGTAATAAGGTTTAAAGACAGTAGAATTACATAGAAATGTCTTATGTTTAAACAGATAATATACACTTGTAAACAGAGAACTGTTTTATAGAAATAGAGTGGAAGAGATCTTCATTTTTGTTATATATATATTTACATATATATAGGGTATGTAATTAAGAAGAAATATTAGTCAATACTCAGAATTAACTTAAATTCAAAATGTCATCAAAGTAGCTTATGGAATTTGTGTTTCGTGTTCATAAACAGAGTGTTATATTGAGAGTGTTAATGGAGTCGCTCGCAAGTCAATTGGGTAAAGTTTTCCTTTCTTATATTTGTGAATTTCAATGGAATAAATAATATTCATCTCAGTTTTCAAAATTTTCATTTATTACTTCGTTATTTCCGTGTCAGTCAAATATAAACTCTATATATTCAAATATATATAGGTATTGGAAACACGTTGATTTTCTCAATATTTTGTTTTATGAACCGCATTAACGTCTGGGAGACACTTAATTGTAAACTTTGTACATTTTAATGGAATAATTTGTATTTATCTCAGTTATCAACTTATCAATTTATTACTTCGTTATTTCTGAGTGAATCAAGTATCAGATCTGTTTCAGAAAAATAGATTAGAAATCTTCAAATATATATGTGTTAGAAACACGTTGAATTTCTCAATATTTTGTTTTATAAACTGCATCGACGTTTAAGACACTTAATTGTAGTTTTGTGCTTATTAATGGAATTATTTTTATTTATCTCAGTTATCAGAGTATCAATTCATTGCCTTGTTATTTCTGAGTCAAGTATCAATTCTGTTTCAGAAATAGATTTGGAATCTTCAAATATATATAGGTATTGGAAACACGTTGCTTTTCTCAATATTTTGTTTTCTAAACTAGATTAACGTCTGTGAGCCACTAATTGTAAATTTTGTACATTTTAATGGAATAATTAATATTCATCTCAGTTATCAAAATATCAATTCATTACTTCGTTATTTCTGAGTGAGTCAAATATCAATTCTGTTTCTGAAATAGGTTAGAGATTTTCAAATAGAGGGGGGGGGGGCATTGCAAATACATTTTCTCAATATTTTGTTTCCTAAATTCCATTGACGTAACTTAATTATGAAACAGATAATTAGGAGATAGGAAATATCGTTAAAAAATCGTTTAAGAAGAAATATCAAAGGACACAAGTATTGTTGAATCAAGTTCTCACAGTATTTCTGCAATGTGTCGGATCAATAAGAAATCTTCAAAGAAATAAAATTCGTTTAGGGGATTTAATTTTGTAGCAGGGGGAATGGGTTCTGTAGGTTCACTTTATGGGGAAGTTATGGGGGAGGTTGCTTGGCTGTAGAATGGAATTGCCAGGATTAGAGAGTTTCTTTTGAAATAACGTTTAATTTGTTAGTTAAATAGTTAATTGAAAGTCGGTAACTAGCAGAACTGTGATGCAGCAATTTGAATTAAATTATACATAGTTGGTATCTCGTTAGTGGATTATAATAGTTTAACTTGTTATATAGTAATTTCTAGTTAGTATAGTTAGAGGAATACTTAAGGTTTTGTAAGCGAATACTCTAAAATTCTATTATAATACGTTTCCTTTTGTGATAAAGGAATCATTTCTAAATTTAATTGCCATCTATCTATAGAATTTTCAACAATAATGTTTTGGTAATGTGTTTATATATATATATTTATATAATATTTTTGGTCTCAGTGGTACAGCCTGCTCCACGCTGACGAGCGCCAACAGCGCGAAACGCATTCGTGGATGGCTTATCTTGATTTACCAAGAAGTTGGATTGGCCAAATATCAGGGAACAGGCTAATTCAATGTTTAGTTTGAAGTAAACGAAAAAATTGCGCTACAAATTTAAAAAATAAAACTACAACCTTTCGCAATGAGTTTCTTTTATTATAAATATATATAAACACATTATCAATGTGTCATGTAATTGTTGAAAATTCTATAGATAGATGGCAATTAAATTTAGAAATGATTCCTTTATCACAAAAGGAAAGAGTATTCGCTTACAAAACCTTAAGAGGATTCCCCTAATAAAAGAAACTCATTGCGAAAGGTTGTAGTTTTATTTTTAATGTTTAGTTTATTTTTGATCCACTAGATTACGCTCAGCTATCTAAAAAGCATATGTGCTTTTGGTCAGGATATGCTTTCTTTATTTTTAATATATATATATATAAATCATCGGATATATTATATCTTTACAGACCTTACTGCAATGATAAAAGTTATTGAATGAGAGGGCTTGGCTCATCAGTAGTGAAACCTCTCAGCGGTTTCGCCAAATTAATCTCTAGACCGCTCTACTATTGTATTGGATTGGTTTGGAATATACCCTGTATTTTCTATGGAAGGTAGCTTAGGGGTGTTTATGGAAACTATGAACATAATCTTATATAAAGGAATCGTTTAAAACACTTTTTAAAAATTATAATAAAGGACGAAGAAAGCGATTGCATTGAATAATTCCATTATCATTCTAGAGAGGGCGCTGTGTTTATTGTTTCCGTTTCTTTTTATTTATAAGTATGAGCTTTCGACCAACTCTTTCTCAGGAAATTGTAGAAAACCCAAAGGTTTGCATATCTATAGATAACGCTGCTGTATTATAAACATTCCAGTGTTGATTCACACAATGAAATATATATTGTAAAGATTAGAATTATGCATTAAATTGTTGAATTGCAACAACGCATTGTTCATTACTGATACATTGTACTGTGTTATTTTATAATACGAGAGATATTGTATTGATAATTTATAATAATTCATTCTATTGTGCGTGGTAATGCAATGAGATATTATTGTCGAGTCATATCAATTCATTTACAATGTTTAATTACTCTAAAATCCATCCTATTGTTAATAAAAACAATGGATTGTGTATTGGGATAAATTGAAATAATATAGTGTGATAAATACAATAGAATATGTATTATCGAATCACAAATATATTGTTGTATTATTATTTTTTTAGAACCTTTTATTCCAAATTTACAACAATGAATTGCATTGTTAAATTATAATAAAATATTTTAATATTAATACATTATAGTGTTGTAATACAATGAAATATTTATTACCGATTCACATCAATATATTATATAACTGTATTATTGTTTTGAAACACCTGTGTATTCTTAATTTACAACAATGATTTGCATTGTCAAATAACACAATGATATATTGTATTGTCAAATTACATATAGAGAAATGCATTCTATATTATAGATACTTGATATACAATTACAACGTATAATAATTGGATCGCACAAACAGTTATATAAAATTAACATTGTTGCATATCCCCCTAATATACAATAATAACAATTTAATAGGTATTAAAACGATGATGTTATGAACAATGTAGTTAAATAAATGCAATATTTAAACAATAGGTTGAAGAGCGATAAAGAAACATTTTATTATATACATCTAAGCGGAGAATATTAATTAATTTTAATAAAAACTATTACATAACTTAGCAGGTAACAAACAACAAAATATCGTATTTATATATATTCCCGAAATATCTTCCTCTGCTACCTTCAAAGTTACAACGCCCTCGATATTATTCCTCTCGTATTATAGCAATATCGATGCACATTTTGAGTTCTCCGTATCGTTTTAAATTCCGTATTATTTTGTAAAATACGGTATACACCTTAGAGATATTCTCTCTATGTTTATACGGCTATATCTTTCTCTATTATTATAATTGAACGTTTGTACGTATTAATTTTAAAGTGATAATATAGAAAATAAACTTTGTTTTTATTTATGCTAATATGTATATAAGTGTAAATATGTAAAGAGAAATATTTGTATTTATAAATAAGGTATGTTATAAAAATTAATTATATATGTGTGTGTATTGTATAATAAATAAATGTATACTGTGTAATAATGAAACTATTTTGATAAACAAATATATATATGAAGTGATTTAGAACAAATGCAGTTTGACACAATGTTAGTTTTTATCGAAATTTTATTTGAACGTGTAGAATATAAAAATATTCTGTGAAAATTTAAGTAGGACATATCATTCTAGGTTCAATAGAGTTATAAGTGTTGTTATCTTTTTGTGCTTAGTGATTTATATATATAATTCTGTGAAGATATATTTGGAAGTGTTATATCAAATTATATATTTGAGAAATATGGTTTACTTGTAGAATATATTCTGCGTAAAAAATATGATATTTTTGGAAGTGTTGTGTCAAACTATATTTTTAAGATTTATGTATTAATTATTAAATATTCTATGAAAAAATATGAAGAAAGAATAAATATAACAATGTTATAATAAGAAAACAACGTAAATGAATATTATGACGTGGCTTATTGCTCTTAAAACAATCTCAGTTTGATAATGACTAAGTTGCAAATGTTGCCGAACTATTTGTAAAACTGTATAATATTCTATGAATATATATTTTACAATATTCTGTGAGAAAGAGAGAAAAAGAGAGGAAATTTGAGTCCGACGAGGATAGAGTTAAAAGTGTTGTGTTGACTATGGAACTGTGAGATGGTGTGGTGTTGTGTAGGGAGGCTGGGGGGGTAGGGAGAGGGGGAGGGGAGTGAGGGGGGAGGGGGAGAGGGGGTGGCAGCGACGCCTGGAACAGCCTGCAACCCACCTGATTCTGTCCTGACGAGAGGAACCTAGCATAGCTCCCTCCAACAGTACGCCAACGCCGCTCCCCTGTGGGTCAATATTCCAGTGAGTCGGACCAATCCATTGCTAGCTGTGGGGGGTTCTACGCGCTTCCTCCCTATTCCCCTGACACTACCCCTTCCCCCCTTTTTTTACCTCTATTTACTCCTCTATCTTCATTTTTTATGTTTTAATTCTTCTCTTATATTTATCTCTGAACTTTTTTCCCTTTTTTCTCCCATTTACCTGTCTTTTTTAATCATTAGAGAGAAGCAAACTCTCTAAAAATAGAAGGAGAGAAATATGACATTAATTAAATCGTAAATATAACTTTATAAAGGTGTATTTAAATCATCACATGATATTCAGCGCCATCTATCGATATAAAAATTAATTATAAATATTTTTTGCAAGTTAAAAGAGAAAATAATTTGAAAAATAACTTGTGTTCTCTAGGCGCAATTAAAAAAATAATATTAATAAAAAAAACACGTGAATGTGTTTCTATTATGTTTTACATTTCTAAATGATGGTAGGTCTGGTATAATGTAAGAAATCGGTTTTCGCCAATAAAGTCGTCTCTCCTATTGGTGGATACGTCCTTGCTTGTTATTGGTCGATGTTTACATGCCGCTTGACACATTGTAATAATGTCGTTTGGTGTTTCTGGAGTTTGGTTTAACTTTCTTAGGTCTCTGCTTTGTGCGTTTATGTCTTCTGTGTGTATTATGCTTTGCATGTATTGTGCGTATTTTTCTGCGCTACAAGTTAGTTCTATTCTTGATATTTTTTAAATTCAGATTCTCACCAATTAGTTTGTTTTAAATCTATTATATGTAAATAGATATTTTACGAAGTTTATAATTAACAATTGTGTAAGGAACAATCCAACTCAATGACAATCAAACTCAATAAAAAATACATTCATATACAAAACCAAGCAACATTGAGATTTCACATTAAACCTATCAGAGAAGAATTTAGAATAATGTCGTCTCGTGTTAGCATAAACATATATATGACATATTCTCCCAGGAACTTTCAGTGTTAGGATTTTCTCAAAGTTTATTCTAAAACTTATTTTATTTTAAATTATAACTTTTAGAACAAACTACTCTGTAAAGTCGACCGCCAGATGTCGCCGCTTTCCCTATATAAACCTATTGTTGTTTTTTCCCGTTAGCCGGCTCAAATATTTGGTAATTATGTAAATACGTATTTAATCTTTTATTTACTTTATTCTACTCGCCTTAAGTCAGGTAGTCCTTTCTCAATTTCACAGTCCGAGACGCGTGATATTTTAAACCTGTCTATAGCGCCCCTTCTTGGGACTCACCGAAATAGGGTGCTATAGAAAGGGGGTGTTATAGACAGGTCACTTTTAATGTAAATCGCATCATGCTACGTATTTAAAATCGGGCGCTATAGAGAGGGAGGCGCTATTTAGAGGGGGCACTATAGACAGGTTTAACTGTATCATAAATATAATTGGGGGAGATCAGACAATCAATCAGGAACTTTAAGTATTTCAATCGAAAGCTCTCTCAAATTTACCTGCCATATTGTTTGGTGGTATTGAGCAAAAGGAATATAAGTTGATACCGCTGAATATCTGTCATTACCAGTTATTTTCTATTTACATACTAATATACCCAATACATTGACTGAATAGCTATACCATGCTAAATAAAACGCCAATACAAATGAGAAAAGAATAAGGATCAATACAAACATGCATATTAATATCATAAAAAAAGGTAGCAAGTTTACGTTCTATGGAAAGGAAAACCAACACACGAACAAGAATAAATATCAGAGAGGAGTGTAGATTTTGGAATCTACACCCATTAAAAACCTACATCATAAAGTAATGTCCTCTCTAAGAGATGTAGCTGGGCCCAAATCAAAAGATATTGAGCAAGAGATGTCAAGATCAGAATTCCCACATTTTGAACATACAACAATAACAAGCTCCTCCATGACAATATATCATGGCAGCCCTTAATCTCACAAAAATAACCTATAGTTTAATGTATTATAGAGTCGCTCAAATTATTACAAGGAATAGAACGAAGGCTGTCAAGAGTAGAAACCATACATGTATAAACAATGACAAACCTTTATTCTAATGTAACATAGCAACACTCGAACTGTTACAAAGAATAGACCAAGAGCTGTCAAGAGTAGAAACCATACATGTATAAACAATGACAAACCTTTATTCTAATGTAACATAGCAACACTCAAACTGTTACAAAGAATAGACCAAGAGCTGTCAAGAGTAGAAACCATACATGTATAAACAATGACAAACCTTTATTCTAATGTAACATAGCAACACTCAAACTGTTACAGAGAATAGACCAAGAGCTGTCAAGAGTGGAAACCATACATGTATAAACAATGACAAACCACTATTCTAATGTCACATAGCAACACTCAAACTGTTACAAAGAATAGACCAAGAGATGTCAAGAGTAGAAACAATACATGTATAAACAATGACAAACCTCTATTCTAATGTAACATAGCAACACTCAAACTGTTACAAAGAATAGACCAAGAGAGGTGTCAAGAGTAGAAACAATACATGTATAAACAATGAAAACCTCTATTCTAATGTAACATAGCAACACTCAAACTGTTACAAAGAATAGACCAAGAGCTGTCAAGAGTAGAAACCATACATGTATAAACAATGACAAACCTCTATTCTAATGTAACATAGCAACACTCAAACTGTTACAAAGAATAGACCAAGAGCTGTCAAGAGTGGAAACCATACATGTACAAACAACGACAAACCTTTATTCTAATGTCACATAGCAACACTCAAACTGTTACAAAGAATAGACCAAGAGATGTCAAGAGTAGAAACCATACATGTATAAACAATGAAAACCTCTATTCTAATGTCACATAGCAACACTCAAACTGTTACAAAGAATAGACCAAGAGCTGTCAAGAGTGGAAACCATACATGTACAAACAACGACAAACCTATATTCTAATGTAACATAGCAACACTCAAACTGTTACAAAGAATAGACCAAGAGCTGTCAAGAGTGGAAACCATACATGTACAAACAACGACAAACCTATATTCTAATGTAACATAGCAACACTCAAACTGTTACAAAGAATAGACCAAGAGAGGTGTCAAGAGTAGAAACAATACATGTATAAACAATGAAAACCTCTATTCTAATGTAACATAGCAACACTCAAACTGTTACAAAGAATAGACCAAGAGGTGTCAAGAGTAGAAACCATACATGTATAAACAATGACAAACCTCTATTCTAATGTAACATAGCAACACTCAAACTGTTACAAAGAATAGACCAAGAGATGTCAAGAGTAGAAACAATACATGTATAAAAAACGACAAACCTCTATTCTAATGTAACATAGCAACACTCAAACTGTTACAAAGAATAGACCAAGAGATGTCAAGAGTAGAAACAATACATGTATAAACAATGAAAACCTCTATTCTAATGTAACATAGCAACACTCAAACTGTTACAAAGAATAGACCAAGAGGTGTCAAGAGTAGAAACAATACATGTATAAACAATGACAAACCTCTATTCTAATGTAACATAGCAACACTCAAACTGTTACAAAGAATAGACCAAGAGATGTCAAGAGTAGAAACAATACATGTATAAACAATGAAAACCTCTATTCTAATGTAACATAGCAACACTCAAACTGTTACAAAGAATAGACCAAGAGGTGTCATGAGTAGAAACCATACATGTATAAACAACGACAAACCTATATTCTAATGTAACATAGCAACACTCAAACTGTTACAAAGAATAGACCAAGAGATGTCAAGAGTAGAAACAATACATGTATAAACAATGAAAACCTCTATTCTAATGTAACATAGCAACACTCAAACTGTTACGAAGAATAGACCAAGAGGTGTCAAGAGTAGAAACCATACATGTATAAACAATGAAAACCTCTATTCTAATGTAACATAGCAACACTCAAACTGTTACAAAGAATAGACCAAGAGCTGTCAAGAGTAGAAACCATACATGTATAAACAATGACAAACCTCTATTCTAATGTAACATAGCAACACTCAAACTGTTACAAAGAATAGACCAAGAGGTGTCAAGAGTAGAAACCATACATGTATAAACAATGACAAACCTATATTCTAATGTAACATAGCAACACTCAAACTGTTACAAAGAATAGACCAAGAGATGTCAAGAGTAGAAACAATACATGTATAAACAATGAAAACCTCTATTCTAATGTAACATAGCAACACTCAAACTGTTACGAAGAATAGACCAAGAGGTGTCAAGAGTAGAAACCATACATGTATAAACAATGAAAACCTCTATTCTAATGTCACATAGCAACACTCAAACTGTTACAAAGAATAGACCAAGAGCTGTCAAGAGTGGAAACCATACATGTACAAACAACGACAAACCTATATTCTAATGTAACATAGCAACACTCAAACTGTTACAAAGAATAGACCAAGAGGTGTCAAGAGTAGAAACCATACATGTATAAACAATGACAAACCTATATTCTAATGTAACATAGCAACACTCAAACTGTTACAAAGAATAGACCAAGAGCTGTCAAGAGTGGAAACCATACATGTATAAACAATGACAAACCTCTATTCTAATGTAACATAGCAACACTCAAACTGTTACAAAGAATAGACCAAGAGAGGTGTCAAGAGTAGAAACAATACATGTATAAACAATGAAAACCTCTATTCTAATGTAACATAGCAACACTCAAACTGTTACAAAGAATAGACCAAGAGGTGTCAAGAGTAGAAACCATACATGTATAAACAATGACAAACCTCTATTCTAATGTAACATAGCAACACTCAAACTGTTACAAAGAATAGACCAAGAGATGTCAAGAGTAGAAACAATACATGTATAAAAAACGACAAACCTCTATTCTAATGTAACATAGCAACACTCAAACTGTTACAAAGAATAGACCAAGAGATGTCAAGAGTAGAAACAATACATGTATAAACAATGAAAACCTCTATTCTAATGTAACATAGCAACACTCAAACTGTTACAAAGAATAGACCAAGAGGTGTCAAGAGTAGAAACAATACATGTATAAACAATGACAAACCTCTATTCTAATGTAACATAGCAACACTCAAACTGTTACAAAGAATAGACCAAGAGATGTCAAGAGTAGAAACAATACATGTATAAACAATGAAAACCTCTATTCTAATGTAACATAGCAACACTCAAACTGTTACAAAGAATAGACCAAGAGCTGTCAAGAGTAGAAACAATACATGTATAAACAATGAAAACCTCTATTCTAATGTAACATAGCAACACTCAAACTGTTACAAAGAATAGACCAAGAGATGTCAAGAGTAGAAACAATACATGTATAAACAATGAAAACCTCTATTCTAATGTAACATAGCAACACTCAAACTGTTACAAAGAATAGACCAAGAGGTGTCAAGAGTAGAAACCATACATGTATAAACAACGACAAACCTATATTCTAATGTAACATAGCAACACTCAAACTGTTACAAAGAATAGACCAAGAGATGTCAAGAGTAGAAACAATACATGTATAAACAATGAAAACCTCTATTCTAATGTAACATAGCAACACTCAAACTGTTACGAAGAATAGACCAAGAGGTGTCAAGAGTAGAAACCATACATGTATAAACAATGAAAACCTCTATTCTAATGTAACATAGCAACACTCAAACTGTTACAAAGAATAGACCAAGAGCTGTCAAGAGTAGAAACCATACATGTATAAACAATGACAAACCTCTATTCTAATGTAACATAGCAACACTCAAACTGTTACAAAGAATAGACCAAGAGAGGTGTCAAGAGTAGAAACCATACATGTATAAACAACGACAAACCTCTATTCTAATGTAACATAGCAACACTCAAACTGTTACAAGGAATAGACCAAGAGAGATGTCAAGAGTGGAAACCATACATGTATAAACAACGACAAACCTCTATTCTAATGTAACATAGCAACACTCGAACTGTTACAAAGAATAGACCAAGAGAGGTGTCAAGAGTGGAAACCATACATGTATAAACAACGACAAACATCTATTCTAATGTAACATAGCAACACTCGAACTGTTACAAAGAATAGACCAAGAGCTGTCAAGAGTGGAAACCATACATATATAAACAACGACAAACCTCTATTCTAATGTAACATAGCAACACTCGAACTGTTACAAAGAATAGACCAAGAGCTGTCAAGAGTAGAAACCATACATGTATAAATATAAAATAAAAGGATTTAAAGCGCGAATGTTTCTTTTATACATAAAACGAACCTCCACTGTCCTTACTGCGATGAAAAAATATATTGGGAGGGCTTGGCTCATCAGTGGTGAACCCTCCCAGCGGCTTCGCCAATTCAATCCACCAGACCGCCTCTCAGAGCTCTAATACTGTATTGGATCATTCTGCTTTTATATGCTACACTGAAGGATGGAATCTTAGAAATGGTTTTCAAGTAAACTATGGACATAAGCTTATAGGACAGTAGAATTACATTCAAATATTTGCTTCGAGCAATGCTCTAAAGCAAACTATAAAGACAAGGCCAGTTAGGAATAAATTAACACAAAGCAATAGCGCGCCATCTATACATATAAAATAAAAGGATTTAAAGCGCGAATGTTTCTTTTATACATAAAACGAACCTCCACTGTCCTTACTGCGATGAAAAAATATATTGGGAGGGCTTGGCTCATCAGTGGTGAACCCTCCCAGCGGCTTCGCCAATTCAATCCACCAGACCGCCTCTCATAGACCAAGAGCTGTCAAGAGTGGAAACCATACATGTATAAACAATGAAAACCTCTATTCTAATGTAACATAGCAACACTCAAACTGTTACAAAGAATAGACCAAGAGCTGACAAGAGTGGAAACCATACATGTATAAACAACGACAAACCTCTATTCTAATGTAACATAGCAACACTCAAACTGTTACAAAGAATAGACCAAGAGGGCTGTCAAGAGTAGAAACCATACATGTATAAACAATGACAAACCTCTATTCTAATGTAACAGCAACACTCAAACTGTTACAAAGAATAGACCAAGATAGCTGTCAAGAGTAGAAACCATACATGTATAAACAATGAAAACCTCTATTCTAATGTAACATAGCAACACTCAAACTGTTACAAAGAATAGACCAAGAGCTGACAAGAGTGGAAACCATACATGTATAAACAACGACAAACCTCTATTCTAATGTAACATAGCAACACTCAAACTGTTACAAAGAATAGACCAAGAGCTGTCAAGAGTGGAAACCATACATGTATAAACAACGACAAACCTCTATTCTAATGTAACATAGCAACACTCAAACTGTTACAAAGAATAGATCAAGAGAGATGTCAAGAGTGGAAACCATACATGTATAAACAACGACAAACCTCTATTCTAATTTACATAGCAACACTCAAACTGTTACAAAGAATAGACCAAGAGCTGTCAAGAGTGGAAACCATACATGTATAAACAACGACAAACCTCTATTCTAATGTAACATAGCAACACTCAAACTGTTACAAAGAATAGACCAAGAGAGCTGTCAAGAGTAGAAACCATACATGTATAAACAATGAAAACCTCTATTCTAATGTAACATAGCAACACTCAAACTGTTACAAAGAATAGACCAAGAGCTGACAAGAGTGGAAACCATACATGTATAAACAACGACAAACCTCTATTCTAATGTAACATAGCAACACTCAAACTGTTACAAAGAATAGACCAAGAGCTGTCAAGAGTGGAAACCATACATGTATAAACAACGACAAACCTCTATTCTAATGTAACATAGCAACACTCAAACTGTTACAAAGAATAGATCAAGAGAGATGTCAAGAGTGGAAACCATACATGTATAAACAACGACAAACCTCTATTCTAATTTACATAGCAACACTCAAACTGTTACAAAGAATAGACCAAGAGCTGTCAAGAGTGGAAACCATACATGTATAAACAATGACAAACCTCTATTCTAATGTAACATAGCAACACTCAAACTGTTACAAAGAATAGACCAAGAGCTGTCAAGAGTGGAAACCATACATGTATAAACAACGACAAACCTCTATTCTAATGTAACATAGCAACACTCAAACTGTTACAAAGAATAGACCAAGAGCTGTCAAGAGTGGAAACCATACATATATAAACATGGAACAGTGACAAACCTCGATTCTAATGTTACATAGCAACACTCAAACTCTTACAAAGAATAGACCAAGAGCTGTAAAGAGAGGAAACCATACATGTATAAACAACGACAAACCTCTATTCTAATGGAACATAGCAACACTCAAACTGTTACAAAGAATAGACCAAGAGCTGTAAAGGGAGGAAACCATACATGTATAAACATGTTACAAAGAATAGACCAAGAGCTGTCAAGAGTAGAAACCATACATGTATAAACAACGACAAACCTCCTCTATACGCCACCGTCAAAAAGAAGTCCACAAAAATGAGGAGAGTGTAATGAAGCGACATAATGAGACAAACCAAGCGAAGAGCTGGCAAGAAGCCAGATCTCCTACAATACGGTATTAATTGACAGATCGACCGAGCAGTCAAAATGTCATGATTGACGTTGTCTCCACGCCAGAAAATTCCCAAACATGATGGAAATTTGCATATGCACATATATTTAACTGTATTTTAACACTTCCACGCATGCGTAATTAGCATTTACATCTCTACTAAAGAGATAAAATGGATTTGTCTTTGATATCTTTCCAGCAAAGCCCATTTAAATCTATACACCATCAAAATTTCGGAAAAAATCGGTAAAATTCCCATCTGCAAACTCTAGCTTCAGGCTCTTAGTCGGAACAAGAAGCAAAGAGTTTTTTTTAATCGGATTCTCTTCAAGATTTATAAAATTCTATCGAAAATTTCGACCATGGTATAACAATGTTTTTAGAAAAAAAACATCGGAATATTCTTTGAAAATATTTTTAAAATTCATATTTTCTTTTTACAAACCTTTCTAAAATAATTTCATTCTGAATCCTAATCATTAAATTGCCATTTTCTACTATAAAATAACAGGGTAATATGCCAAATTCCACTATTTAACAAATAAAACATTAAAATATCTCTATTCAAACTACACTTCCAATATAAGCAAGTTGATCACTGAACCTACTTGAAATTCTAAATTGAAAATATACAGTACTGTCTGTTCTTAGATAGAAATTAATCTCCAAAGTTTTCATTTGTATTAACAAGTTGGGATTGAAATATTGCCACGTGGAAAATTAGGGAAGACCAACTTCGGAATGACACAGCAATTTATTTCAGGAAAGAACAAACTATGAGTGATAAACAAAAGAGGGAAGTGTACAGAGTATAGCAAAATATAAACATAAAAATTAATACTCTGCTAATAAAATAAAAAATAATTTGTTACATAGCTCCTTCCCTATGGGAGCTGTGACCCACAGCTAGCAATTATTGTAGTTACTGACATGGATCTGATATGCCAAGGATTCCATTGAAGTCTTGGAACTTTGTCCATAGTACCTTTGCATCCTTTTTCTTGCGACGTGAAGAACAAACTATGAGTGATAAACAAAAGATAAGCAAAAGAGGGAAGTGTACAGAGTATAGCAAACTATAAACATAAATAATACTCTGTTAATAAAATAATAAATACTTTGTTACAATAGTATAATGCACGACTACCTCATTGTGTGGGTTGTGAATTTTAGAATGTACTCTTTGAACGTTAAGATGCCGGTTTTTTATTATACATAATTAAATTATCAAAATAAATTTGTATAATAATTTTAATCTGCGAAAACTATGACACTTTATATAGTTGCACAAACATTTATTCCTATAACATATTAAACCTATTTTTGATCCCTATGATTCTTTGCTAAATAATATAATTGTTAGCGATGAAATATTTTATCCTTGTAGTAAGATCAGTAGAAAATTATTTTATTTTTCAAAGAATTCCAAGAGAATTCAGTATCGGTATGAAAATAAAACAGCTTAATACAATATTACAACGGTATGGTAGATTGAACTGGCGAAACCGCTGCGAGGGTTCACCACTGATGAGCCAGGCCCTTCAATTATTTTATAATTTCAGTAAGGGCAGTAGAAAATTGATTTATTTTGTATAGAATAATACACGTCAAAAATAGTTTCAATTTCATTTAACAGATGGCGCGCTAATACATCATATTTATGCCTATATGCAATATATCATTAAAACTATTTGTAATACATCTCTATTCAAACTCCACTTTTAATATAAAAAAGTTCATCACTGAACCTATTTGAATTTCAGAATTGAAAATATGCAATAATTTGATATGATGACACTCTATATATTTGCACAAACATCTATTCCTATAAGATATTAAATCTATTTTTGATCTCTATGATTCTTTGTTAAATAATATAATTATTACCCCCCTTACCGCAATAATAAAATTTTTATCCTTGCCGTAAGAGCAGTAGAAAATTATTTATTTTTCAAAATTAATCTCCATAGTTTACATTTGTATTAATAAGTAGCCACCTCAGAACAATTTTTAACGCCAAATGCTTTATTTTTATTTACTTCTTCTGACGAAGACAAAAGATTTTTTTCGAAACGTTGAGAAAAAACTCTAACTGGCCGAAGTGTCGTCTATTTTTCATAGAAACGTTTGTAATATATTCTTTATTGTATATACGTCGACAAAAAATCTTTTTATTACATCTCTTTCAACAAATATATTGAGAGAGAGTAAAAGAAACAGAAAAGATCAACATGATCCCATTATTTAATCTCTCTATATATATAAATGAATTCATGGTAAACGGTTTGCGGATTTCGACAAATTAGAAAGAAGGAATCATATATCGCCGCAACTCTTTTTATTATTATAGCGGTTAAGGAAGCTTTCGGGCAAGCCCTTCTTCAGCTAATTATATTGTACAAACAAAGAGAGATTATATATAGTTTTTAATATAAACAAAATAAAATAAAGTTTTTTGTTTATATTAAAAACTATATATAATCTCTCTTTGTTTGTACAATATAATTAGCTGAAGAAGGGCTTGCCCGAAAGCTTCCTTAACCGCTATAATAATAAAAAGAGTTGCGGCGATATATGATTCCTTCTTTCTAATATAAATGAATGTTTGTATGTTTGTCTGTTTGTTTGTTTGTTGGTTTGTATGTCCGGTATACAAATTCGCAGTAGTTCACTAATTCAAACCAAAATTTCCATACATAGGTAAATAAATACGGGGAAGACGATAGGCTATTTAAAAATATATATATATCAATTATTAAAACTATATATTTTAGTCAGAAAATGATGATGACGATATTGCTGTATCATGTTTGATTATCAGATACAAAATTATATCGGGAAAAATTCCAAAAAGCAGAGACCACGGGTGAAACCAGTTCATTATTTTGTACGCAGGAACAAAATTCTAACAGAAAAACATTCATTCGAGCAGAAAACAAAAGCCAAATCATCTTTCTATAAAAATATCGCTTCTCAGACACAAAGTTTGGAGCGGGACGTTTCACAAGAGTGACATCCACGGCGCCAATTTATAATTGTAACGAATAGTATTTGAATAAAAACATTTAATCGGGTAAAACCCGGGCGTTGCCCGGGTCATTCGGCTAGTATGTTATATAAAAATATTATTTTATTTAAAATCATATTTTCATAGATTCCAATATTCTGCTAAATCGACCGCCAGAGGTCACTCTACCCCTATAAAAACTCGTTGTTGTTTTATCCTAATGGCCGGCTCAAAACTTGTGTACATTATGTAAATAATATTTTGTTTTCCTTATTCTACTCGCCTTAAGCCAGGCATTACTTTTATCAAATTATGTATTATATATATATTCCTTTAGTTCAATTAAATTACTGATCAAAATTATTTTTATTATTATACTTTCAAGATTTAACCACGACTGCATTACCATAGTTTAATCCTCAAAATAATAAAAAATCAAGCAGAAAATTTCATTCATTTGTATATAACATATATATAAATAGAAATCATTGTAAATCGTTATAACCATATATTGAGAGGATACATTTGCAATTATCCTTAGAAATTCAAGTTAAATCCTTTGTTATACAGTTAAAACCAATTCGATTACAGCTCTAGACTACGCAAATATAGGGTTGGAGATTATAGAAGCATTATTTAAGCCTACTACTATACGACTTAAAATTGAAATGACACCGTTTAAGCCTGCCTACATTTATAAGATTTAGAATTGAAATAACACAGCTTAGAACTACAGTTATTACGATTAATACCTTGAAAGATGTAGCATAGGACTTATACGATATCGACCTTAAATGTGACATAGTTTAGGTCTTCACGTATACACACACAAAGCTTTATTAAAACCACCCGTCTTATACAGATTCACCACAGGAAGAAATAATAGATAGAGCTCCTATACTCCAGGCAGGGCAGCACCCAACAGCAGCCTCCAGGTCCGACGTATGTCCAATGGCCACACGTTCCTTTATGCATACGTCATGGTTAGCGAATCACTGAACAGGCTAGTGTGGAATCAGCCGCGTTCTAGTCTTCGCTTTCCTCATCCAAATGGACCACGGCATTCAGTGATTGTATTAATATCCTCCGAACGATGACTGCGGCCTTGTAGAATTTATATAAACCAAAAAGAAGGTATTCACGTATACGTTTTACACCTTAATAGACACACTTGCCCTTTTTACGAGTTACACCTTATAAGATATAGTCAAGGCCTGCACGTTTTATACCTTAATACAAACAATATATGTAGGAATTTTGGATATCGAGAGAACCTACAATTATAACGAATGCCAAGGAAGCCTACTCCATATCTACATTCCTGCCGTAGACATTCCCCGTGATTTAGCGCAAATTTGTTTTCTTGATTTAAAGTGCATCGGCGCTTTTTATTTATTTCAACGACAATTCAGGTCTATATTTATACGATTTAGATCTTAGAAGACACAGTTTAGAACTAAATTTATACGGCCTTTAAACTTATTAGACATATTTAGTCCTCACTCTTTTACCAATCAAACCTTAATAGACACGTTTTAGATCTTCATTTGTAATAATCAAAACCAATTCGAACTTTAACAGACACATTTTAGACCTTCACTTGTACGATTATAACTTTGGAAGACACATTTTAGACTTCACTTGTACCGATCAAACCATAACAAACACATTTTAGACCTACACTTGTACCAATCAAACATTAACAAACACATTTTAGACTTCACTTGTGCCTATCAAACCTTAAAAAAACACATTTTAGACCTCCACTTGTACCGATCAAACCTTAAGAGGCACATTTAAACTTCCACTCGTACGATTCAGACTTTAGAAGACACATTTTAGACTTCACTTGTGCCGATCAAACCTTAACAAACACATTTTAGACCTACACTTGTACCAATCAAACATTAACAAACACATTTTAGACTTCACTTGTGGCGATCAAACCTTAACAAACACATTTTAGACCTACACTTGTACCAATCAAACATTAACAAACACATTTTAGACTTCACTTGTGCCGATCAAACCTTAACAAACACATTTTAGACCTACACTTGTACCAATCAAACATTAACAAACACATTTTAGACTTTACTTGTTCTGATCAAACCTTAACAAACAAATTTTAGACTTCACTTGTGCCTATCAAACCTTAAAAAACCCATTTTAGACCTCCACTTGTACCGATCAAACCTTAACAGGCACATTTTAGACCTCCGATTGTACCAATCAAACCTTAAAAGACACATTTTAAAACTATACTTGTACCAATCAAACCTTAACAGGCACATTTCAGACCTACATTTGTACCATTCAAACCTTAACAGACACATCCAAGGCGTCCGTTGTGTGATTCAGACTTTGAAAGACACATTCTATGGGCTTATATCTAAGATTTAGGCGCAATCCCATACAATTTAGGTCTGCACAAACCATTTTATACTTTCACAAATACAAGGTTTGTGTAACAGCACTCTTTGAGGTGTAGCAATAGCTTGTCCCCCCCCCCCCCACGACTGTTGTTGCCATGGAGACCATGTTCCGTTATGAGGGAAGGGGCCGTTATCCCCGCCATTACCCTCTAATTAGGGATTTCTTTAAGGAGTGTTTTCCAAGGGGTTAATTCGATGTACATGATTACATTTCCATGGCCTCGCTTGGTGTAGCCGTGTAATTCTCTTTACTAATATTCTAATCTCTCACAAAATCAGTTTTACTCTGATTTTGACTATTCTCTCATTTCTTCTTTTAACATCCTGGTTTCTTTTTTTATTACTCTCGTTTCTTTTGTTTACAATCTGGTTTTATTTAGCTTTCTAGTTTCTTTTACAAAAAACAGATTTTTTTCCAATATTGTTTTCTTTGTTTTTTAGCCTTCCTATATATTTTTACCTTTTTTATTTAAATACGATAATTCTATTAATTATTAAATAGAAGTTAATATTTTGTTAGCTATATTGTGATTTCCTTTTTAAATAATTATTAGACTGTTTTTTTTTTCTTTTGAAACCTAAGTCCATTTTATAAATTCAGTTTTTGTTTTCAAACGCATTCATATATTTTTAACTGGTTCTTTTAAAGATCTATTACCGTATTCAACTTATTTTCTGTAAATCTTTCTTGTTTTTTTCAAGATCAGCTTTATTTTTCTTTAACATGGCCAATGAAGATCACCTTGCTGGATCTGAAATGTATAGTCTTCACCGTCAAGAAGAGGGCCAACAGTCCGAAGGCATACCTGTGTTTCGTGTTTTCTTAATAAATCAAGAAACAGAATTGCCTAATTTACGGGTGAAAAAATGACTTTGAGCCATCAGCAACATTCAGTTACATTAACAATAGTTATTTCTGTAATAAATTTTATAATAGTTATTTTAATAGCCACCTCTCCCTTCAAAAATACATTTGAAATACATTTTAGGGTAATATATAGTTACATAAACCAAATATTTACATACCTCCCGACGTTTCAGTTCTCAGGGGAATGCTTATTTATGAACTAGACGAATGGCCCGGGCAACGCCCGGGGTTTACCCGAGTGCGAATATATTCTAAAAACGTTGACTTGGGTGGTCGCTATTAACAGGGTGGTCTGTATAGACAGGTGGATGTATCACACAGCTGATAACAGGGTTGTCTAGAGTGGTCGCTATAGACAGGGTGGTCTGTATAGACAGGTTTATGAGAGAGGCACAAACTTACAGGTTGTTGACGCCGCAATGCCCAGAGAGAGTGTTTTTTGTTGCATCATGCTGTGACTCACACGACGACCCAAGGTCAACAGGGGTGGAGCAGCAAGCTTAGGCCTATCACCGTCTGGCGGCGCTGCTTGCGAGTTATATCTACAATTCTGCAAATAACTCTAAGGATATTCAAGATATTCAAGAAATTATTTTTCGAAAACCTTTCCGGGGATATACCTAATAATATCCCAGAATTTCATGGTGATTGGATGTATGGTTTTTGAATAACAGGGTTGTCTAGAGGGGGGCAGGGAGGACACGTGTTCCCTGTCAGCCAATGAGCGCGCATTCTATCCGTGAGCTTCAGACAAACAGACAAACAGACAGAATAAGGCAAATATATAAGTAGATAGTATCTTCTATACTACTATAGATATGCTGTTTTCTAAAATACAGCATCTCGTATTTGCATATATATAATGAAATAGCATGACAGTCACTGGAACGTCGGAAATTATGTAAATAAAAATTTGGTTTATGTAGTATTTACAAATAAACCTCCAATCAAGATATTATGTTCTAAACATTTTGTTTATCGGTTTTGGCAAATTCAGACAAAAGGTAAACCTGTATAAAGTGAGATGAGCATCTTTTGGTACATAAATATCATCATCCCTCAACTTCTTTTTAAAGTTGCATATATAATAATTATATTTGAGCTAGAAACTCGGTATTCTAAACCTCTCGTTTTAAAATTTACGAGGTTGGGCATCTTGCCCAAAACTTTTCTCCAGTAAGCGAACTCCCCATGCATACAACATTTTATGCATTCGCTATGATGTGCAAACACATTACCATTAAACTTTGAAAAAAAAGGAAGAAACACTTTAAAACAACATTATGTTTGTGATTATATGCAGCGCTTATATGGAAGACTACCGTCTAGATTAAGAGTTGAATAGCATATTTATGCAAATTTCTGTCGTGAGATTATATTCTTCTCGTTACTCAACTTCCACAGTGTCGTTTTATCTTTAGTTTCATTACGTTTGATAGCTAACTGGAATTATTTATTTCGTTTCAGTTTACACCTTGTCCTCTACCTATTTACATATAGCGAGTTGGTGAGGTAGAAGTGGCCCCCCCAGATCTTGCAGGAGGAAAAAGTGCTTAATGCAGGATTTGATCCGGAGTCGTAGCTGTTGAAAATTTGATGGTTTTTACTACTCCTTCACCAACCCCATTATATACAGTTCTATATACAGTTACGAGCGTCATGCGTGGCCTCTGTCACGGTTTGCTTTTTTTTTTTTTTTGGAATGGCGCCCTCCTATTGGTCGGCTACGATCACGCCACCTTTGCCCCCCCATTTCTGTAATTATTGTGTTGGAGCGGGTCGCTCCTTAAATAAATGCATATATTAGTTAATAACCAAATGGAATCCTCTCTTTCTTTTTCCCAGTAAGAGACGCCTACGGAAGCCAACAGTACATAGACAGATAAAGCACATAGGCTATAGTTATTAACTAAAATATGCATTTATTTAAGGCGCCAATTTATAATTGTAACAAATAGTATTTGAATCAAAACATTCAATCGGGTAAAACACGGGCGTTGCCCGGGTCATTCGGCTAGTATATACATAATGGCCAACCTCTACCTCACCAAATCGCTATAGGTCAAAAGGTAGAGGACAGGATGACCTATATACTGAGACGAAATAAATAAATAAATCCAGTTAGCTGTCAATCGTAATGAAACCTAAGATAATACGACATTGTTTATATACAAGTATATATGCTTGTATATTAGCACTCTTTTTAAATACTGTGTATGTACTCTGAAGCTGAATATGTATTATCTAATCTATAGAGATTCCTAATTTTTATATTTTTTACTCAATATATTTCTTTTATTATCTCTTTCTTACCTCTTTGATCAAACTTAATTGCCATATCATCCGAGTCTTTTATAAAGAAAATAAAGTCTCCAGGGCTAAGTTTTTGCTCAAAATTATTTTTATTCCCTAGCTTTCGGACCTGTCAGTCCTTTTTTTTTTTCCACAGGAGTCCTATATATATACATGTCTTTACTCAAATTCTACGTGATATTTGGTGGAGATGCTCAGTAGATTAGGGAAGACAAACTGAAGATTTTCAGCAGACATTGAGTTCATGGATTCTGCGTTCTTCAGTTTTCCGCGACTGACTCCAGGATTCCACCACCGTGTCAAAGCCATGATTCCCTCCAAAAAGACGATATACCTATAGACGCTACGACAATAAAGAAACTTTTCACGCCGTCTCAGCCCCCAATTTTTAACTATTTAATTAATATATTATAAAATTTTATATTTTGTTACTCCAGCAGTTTCTCTCTTATTGCCTTTCTGCTTAATTATGTTGATGAGCTAGAAGTAATTGTTTAGATTCAAATAAATATCTCTTTTTTTCCTTCCCAGTTTTCTTCATGACAATATGGCAACGATTCTTCTTTCAATGTATTTGAAATATAGAGGAACAAGATAGCTGCTGTCGGAATTAAATTTTAAAAAGCCATTTATACAGAGACTTAGCAATAAATTTAAATATACAAATCGAATATTCTGTTATTTCTACATTTCAATTTTCAAAATCATCAATTGCGAAAGAGCAATGCTCGAAGCAAGCTTCTATATAAATATATAGGTAATAAAGGTTAAGCACAGAGTTTGACAGCACATTCTTTTTCCTTAATTCTGTTCATTTCTTTTTTATATTCTCAATTTAATATTTGCATTTATGCCTTTGATTATTTGAGCTACCTTATTTACATAGGTGTTATCTCATTATAAGTACTATATCTACATTATCCTAGTAGTTTAGTCTTCTATACTGTCCAGTGGACAGTTGTTACCTGACAACCTTTGTTGTGTTTCTTTGTTTCCTCGTGGCTCTTCGGAACCTAACCTCAACTATATTTATAACAAGCACTTTCAGAAGCAAGAATTTAACAAATTATTATAGTCGATTGTAAAATATATATAGTATTTTGATGAAAAACTAACCAAAACCGAAATTTATTTTTCAAATATGCATCAAAACAATGCATTTTTACCGTTTTTCTATGGGTAAGGCTCGTATATTCAATTTGGCAAATGTTCCTCAGCACCAGCGTTGTCATAATTTAATAAAATGTTTGCATGTATACCATGGTTTCAACCTAAGACACTACAAGGCTAGCCTGAAACTATGGTATACAAGATTCTGTCGAATATGTCAAAGCTTTTGGCAATATAAGGTTTACCTCTATACCATGGCTTAAACCTATGACACTAAACACTACAAAGCTAACCTGAAACCATAGTATACAAGCTTCTGTTTGAATATGTTAAAGCTAGTGTTTGCTCAGAGAATATAAAAAATAAAAGTATTGTTTTAAAAGTATTTTTTGAAGGGAGAAGTCCCCTATATAGCACATTAATATCATCCTTTCCTAAAAATTACTTTATAATTGATTCTTCTTTAAATGTATTTGAAATATAGAGGAACAAATAGCTGCTATCGGAATGAAATTTACCATTTATACAGAGACTTAGCAATGAATTGAAATATACAAATAAAATATTCAGTTATTTCTACATTTCAATTTTTCAAAATCATCAATAGCGATAGAGCAATGCTCGAAGTAACCTTCTATATAATTATATAGATAATAAAATGTCATATATTTGATTGAATTATCAATCCAATATATGCATTTTTATTACCTAAAGATTTAAATACGAATTGCTCTATTTTCAGAACGATATAATTATATATACCAAAAGAAAGCACCTCTCCCTTACATTATCCATCAGAACAATTTACCGTTCTTCACTTAAAATCCTTTACTAGTGATGACAAAGAATAAGCCACAACTCCAGTTGTTAGTGAAAGGTAATTTGAGCTAGGCCTAATGTAATCTGCGAGAAAAATATGCTGTTTTTCGTAAAAATAATATCCGCTCTTATTATATTACTATAATCCAAAATATATTTTCTTATAAGTTTTTAGATTTGCATATCTAAAGATCTTCTTGTTATGCAAATCTGCAGTATGTATATATGGGAATTTTTCTAATGACGTTTTAGTTTTTATAGAAGAAGGAAAATTTAGCTATTGTTTTGCTTTTGTATACAAAGTTGATCCTCTTTAAATATATATATTGTCACCTTTGCTTGAGACCATTTTAATCTAAACGAACCAACATCATAGTGCACCAATCTAAAAGTGTACAAGAACAATAGTTTTGGTAAATTCAGACAAAAGGTCAACCTGTATACTATTGTTTCGGGATTTGACCCTCATCAGTACAGTGGTGGCTTCATTCTTTATCATCACTAGTAATGTGTTTTACTAAGGTGATGCAAAGTGCCATCGTTCTGATACATAAAGGGAGAGACGTCTCTTTTGGTACATGATTATCATCTTACCGCAACTTTACGTTATAATTAGACTAGCCGAATGACCCGGGCAACGCCCGTGTTTTACCCGATTGAATGTTTTGATTCAAATACTATTTGTTACAATTATAATTTGGCGCCTTAAATAAATGCATATATTAGTTAATAACTATAGCCTATGTGCTTTATCTGTCTATGTACTGTTGGCTTCCGTAGGCGTCTCTTACTGGGAAAAAGAAAGAGAGGATTCCATTTAGTTATTATCTAATATATGCATTTATTTAGGGAGCGACCCGCTCCAATACAATAGTTACAAAGACGAAATAGCGAGTGGGGGGGGGGGGGCAAAGGTGGCGTGACCGTAGCCAACCAATAGAAGGGCGCCATTCCAAAAAAAAAAGCAAACGGTGACAGAGATGAAAACTGATTATTAGGAGATGAAGCATGACGCTCGTAACTGTATATAGAATACTCGGAGCATATTATATATTTATAAATGTATGTAATTCTACTGTCCTCAAAGCTTATGTCCATAGTTCATCTAAAATACCCATTCCAAGAGTCTAACATCAGTATTAATATAAAAGGAAGATAGAAAACTACAATATAACAGCGGTATGGTAGATTAAACTGGCGAAACCGCTGAGAGGGTTCATCACTGATGAGCCAGGCCCTCCCATTAATTTTTCCATTGCAGTAAGGGCAGTAGAAATTGTTTAATTTTAAAAAGAATCATACGCATCTATAATAGTTTTGAATTTTGATATTCAGATGTATTGTACTGAAGTAAAGGAAATAGAGATAATAGTTTTTTTTTAATAAAATTTACATATACGTTTCAAAAATAGTTTACATTTTATATAACAGATGACGCGCTAAATCATCCTATTAATGAAAATAAATAGAAGAAGATGGGACATTCAGAAACTAACAAAATATTCACTAAAAAAAGATCACAAAATTAGTTTTGAACTATTTCACTCATCGTATGGTTGAAAATAAGTAAATATTTGACCGAAATTTCATTATCAAAATATTTACCTTGTTTATTCTCTTTTCCTTTTTTACATATCTACATATAAAGGATCTTCATTTATAGCGCTTGTTTTTATTTATAACCTATATTTACATAACAATTTTTATATAATTTTGAAAATTCATTTAAAATGATAGAGAATATGTACAAAATAACATTTTTCAATAATATTTTTGAAAATTTTAAATGAGATATAATGTTACATTTTTCATTATTTTTCAAAGAAAGTCTCTGTGAATAGGGTTAATAAATCAATAAAAATCCTTCCAACTAATTGTTAGAATGACGATTCTATTAAATGAAGAGGTTTTAAATTGAATAGGTTTCTCTTTAAGGAAAATATTTGATTTTAATTATCTGTAGAAATTTAAAAAAGTATATATATGGATCACAATATTTCAAGGAAAAATATAGGGTAATTATATATATATCATATTAATAATAAATCTTAAAATTATAGAACTTGATATAGGTATATATATTTTTGTAAATATTTTTTTTACTTTTATGTATAATAATTTTTAATATGCGCACTCATGAACAAAACTTAAGGAAGTTGTACCTTTTAGCATGTATATCGGGATTCAGACAATAACTCTGAAAGATATTACAGTGACCTTTATTGAAGACACACGAGATAACCAAGTGTGAATATAGTACACTCATGGACAAAACTTAAGGAAATTGTACCTTTTAGCATGTATATCGGGATTCAGACAATAACTCTGAAAGATATTACAGTGACCTTTATTGAAGACACACGAGATAACCAAGTGTGAATATAGTACACTCATGGACAAAACTTAAGGAAGTTGTACCTTTTAGCATGTATATCGGGATTCAGACAATAACTCTGAAAGATATTACAGTGACCTTTATTGAAGACACACGAGATAACCAAGTGTGAATATAGTACACTCATGGACAAAACTTAAGGAAATTGTACCTTTTAGCATGTATATCGGGACAATAACTCTGAAAGATATTACAGTGACCTTTATTGAAGACACACGAGATAACCAAGTGTGAATATAGTACACTTATGGACAAAACTTAAGGAAGTTGTTCCTTTTAACATGTATATCGGGATTCAGACAATAACTCTGAAAGATATTACAGTGACCTTTATTGAAGACACACGAGATAACCAAGTGGGAACAAAATTGTCTCACAATTGACATCAAAGACTTTCTACTTCCTTAAGATTAATCCATGAGTGTAAATAACCAGTTATTTACAGTCTTGGTGACATAACTGTATGTCTTCTAGTTATCTTCTTGTTCTTTTTCTAACGATATTCTCAACTTTCCTATCTACTGTAGAACTGGTTGTTTAAATAGACAAAATCTCCATAAGATTTTAATTCAATCATATTGAAGTCATTCTAGATCAAAATCAGAAATCAACATAGAGGAAACAATTATTAAAAACAAAAATCAAATATTTACACAAATTACAATAAAACAAGATTTTTACCACTTTAAAAAACACCTTACCCGCTATATACATAAAGAAGATTGATTTCATTTTAAAACTAATTAAGATATTAATTAATTAAATTATATAACCAATTAATAATTCTCTGTTTAAAAAAAGATAATGAATTATTTACACGTAGTAAAATATACTTGCTTTTTATTAAATTGACAACATGTGAAAAAATAAATATATGTACTTAGTAAATTCTTTCTTTTTTTTTCCATGAAAAAAATATTGTTTGTTAACTTCCCCAAAAGTGAATTTTGTAAATTTAGTTTATCTTTTGGTGTTTAAATTGTGTTTACATTGCCTTAATAAAAAATCAAATATTTTTTTCTTCTATCTCTAACACGACTGTCAATATATATGTATATATACCTTATATGGAATTTAACGGAATAAAATATTTTAGAGTTTAATTTTTGGATTAATTATGTATGAAATATTGCGTGTAAAAATTGTCAAAGTAAATGATTTTTTCTTTCAAAAATTTTCGTTAAAGAGTTTTGATAATGAGATGTTTAAAATTTTGAAATTCGTTTTTAAAATTATATTTCTAAGATAATAATATTCACATATTTTTCTCTTTAGGTAGGTCTTTTTAAAAATATACTGCAATAATAAATTTTTGGAAGGGCCTGGCTCATCTATAACAACCCTACGTGCAGTTTCGCCAGTTTAATCTTTCATATACGTGTATTAAGCTGTTCTGCTTATACGGCCGGTATTTTGGATGACTTATTGGAATATGAATTTAAGGTATTTATTAAAATACATTCATGGAAACAAAAAATTAAGGAATTTGTACCTTTTAGCATGTATATCGGGATTCAGACAATACAATTCATATCTGAAAGTTATTTGATACAAAATTACCTTTATATTATGATACATTAGCGCGCCATCTGTTATTAAAATTCGAAATTATTATAGACGCGTATAATTCTCTTAAAAATTAAACAATTTCTATTTCCCTTACTGCAATGGAAAAATTAATGGGAGGGCCTGGCTCATCAATGGTAAACCCTCCCAGCGGTTTCGCCAGTTTAATCTCTCATACCGCTGTTATATTGAAATTTTCGATCTTCCCTTTATAGCGATACTGAGATGCTAGACTCTTGAAAAGGGTATTTTAGATGAACTATGGACATAAGCTTTGAGGACTCAAGTATATATAAACAAAATTGCCTCTGTCTCCTTAAAAAAAATTATATATATATGAAAAAACAATAGAAAAATAAAAGATAAGTGGGTCAGGTGTTGATATTAAAAATAAAGAAAGCATCTCCTGACCACGAGCTCTGCCATCTAAAAAGCACATGTGCTCGTGGTCAGGAGATGCCTTCTTTATTTTTAATATATATATATATATACGACCGACGATATCAATGACTTTCCACTTCCTTAAGTTTTGTCCATGAATGTGGAATCTTTAGAAATTTGTATATTATAATATAGAAAACTAGTCGAAATTGATCTGGCTTTTCACTCAGGATTTACCCTATTCCTTTATAAAATTCATATATGGAGGGAATTCCTGTAATCAAACTTTTTCAATATTGGATAAACTTGAGTGGTACAAGCTAATATAATAAGGTGAAATCACGCCATCTATATTTATATGTTTAAACCATTTTTTTGTAAGAATATTTATTTATTTATTTTTAAATAAAACTAAAGCCTATATAGCCGTTACTGGGCTTACAATTATTTGATATACCGAAAATATCTATTATTTGTAAGTCCTGAATTTATAGGAAATTTATAAATTAAGACACGAATGTTTATTTTAAAAATAAATCAAACTTCTACTGTCCTTACTGTGATGAAAATCTACTGGCCTTATCCTTATTGTATACAGAAAAGCATTGCTCGATGCAAATATTTATTTGTAATTCTACTATCCTAAAAGCATATGTCCATAGTTTACTTAAATACGATTTCTGAGATTCCACCTTCCAGAGCAGCATATATAAGCAAAATGATCCAATACAGTATTAGAGCTTTAAGAAGCGGTCTTGTGGATTGATTTGGCGAAACCGCTGAGAGGGTTCCCCACTGATGAGCCAAGCCCTCCCAATATCTTTTCATCGCGGTAAGAACAGTAGAAGTTTGATATATATGTAAAAGTTACATATCAATGTTTACATTTCCTATATATAGATGGTGTATTATTACATTATATTAAGTCCTGAAGAGCAAGGCAATAATTAAATACATAACTTACCGTCCATATAACCTATTTACATAGTAGTTGACTTGACTACCCTTCAATAAGAATTCTTCCAAAGTTCCTTATTTAATGAAATCCTATAATATGCGTTATTATATTTGATTAGTAGTCTTTTAATTAAGTAAAATAGTTTATTAATTATGTGACAGGTTAAAGCATTAATTAATAGATAATTATTTAGAGCAAAATTTAATCAATTTTGACCAGAGTGTGTAGGTAGGTGTACACATGTAGGATTCTAAATGGCCAAGGAAAACTTGTTATAATATAGTGAAACAACTCCTTATAGTTTAACTGAATTTTGATGATACATTATGCCATCTATCGGAATAAATGCCTACTAAAGAGGTCGATTTATTATTTAATAAAGATTTATGTAGGGATGGATTATTTGAGAAAAATTGTATTTTTAATTTATCCAACAAAATTTATTTAACAAGATTTCGTGGCCGACATTCTTAAATATATTAATACTTGTTTGATATTTATTCCGATAGATGGCGTAGATCATCATCAATATTATACGATTATGAAATGTAATTTTTCATAAATGTATCATTTTGATCTTGTTGATGTTTTCCATTGTTCTGTTATTTTCATATAATGGAAGTTTTCGAGAACCTTGCTTTATAAAGAAAAATGATAAAAGACTAAATATATTGAAAGTTCTTTAAAATGAAAAAAAAACTAGAGTGTTGTGAAACTGAAAATATTCTAGATTGAAAGTATTTTTAAATGATATTGCCACGTGGAAAATTAGGGAAGTCAAAAACTTCAGGAGGAGACAACAATTTATTTCAGGCAAGGACGAACTATGAATGGTAAACAAAAGATAAGCCACGAGGGAGATTTACAGAGTAGCAAAATATAAAAATAAAAATGACCACTCTGTTAATAAAAATAATAAAATTAATAAATACTTTGTTACATAGCTTCTTATCTATGGGAGCTGTCACCCACAGCTAGCAATTATTGTAGATACTGACATGGATCTGACGTGCTTCTGCCAAGGATTCCATCGAAGTCTTGGAACTTTGTCCCTAGTACCTTTGCGTACTTTTTCTTGCGGCGTGAAGAGCGACTTTGTCGTCGTATCGTCTATAGGGACATCGTCATCTTGGAAGGAAGTCTTGGCTTTAACACAGCGGTGGAATCCTGGAGTCTGTCTCCGAAAATGTAGATCACAGCACCCATGGCTTCAAGGTCTTCTCGGCGGTCTTCAGTTTGTCTTCCCTAACTTACCCAGCATCTCCACGAAAATACCACGTGGAAAATTAGGGAAGACAAAAACTTCAGGAGGAAACAACAATTTATTTCAGGCAAGGACAAGCTATGAATGGTAAACAAAAGATAAGCCACGAGGGAAATTTACAGAGTAGCAAAATATAAACATAAAAAAACCACTCTGTTAATAAAAATAATAAAATTAATAAATACTTTGTTACAATATAAATTCTAGGTGAGTTTGAAGAAAATATCGTTTTACCTTTATTAAATAGAATTATACCTCACATATAAATAAAGAATGGTCTAATAGAATAAACTGGCGAAACCGCTGGGAGGAATCACCATTGTTGAGCCAGGTCCTTCCAACATTTTTCCATAACAGTAAGGACAGTAAGGCAGTAGTTTTAATTGAGAAAAAGTCCTGATGAATAAAAAACATCTCTTATATTAAGAAAAGTAAACAATTCTTATTGCATATAAAGCTGATTAATGAAACAATAGAAAAATGTGAAATTTTACTGGGATAGAATGGTTAAGATAAAAACAGCTTCTGATCGGTAACTGAAAGTTGCTGATGGCTTGCGCCATCTATCGGAATAAATATCAATACATTATCAATTATCAATTATTTTATTTCAAAAGCGCTATATCCCGCAAGGGATACTTGCGCCAAACAAGGAGAAAAGTTTATTTACATAAGTTATTTACATTATTCAACGCATGAAAACACTAGAGATCCAGATTTTGTAGAAAGTTTAGAATGTAGTTACAAAATGAATTAAACTTTAAATATGATTTTTATCGGAAATCAAATCGTTAAGTTCACAAACAATTAGTTCATTCTTCATTCTATAATCTTGAAATGCTGGGCAATCGATCAGTAGATGCCTTGAGGTTTGTTCCTCAATACCACAAAAGCAACTTGAATCCTCCACTGCTTTTATTCTATTTAAAAAACTTTTGAAATTTCCGTGGTTTGTAACAAATTGTGTATTATATAAAATAAATCGTTTACTTTTTTTATTCCAAAATATTGGCCAAATACCCTTTCTTGATAAAACAAGAAAAGCACTACGTACGCGTTTCAGTCTGTTGGCTCTCATCAGCGAGGTGTAGGCTGTCTCTCAATGACCAAAATAAACCAGCTTTAAAGGCTTCCCGTATTATCAAGGATTTATTGTTCAAAAAATAAATTCATTATTGGTTTAAAAAAATCTAAAGTGTGGATGAAATCAACGTGATAATAGAATACAAAGAGAATATTTATTTAAATAATTGTTTTGTCTTTTTATTATTTATAGAAATTAGGAAAGAAAATGCTTTTAAAAAACGTGAAATTTCCCGAAGTAGCGTAAGAATTGTTGATTAATTGAGAGTTAAGTCGGTAAAATACTTTCGATAATTAAAAAATCGATAGTATTGATTGGATGATAAGTATAATTGCTTTTTTTTGTAATCAGTATATCTTCGGTTTGTATCAACGGTGTCTTTATCGGTGTTTTCATACCTGTAGTTGGAGTAGTGGATGTCTGGTAAAAGCGAATTCTATATTTATTCTTTATTTACCTTCGTGCAATATGTATAAAATGAAAGAATTTAAAAGCACGAATGTTTCTTTTATACATAATACAAACTTCTATTGTCCTTACTGCGATGAAAAAATATATTGGGAGGGCTTGGCTCATCAGTGGTGAATACTTCAGTGCTGCGTATATAAGCAGAATCGTCCAATACAGTATTAGAGCTCTTAGAAGCAGTCTGGTGAATTAATTTGGCGAAACCGCTGGGAGGGTTCACCACTGATGAGCCAAGCCCTCCCAATATATTTTTTTCATCGCAGTAAGGACAGTAGAAGTTTGTATTATGTATAAAAGAAACATTCCTGCTTTCAAATCCTTTCATTTATATGTATAGATGACGCGTTATTGCTTTGTGTTAATTCGTGCGATATGGAAGAACAAGTAGGTAACAGACTTGGAGGATTGGTTATCCCACAGCCGATGTCAACAAGGAAAGACTTTAATGTCGACCAGCTGTTTCTTTCTTCATTCTGATTGGTCCGTTTACCCCCACCCCGGGTCTACAGGTGGTGGACGGTTTTTAGCTACGTCATCGTAAAAATATTCTAAATACAAGTGTATACAGGTATATTCTATAAATACAACTTGTACACACGCTTTGGGAAATACAAAACTTTTATTAAATTTATTTTTCAAAGGTGACTTTTAAAATTCTTACCCATTTTTGAAATATAATTGTTAAAGAGTTCTACGAAAAAAAAAAGGAATATTAAAACTATTAAGAGAGCCTGACTCATCAATGGTGAACCTTTCCAGCAGTTTCGCCAGTTATATCTACTAAATTATAGTTCGCATTTTTTTGAAACTTTCAAATCTTATTCGTTTTCAGTCTTAAAAAAAAAGAATTTTCTATCTTTCAAACTATAAGAGTTAATTTTTTTTAATCTGAAATATTAGAAGACTCTTGTAATTATTTTATCATTTATTGTAATTTTATTGGTCGATAGGTGGTCACGTGGTGTTGTCACGTGAACAGGAAGTGACGTCGGGTACGTCATTAGCGGCGTGGTTGTGAGACAACCCCGAGGGACAAGGGTTCCAATAAAACTTTCTTGTACAAACAAGTGAGGTTAATCTACACGAGCTTACTTGTCTATTCAATTCTACCTTTACTCTTGTTTGTTTAACACTTCCCTGAGAGACACTCTTCATTGAAAATGGTTCTTTATTATATTGAAGATGGTTGTTGACAGCTTTCGGTAGCAAAATCTTTTTTTTTTTCATAGACGTTTCACTCGCTATCACATTCACAACTTTATAAGGGTTGATATAAGGAAAGAAGAATTTTTGTGTGTGTTTTTCCCCTCTTATACGTTTCTTCAATATTTAGTTGATGTAGAAAATAAACTTTGACATCATATATGGAATTAGGTCTGGAAGGAATTTTAGCATCAATCCATCAATATGCAAATCAACCCAATAACGTAATTATTTGCATATTCTGTTTGTTCCGCATAAGTTTCTGCAATATTTAACCTATTCGGATAAAACTCCAATATAATATGGAGTCAGATCTGGAAGAATTCATAGCGTCAATCCATCAATATGCAAATTAACCCAATAACGTAATTATTTGCATATTCTGTTTGTTCCGCATAAGTTTCTGCAATATTTAACCTATTCGGATGGAACTCCAATATAATATGGAGTCAGATCTGGATGGATTCATAGCGTCAATCTTTCATTATGCAAATTAACCCGATATAACGGAATTATATATGGTGCCCTGTTTTTTTACTCTTGCTGATTGGGTCTTTACTGTCATGTGATATTAACTAACCAATCAGCGTTCTCCAATTGACAAAGATAGCATATAAATGGTTACATCAAGGTTTAAAACAACTAACTTCTTCTGGCCCACACCTGGGTTTTGGGCATCTTGAACTGTGGACCACCTTCTATTTAGATGCCCTGCTTTCATGCGACACAGAATGCAGACAGCCCTGCTGCTTGGGAAGACCTCCTTCGACCCAGTCTCGTTGACTGGACTCTCGGGTTCTCTGCAGGCATGGAACTTCCTGACCAGCTGGTTCGGCTCTGCAATTGGCTCTATGTAGAGATAATCTAGAATAACTGGTCTCTACTAGTTAGCTGGACAGCCCGGGCAGTTGGCGTTTCTTACGATCCAGGGGCCCGGGTTATCCTTATTTTCTCTCTTTAAAATTTCGCGCCGACTTGGAGCGTAGTTTAAAGACTCGCTCCAACTCGGGAAGGAAAGAGTTCGAGCCTGTACTAGACGAATTTGGGCTTAAATATCATACACTTTGGTCAGTAGCCCGTTAAACCATATTCTCTTTTAAAATTAAAAATCAAAGGCTGGTTCGAATCTTAAATTTTCCTTTGTTGTTGTATATTAAAGATAATTTTTGGATGATCTAAACCGTTGGTTTTCGACCACTACAACCCGGGTTCGATTCCCGCATTGGGCACTTTTTTCTGAAAAAAAAATGCTCCAATGGCCCCCGATTCTTGCCCAAGTCCAACTCCACCATTGAGTGCAAGTAACCAAACGGGGCTCTGGCGCATTTGTAAGTGCCAAAGTCGATCTGCTTTTCACATATGTAGACATGTGGTACACTTACAGTAAAAGCAGTCGCCAACTACCCACCATGATTATCATGGCTTGTACCACGTGTACTAGGGATTAGCAAAAAAAAAAAAAGATAATTTTTAAAATTTTTGCTAAGTATTGATATTTCTGTCATTAGATATTTGTACTGATATTTGTAACCAACTTAAGAATAACAAGATTTTATTCCATCAACACAATTTAAGTATAATTATTCTTTAAATTCTTTATTGCGTTTGATATATGACTGTCAGACAATATTTCAGTATTAATGATAAAGTGACAAAAACACGAGTCATATATATATACTCCATGCCAGAAGAGATATTTTGACGTTTCTGCCAGACTAAAATACGAGAAGCAATATTTTAAAAAATGAAGAAAAGAAGTTTAAAAAATGTAGCAAGAAAAGGAAAGAGAAATGGGGGAAAGTTTGGAATCAAGTGGAACATATTCGTGGGATACCGAAAGTTTTCCTCCTCAAGTTTTTCTTCCTTGGAAAAATTTGGCCGCTGATGTTTCTAGGGGACAACAATCCCATAAAGATGCTCCAGCTTCTAGTACCTCATATATATATATATATACATATTTACATATTATATTTTAAAAATATATTTTCTGTTGTTGATTTTGAAATAGTTGAGATAAGGTTTTGCTATTGTGTGTGTGTGTGTATACATGAATATCTTTTTGATATTGCAGTCGTATGAACAGAATAATAAAAAATAGTTAAGATCTGAAATAGCTTTAATTAAGCTTATGGAACATAAATGCATAATTTGATAAAGTACTGCCTGTTTTAAGGCGAGTAGAAAAAGGAAATAAAACGATTATTTACATATGTACAAAAAGGTTTGAGCCGGCCAACGGGAAACAACAACAATAGGGAAAGCGGCGACATCTGGCGGTCGACTCTACAGAGTATTTTATTCTAGAAATTCTAATTAAAAAATGAAATAATATCTTTATATAACATATATACATATTTGTACATATATGTGTGTACATATAAATTGTGAATAGAGAGTTAATATACACAGTATTTTATTCAATTTCAACTTCCTGCTATCCCGTTCTTTCGTTCAAACATATTTACATAATACGAGAAGATCTTAATAGAAGCAATATGTAAATAAGTCATATCCAAATTCCTGTCTTTTTATTTATTTAATTCTATCTTTTTGTTTTCTTCGGACTTATCATACACAAATTCGTTTATAAGACTAATTGTCTTAATAAGACTTTCCTGTTTATAGCAATATGTTATATATATATATATATGTAGTAATGTAGTTTTTATTCTGTTGGATGAATGTAGTGTGGCATGTTAGTTGCAGTCGTGGTGGCCACAATGTTTAGAGTGGGTTCAGGCGTGGAATTGGGATTAGACAAAAGGACGAGGCATGGATGTCACCACAGAGATGGCGAGAGAGTAAGTGAAGCCGACACCGGTCAGGGGAGATATGTCGAGAGGGGTCTGTCTTACAACATATATATATATATATATTTATATCATGAAATATAAATAGATTTTATTTTTTAAATTATTTTCCTTGGAAGACTTCGTAGTGAATCCACGTGTATAAGATTGAATGCCTTAAGACTTTTTTGTATATGTTCATGTTTAATATATACAGTCACACATATATATATATTTTTAAGGGCATTTCCTGACCGCTCACACGAGCATTTTAAATGGCAGAGAGCGCCATCTAGTGGAATAAAAATCAACTAAACGTTGATATAAGGATTTCTCCATAAAATTTGGCCAACCCATTTTCTTAATAAATCATGGAAAGTCAACTAAATTTTATAATCAACCACTGACCTTTTTTTCCCCTTATATATGTATTTATTTTTCTATGTTATATAAGAGTTTAAAATCTTTGTTTACGTTATATAATTTAAAAAACGTATTATAAGATATATTTGTTCGGGTATTATATGATTTATTTACTTACAGGTTGTTGTTAGTGATAGATAATGTAGGTTGTTTACATTCTATTTACAGAACTGAACTGTGTTGATGAGTTAAAATATAATACACCCATACCTCGCTTTGCGTCGGGGTTACGTTCCATAAAAACACGACGCAAATTGAAACGACGCAAAGTGAAAATATGTGAAGGCGCAATCAAAAACAAAGGTGTTGCCATATTTTAGGGAAAAAAAAATAAAATTTGAAGACTCGAATCCAAAACAACGCAACTTCGAAAATCTAACGACGCACAGTGAAAATCATTAAAAATTAAGCAGCGAAGCAACTTCGAAAAAAACGCAAAACGAAACGACGCAAAGCGAGGTATTGGTGTATCAATTTTATTACAAAGATAATCAAAGCAAAGCATTTAGAATTTTGTTTATATACTTTGGACAGAATACACTAATTCATATTTAAGACTATGTTTGATATCATGTTGACCAGGGTAGATTTTTGAAGATTTTTACAGAGCTGGTTGTTATTGTATATTTTAAAATATGATTTTGAGTGTTCCACGCTTACTTTCGCTAATGATTATCATCTCTCTTCCCATATATCACATATTTTACAAAGTAAAATATAAATTATAGCCTTGTTACTTATGTCTTGTCTCCACTCTGAAGACAATATCACACCTACATAACAAGCACGGGTTTATCTTTATAATCATTTTTCACTCTGTGGAAATTCTGAGGGGTTTTTTTTAGGTTTCTTATCCATATTTCATAAAGCCGAAAGAGTTTATTGATATTTATACTTATGAACATTACTTGAGAGAAAGTTTCACTTTTTAGCATGTATCTATATATTTTTTATTATTATATATATATTTAAAATATTTTTTGAAGAGCAGTATATTTGCTCGAAGCTTGCAAATTTACATTAAAAGAAACTTTTTATCTGATTTTTACTTTTTCAACTAATTTCTGGCTAACTATTGCTCACATATATTTTTACAATATTTTGATGCCGTTATATATGCAAATAAAAATTGGTTATGCTTGAAATATGCAACTTCCTTAACGTTTGTCTTTGAGTGTATATAGAAATAGGTCTAAAAATTTATAGATATCTATAAAGTAGATTTTAAAAAATCTTCTATTGAAATGTATTTATAATTCCGAGAGGTTCTTTATTCTATATATGCTCGTGTCAAAATACACGCAGTTAAGCCCGAGTACTACATATATATATTTGTCTAATTAAAGTTTATATGAATTAAATTTAGCTAGAGTTCTTGTAACCTATGTTTAATTCGAATTGTTGTCCCTTATATTTCAATTTTTATGTGTTTTATGGGCGTTACATATAATGTTTTTATTACATCCCAAAATTTGATAATTACTAATTATGTAAATCCTAAAACTAAATTAGAATATGTAACTTGATTATGTAAATATGTAATTTGTAAGCTATAGATGGAAATTACTTGGTGAATATTCATTGAGAGAAGAGAAAAATCGTTTTTGACCATTTAATGACTTTGTTTATTTATCGGTTAAAATACAACAATTATGTTTCAAATATTGGCTACATTTTTTTACCTATCTTCAGCGGCTACTCAATAGAATAACGAAGAAAAGCGAAAGCTTATATCTTCGTTAATATCGGGGTAATACAGATATTTAAAATGCGTTTAGATTACAACAGATCACTTTCTGAAACAAGGTTAGCCTAGTGGACATGGCATCTGCCTGGTAAGCGGAACACTGTGAGTTCGATTCCCATCCCTGGACACTTTCTGAAACAATCTTTTGTTATTTGTGGATACATTTGTTCGAGGACAATGGCCAAAAGACGAGATCGAAAGGATAGGCCTCTTTAGCGAAATAAAATTTACAGATGTTTAAAAAGGTTTATGTAAAAGTTGCATCATCCACACTCATGGAATAAATTAAGTAAGTTTCATATTTTAATGTCGCTGGTTGTCTATCTTTTTTTTTAGAAGACAGATAATTTTGTTTACACTTGGTTAACACACACACACACAAAGCCTTTATTAAGACATTAGTCTTATACAGATTCTCCGTACAAGGTGCAATATCAGGAAAAGAGCAGCACAGGAAACCAGTAGTTCCGCAACTATATACAATTATTAGTAATAAGGAAAAGTAAGATTTAATATGAAAGGTCGACGCCATCGCCCCAAGTCTTCAATTCCATAAGCGCGGAGCAGAAATAGGGACTAAGTTCCTTGGTTAACAAGAAACTGTGCCGTGTTTTTTTTTTATAGTCATAATTAATTTTTATATTGTTTTATCATTATTTGAAAATTTGAATTTCGTTTAATTGAAAATATTACGCGGGCATAACTATAATTTCATCTTTACCATATAGACTGCGTTCTGATTAGTTCCTTTGTAATTGAATATAAACGTATATAATATATGGATAAACGTGGAGTTTATGCAAATGTATTTTCCTAGATGATACATATAGGCACACTAAAGTTAATTATAATAAAGTTGTGTTAGAAACATTACTGCCGCTACCAATAGTGTTAGAACTATGGTGTAACATTGCTGCAATCGAAGTAATAGATGTGGGGGATATGGAAAATGTGGCGATGCAAATCTAGGGTGGGGGTTGTAGGAAGGAACAGCTGTCCGTAATTTGTGTCGTGACTGGCCGTCATCAGTCCTGGGACACACGCCTTCCTGGACACTCACTTCTTCCTCAACATACTCGCTCACTTCTGGACCATTCCATGAGCTTTCACTCCTTTCTGAATCAACACACTTCTCTACCGAAGTCGGATAAAGATCTTGTTGGATTAATATATAACCTTGGAACGTCTAAAATTACTGTGAAATTCAATACGTAATAAAAGTAAAGGTATAGTTTTCAATGTATCATGGTTTAGAGATAACGTAAAACTACCAAAATATTGGTGTTTGACAATTGTAAAATGAGAAAATTTCGCGTTTAGATTGTGTATAAAAATCTATAATAGGTACAACAGCATAGGAAGAGGGCCATTCCATGAGCTTTCACTCCTTTCTGAGTCAACACACTTATCTCCCGAAGTCGGATAAAGATCTTGTTGGAATAAAAACTTTGGAACGTCTAAATTTTCTGTGAAATTCAATACGTAATAGTCAGTAAGGTATAGTTTTCAATGTATCAAGGTTTAGGTAACGTAAACTAACAAAATATTAGCGTTTAGCAATCGTAAAATGATAATTATTTTGCGTTCAGATTGTGTGTAAAAATCTATAATTTGTAACACAGCAAAGAAAGATAAATAATTGCTTAAAAGATTCTTAGTCAAATATCAGCAGAGAATCTATTGATATACACTCGTGGACACAACTTAAGGAAGTTGTACCTTTTAGCATGTATATCGCGATTCAGATAATAACTTTGAGAGATATTACAGTGACCTTTATTGAAGATACACGAGATAACCAAGTGTGAATATAGTACACTCATGGACAAAACTTAAGGAAGTTGTACCTTTTAGTATGTATATCGGGATTCAGACAATGAAAGATATTACAGTGACCTTTATTGAAGGCACACGAGATAACCAAGTGTGAACATAATACACTCATGGACAAAATTTAAGGAGGTTGTATCTTTTAGCATGTATATCGGGATTCAGACAATAACTTTGAAAGATATTACAGTGACCTTTATTGAAGGCACACGAGATAACCAAGTATGAATATAGTACACTCATGGACAAAACTTAAGGAAGTTGTATCTTTTAGCATGTATATCGGGATTCAGACAATAACTCTGAAAGATATTACAGTGACCTTTATTGAAGGCACACGAGATAACCAAGTGTGAACATAATACACTCATGGACAAAACTTAAGGAAGTTGTATCTTTTAGCATGTATATGGGGATTCAGACAATAACTTTGAAAGATATTACAGTGACCTTTATTGAAGACACACGAGATAGACAAGTGTGGACAAAATTGCCTCTGTTTCCTTAAAAAAAAAAAAAAAAAACAGACGACCGGTAATAACAGACTTCCCAATTCCTTAAGTTTTGTCCATGGATGCATTTCAACATAAGGCATTAGCGTGCTATCTTTTTAAACGAAATGGAACTTTCTTCAAATATATCTCCATATATACATATTCAACATCAAGAATGACTTTCTATTGACCTGATATATAGGCAGAGTATATCACAATATCATTTTAAATGAATGCAATATCATATATAGTGGTCCAGTGGATTATTTTAGGTAAACCGTTAATAGGATTCTGATGAGCCAGGCCCTCCCAATATACGTATATATTCATCGCAGTAAGGACAGTTACCATCTGTTTTATTTATAAAAGAAAATAGTAGCTAAAAAATAACTTCATATCGTATATCATGATGCATTAGCGCGCCATCTGTTATGAAAATTTGAAACTATTATAGACGCGTATGATTCTTTTTAATATTAAAAAAATTATATATATAAGAGATCTACTCAAAACAAACTGCCAAACACGAATTCCAAAAAGATTCTGAACTGTATGCCTCAAAATGTCATATGACCTTTTTTCTTTTTCTTCTCTCCTGTCTCTTTTCACATCATTATCGGAAGACAGGGACAGTAATACCGAATTGATTTAAGTAAAATGAGCTAATTTTATCACTCCCCCTATCTAACGAAGTTGGGACACCCTGTGATGATTCAATAGTAGGGACATTTTGACAGGATTCGGTGACCTAATTGGACTTCAAAATGAAGTGATGAGGACTTGTTAGCTGCTGGGGGAGATGTGTTGATGACTCATCAGTACCTCCCCCTATTTCCATATCCCCCACCCATTCCTCTAATTGCATCACGCCATACCTCCGCACTTGTTACAACATTATTGTAGCTATTATTCCACTTTTTTGGATAACAATAATATCAAATCTTCTATATTTTGTTCTTTTTTTTTCTCTCTGTTCTAAGTTCTCATTAATGTTTCCTCTTTCCATTTTTTTCCCTGAATTTTTTTCTGTGACTCATTAATTTCTTTTCCCTCATGAGCAGGTGCTAGATTATGGCTGACGATTATCTCGTTAATGGTCAAAAGTTATTTTTTTGTAGTCTATGAATGTTTAATATTTTTATTATCTCTATGAATTATTCTGTGCTTTTTTTTAATATTTTAATTTGACTTCCAACCCACATTGTGTTTTTTTTTTGGTTGAGGTTATAAAATATTTATTATTTTTGTAATTTTTTGACAATTTATTTTTTAAAAATGTTTCGCGCTGTCTTATAGAGATTTTAAAAATAATTTCCTTTATTTTTTTAACATTTATTTCCATTTATGGTATTAAAAACTCGCATTCATTATATATATATTTTTATAATGATTTCATAATTGTTTCCGTGTTTTAATAATTGTTTTAGAAAAAAGGAACTTTTTTTATAGATTTACATATTTTTTGATGAATGTATTCCATATGTAATATGTAGATTTACCGACTTTAAAATGTAATATTGTAACATAGTATTTATTAATTTTATTTATGTAACATAGAATTTCTTAATTTTATTATTTTTTATTTAACAGAGTGGTCATTTTTATGTTTTATATCTTGCGACTCTGTAAATTTCCCTCGTGGCTTATCTTTTGTTTACCTTTCATAGTTGGTCCTTCCCTGAAATAAATTTTGTTTCCTCCTGAAGTTTTTGTCTTCCCTAATTTTCCACGTGGCATTTTGGTGGAGATGCTGGGTAAGTTAGGGAAGACAAACTGAAGATCGCCGAGAAGACCTTGAAGCAATGGGTGCTGTGACTACATTTTCGGAGACTGACATCAGGATTCCACCGCCGTGCTAAAGCCAAGACTTCCCTCGAAGATGACGATGTCCCTATAGACGATACGACGACAAAGCCGCTCTTCACGCCGCAAGAAAATGGACGCAAAGGTACTAGGGACAAAGTTCCAAGACTTCGATGGAATCCTTGGCAGAAGCACGTTAAAACCACGTCAGTATCTACAATAATTTCTAGCTGTGGGTCACAGCTCCCATAGGGAAGAAGCTATGTAACATAGTATTTATTAATTTTATTTATGTAACATAGAATTTCTTAATTTTATTATTTTTTATTTAACAGAGTGGTCATTTTTATGTTTTATATCTTGCGACTCTGTAAATTTCCCTCGTGGCTTATCTTTTGTTTACCTTTCATAGTTGGTCCTTCCCTGAAATAAATTTTGTTTCCTCCTGAAGTTTTTGTCTTCCCTAATTTTCCACGTGGCAATATGTATATAAAATATTTGGGAATGTGAAAATTTTATGAAAATTTAAAGTTATCTAAATTACCCTTTCCAAGAATCCATCTTCGTTTGATTTTTTTTTAAAGGCGCGAAACAGAAGTTTTGGCGCCAAAAGTTTAGGATTTAAATTTTTAAAGAGTTTAATTTGGAAATATATTTTTAAAAATTATTTTTAGAAATGTTTTTTTTTTCTCTATATCTCTCTTCAAAAATGAAATAATAGATATAATATATAAAATTTATTTATATATATAAAAAAACACAAATACAGTTAAACCTGTCTATAGTGCCCCCTCTTGGGACTCACTCTCACTAAAATAGGATGCTATAGAGAGGGGGTGCTATATACAGGTCACCTTTAATGTAAAATGTTTACATTTTAATGTTTAAAAGCGGGCGCTATAGAGAGGAAGACGCTATAGACAGGTTTAACTGTATTTACATTTTTATGACACCATAAAGATAAATAATTTCCCAATATTTATTTTGATGATATAAGAAAGTATGTATATATGTAGAATTTTGTTTTGTTTTTTCGTTGTAAGGTTTAGGTATTACAGTTTGTAGGAAGACATGATTGATGGTTATCTGATAATAACTCTTATTATATCCATTTTGAAAAGATGGAAAGTTAAAGGCGAACAACATTCAGAGAGTAAACAGTGAGAGAAGGTAAACAAAGAGTGGGTGATGATGTTAATTCAGAATTGTACCAGCGGCGGTCGTAGCATTCAGTTCCCAACATTTCTTAAAACTCACTCTCTCTCTAATTGTTTTGCACTTTATATTTTTAAATTTAGAGAATCAGCATCAGGTTTAAGTTTATCTTGGGACAAGAGAAAGTTCTTGTAACACTTTTTATATGAAAAAAGGCATCTCCTTATCGTGCAACTGAAAGTTGCTGATGACTTTCGCCATCTATCGAATGGATGGCTCAAGCCATCAGCAACTTTCAGTTGCACGATAAGGAGATGCCTTTTTTTCATAATTATGCACCTTATCTCAGTACAATATCACATTTGAACTATTTTTTCACTTTTTTATATGTTTGTCTTTTTTTTTTGCTTATCTCTAGTACACGTGGTACAGGCCATGATAATCATGGTGGGTAGAATTTGGCGACTGCTTTTACTGTAAGTGCACCACATGTCTACATATATGAAAAGCAGTTCGAATTTGCAATTACAAATGTGCTAGAGCCCCGTTTGGTTACTTGCACTCGCTGGTGGGGTTGGACTTTTGCAAGAATCGGGGGCCATTGGATCATTTTTTTAATCAGAAAAAAGTGCCAAATGCGGGAATCGAACCTGGGTCGTAGCGGTCTCACTCTTTGAAACTTTAGATTTCAGTGGACCTTTCATGAAATCAAAACTCGCCATAGGCTGACAACGGTCATAGCCCATAACCATGTTCTTCAGATGGACATTCTGTATTTACCAAAGGTGGTGTTCTTATATAAGAAGACGTTCAATGGTTTTGTCGTTAATTCGAGTTTTCTAGTTTGCAGAGACGGTCAATAAATGGAGAATAGTTTTTTCGTCAATTTGTACGTGAGAATGTGACATAATATAACAGAACCCTGTATTAAAATGAATTTAACTTTAGTAAGTCGTGATATATTTACATATAGAAAGCTCCAAAAACTATTTTATAACAAAATATAATAGAAGCATTTTTTTTTAAGTTTTAATTTTCGCCCTCGTTTTGCTCAATATTTTTGGCGGGAAAACTTTGTTTACAATATTTTGGCGCGAACATATTTGTTTAGATACGACTAACTTGAAAATTTTGATTACGTTTCACAAAATTTTAAAATTAGTCAAAATTGTATTAAACTATATCCCCAAATCTTACTAGTATATATGATATCATTGTAAATATTATATGAATATATAATAACATATTGCGTTTATATATAGTACATATATCTCTACTACATATATATATGTAGCTTTTTATTGAATGAAGAGAAATAATATATTGTGTATGATTAAAGAGAAATGATAATAATATTATACCGCAATATATATATATATATGACACAATATGTAAATATGGATGTAGCCAATATGTTGTCCCACTTACTTAGTGCAATATTAAATTCCACTCCGACATCTTCCATCTTCTAGATCAACCATGCATATTAAATATTTCTTCCCCGTCGGTTCCCTGACGTCAAATATATTTCCCTATATTACATATTTCCGCGACATATATGCATTGTCTCAACTTTTTTTATTGCGTTTTAAAAGGGAGAGGTGCTACTTTTGGTATATATATATATATGAAAAAACAATAGAAAAAATAAAAAATAAGTGGTCAGGTGTTAATATTAAAAATAAAGAAGGAATATCCTGACCAGGAGCACATGTGCTTTACAGTAGGCAGAGAGCCATCTGACGGAACAGAAATCAACTAATAATTGATTTAGCCTGTTCCCTGATATTTGGCCAACCAAATTTCTTGACACATCAAGAAAAGCCATCCACGAACGCGTTTCGCGCTGTTGGCGCTCGTCAGCGTGGAGTAGGCTGTACCACTGCGACCAAAATGATTAGTTGATTTCTGTTCCACCGGATGGCGCTCTGCCTTCTGTGAAGCACATGTTCTCCTGGTCAAGATATGCCTTTTTTATTTTTAATATATATATATGTGTGTGTGTGTAAATATACGAGTCTATCGTGGTTATCGTACTATTCTTAATACCGTAGTCTATTTTACCCTCAGAGCGTGTTTCCATTACAGATACTTCTTTGTTCCAAAAGTGGCCCTTCTTCCAGTAATTGCGCGTTAAAACGAAGCTCTATGTAGCACCCTAGTAAAAGACTTCACTAGTTATCATAATGAATGAGCTACAACACCAGTTTTGGCGGATTCAGACAAAATTCCAACCTATATACCATGGTTTTGGGCTATAGCCCTCATCAGTACAGGGACGGTTTCGAATTCATAACATCCTAAGAGAGGGGAGTTATGAAAAAGGTCGAATTTACCTAAAAGGTGGTTATTACCTGCTTATATACCTGACGACATTATGTAAATATTTATGATTGTATTTAGATTGTGTTATATTCATATTTAATAGAAAGTTGGAATCCTCTGATGAGTATAAGTAAAAGATTTGAAGCGTACGAGGATACTTTTCTTTTAATCTTTAATATAGATTCAAGCTTTCGGGCGAAATTTGTTTTTCTAAAGTTCCTGTAGAAGGGCTGTTTTCGCCCGAAAGCATGAATCTAAATTAAAGATTAAAAGAAAAGTATCCTCGTACGCTTCAAATCTTTTACTTATACTCATATTTATTTGAACCCAACACGCAACGCCATATATCGATTAAAAACATGCAAATTTATCATCATTATTTCATTGAATTAAACGAATTAAATATGCGCTACAAATTATAAAAATAAAAATACAACCTTTCGCATTGAGTTTCTTTTATTTTGAAATTTCAAAATAAAAGAAACTCAATGCGAAAGGTTGTATTTTTATTTTTATAATATATTTCATTGAATCAACACTATATATTCTTTATTTTATAGCGCGGTTATAAGGATAGTAAATATGTACATTTTTGATAATTCACTTTCTCTCAAATAGGAATATATAATACGTATTACAATTTTGAAAAAGGGATGTATTCATTTGTAGAAATTTCAAGAATATTTCACTTTTCGGCTTCTTCTTCTTCTTTCTTATCTCCTCTTTTCGGCTGATTATAATGATTTCATGACTAATCATAACGTAGAGAATCAAGAAATTGAAGCCGTCGCTGTACTAACATCCAGAAGAGATATATAGAAATAGAATAAAAGAAAAAAAAGATATATATAAGAGAGATAGAACCCAGGCAGATTCCTGGATCACTGAACGCCAACTACCCAGGCTGTCTTAGCCCAGAGATCGGCAAAATGCGGCTCGCGAGCAACATGCGGCTCTTTGTATGTGAAACTGCGGCTCTTTATATAGTTCCATACGTAAATATTATTTATGCAAGTACTATTTATTGTTGGCAAGAAAAAATTGTGGCTCTTTAAAAACTTTGAAAATTTGTAAATTGTAATTTTTGATTCTTCCGACTTAAATTCTTTGCCGTTCCCATGTCTAGCCCACTATTATGGATGAAGTGGATTGAATTTCCCAGAATTGTTCCATGGAAAGAATCTGGACTTCCAGTTTTTAGAAATATTGTCTTTTGAGTAAAAGAATATTAATCTAAAAAGAGGTGATTGTTTGGTGTATTGCCTTGTTATAAATAAGAAGATACTCTTACCTTAAGGATTATATCTTAATTTTATTTATTTAACTATTTACAAGGTAATTATTAAACTTATAACATTCACAGCTATGGCGGAACTTTCGCCAGCCTAAGGTAAACAAAACAGTTCTCCTGTCATGATGATCGTAACTTACTCTCAACACAGTGATATGTTAAATAATGAAAATTCGAAATTATTATAGACGCGTATGATTCTTTTGAAAATTAAACAATTTCTACTGCCCTTACTGCAATGTAAAAATTAATGGGAAGGCATTGCAGTAAGGGTGGTAGAAATTGTTTTATTTTTAAAAGAATCATACCTGTCTATAATAGTTTCGAATTTTCATAACAGATGGCGCGCTAATGCATCATAATATTAAACCTCCATATGGGAGAATTGCGTTATTTTAAACAATATGTGTATGCAACAAAATATCATATGTGACACTCCTTTGATTTTTAAAAGCTATTATATGCAAAATAGCAAAAAGGTTATAAGCCTTCTAAAAAAGCGATTAAAATCAAAGAGAAAATTTTATATTTATAAACTGTATATTAACGATTTTAGTTATTAAATATAACAAAAAGTTTGAATATTATTTAAATTCTATAATAATCGTTTTTTCTTAAATAGAGAAAAAAAAATCATTATCAGTGACTGGAAATTTTAAAATTCCAACAAAGATTCGATAACGCTGGATTCAATGAAAATTAATAACCAAGTAAGTGTCGATGGGCGATTGTTGGCGGGAATTAAAAATGGCGCAGAGTATTGAGGTGTTATTGTTCAGACGACCTTTTATCATCATCATTGTTGTTAAAAGTAATTTCGTTTGGGAGGTTTTAAAATTGGCGGGAAAATTTTTGTATGTGTGAATTTAATTTACCTTTTTTTGAATATAATGTGAAAAATTACTTTTACGATATTAGCTATATTCTTTGTGTGTGTGTGTTATACACTAAAGATACTTGGCTGAATGACCTGGCTTCGCCCGGGTTCTTGTCGAATGAAAGTTTTTGCCAAACGAATATACTCTTATAGGCAAAACTTAAGGAATTTGTACATTTTTATTGTGTATATCGGGATTCAGTCAATAACTCTGAAAGATATTACAATGACCTTTATTGAAGACATACGAGATTAATTGTGTCTGAATCCCGATATACATGCTAAAATGTACAGCTTCTTTTAGTTTTGTCCATGGTGTACTATATAAAATAGTTAAATGGCCATTTGTTGTGAAATTATTAATGAAAGTGAATGTGTCGACCATTTTAATATAGATTTCTGTCTAAATATCTTCCTATATAGTGTGTTGATAAAGTTACTTCATTTTGACATACTTCCTAAAAATAACTTCAGATTCTATCTCAATATTTATTTATTTATTATTATTTTTTTAAGTTAAATGTTAAAATAAGTTTATAATTCCAAGTCATTGTTTGTAGAAATTCCGATTTTGAATTTGAAGTAAATAAAAATTATAAGAACGTTCTTATTTTTATTTACCTCAAATTCATATTTCTCTGTAGAAGGTCAGAAATATAATCGAAAGCTAGGCTAAGTAAAAAACCTTACAATAAACTCTTTGTACGATTTTGTTCTTTTGATTAAAAAATGTGCTGTTGACGATAAAGAAATTTCTGTTTTCCTCTAAATTTGTCAAAACCTTTTTTGTGGCATATTCTTCATCACTCATTGTACGTTGTGTACAAGATTTATAAACTGAATGTACCGTTTTGATGAATTTCTAAACGGTATAAGTACCCTATTTGCATATAGTCGGAGTTTTACATATCTATTTAACTGAGAAAGAGCTGTGCTCGAAAGTTTACCTTTATATTTTGATGTATACTTGTGACGCTTATGGCTACTTATAACTACTTGTGTTCTGCTATTTAAAATTCTCATGTGCTCATGGTCAGGATATACCTTTTTTATTTAAAATACTTATGATAATAATAGAAACATAATACTGTTGAACAGAAAAATGTATTTATTATTAAAAACGATGCATTCCAGTTTAGATAACTTCTAATTTTTCTATGTATATACGACCGACGGATTGTTTTAGAAGCATTATAAAAGAAAAAAAAAAAACAAATTAGAGAGGGGGAAAAAAATCACAGTAGAAGAAAAACTTAGCTGGCTAAGCCATGAAATTGAAAGCTACCTCTTGGAATGAAAGACTAAAGAAGAAGAAGAAAGAAAAAAAAAAACTTTAGGTCCCCCCTTTTGATTGATTTTGGTGGCCTAAGTGGTCCCCTAGCGGATTTATGGCCGCGTGGTCATCAATTCTTGGTGAGGTACCTACCTTCCTATATCTACTCTTATATACGCCTTATATACTGTAAATATGTAAATTAGTACGAACGTTAAATTGTACTGGGATCAGGTGGATGAATTAAGAAAAAACATCTTCTGATCGTGCAACTAAAAGTTGCTGATGGCTTGCGCCATCTGTCGGAATAAATATCAACTATTCGATGATTTTTAAATATAGAATTGGCCAAAATACAATTTCTTGCTTAATCAAGAAAAGCTAAACACGTATGCATTTCGGGCTGTTGGCTTCCATCAGCGTGGTGAAAACCTTTTTTTTTAATATGCATAAATGTCCTTTTTAAGACGACATTATTTTAAAAAATAATGTTTTTTTTTTCAATGCGTGTGTTCTCAAAAACAATATAGTATGTAAATATTGTCCTTAATTTACCATTCCCAATAATATAGGATTAACTTAACAAATTCTATATTAAAGGTGAGGTGTATTTTATTGTGTATTATCTACTAAAGAGTTGAAAAATAAACAACTTGATATTATTTTTTCTATGAAAAATAGACACTTCGGCTAGTAAGAGTTTTTTATTTTCTCAACGTTTCGACAAAAATATTTTTTCTTCATCAGGAGAAGTAAATATAGCATTTGTAAAGGCGTTAAAAATTGTTCTGAGGTTTCAAGGGCGTTCTCACGTGATTTTTCGAATTTAGTACATTTTTAACGCCTTGCCAAATGCTTTATTTACTTCTCCTGACGAAGACAAAAGATTTTTGTAGAAACGTTGAGATAATATATAAACTTTAACTGGCCGATGTGTCTATTTTTCATAGAAATATGAATGTCAGCCAGGCAACCTCTATCTTTACGATTCTTGATATTAAAAAACTAGCCGAATGACCCGGGCAACGCCCGTGTTTTACCCGATTGAATGTTTTGATTCAAATACTATTTGTTACAATTATAAATTGGCGCCTTAATTAATTGCATATGTTAGTTAATAACTATAGCCTATGTGCTTTATCTGTCTATGTACTGTTGGCTTCCGTAGGCGTCTCATACTGGGAAAGAGAAAGAGAGGATTCCATTTGGTTATTAACTAATATATGCATTTATTTAAGGAGCGACCCGCTCCAACACAATAGTTAAATGGCGAGTGGGGGGGGGGGGGGGGAGAATGACGGGGGGGGGCAAAGGTGGCGTGACCGTAGCCAACCAATAGGAGGGCGCCATTCCAAAAAAAAAGCAAACGGTGACAGAGATGACTGATTTAGAATGACGCTCGTAACTCTATATAGAATTATTTTCATTTTTTTTCACACCAAAACGACCGCATTCTTAGTAAGAAACTTTCTTTCAATTAATTCTCTTTGCAAATATGGTAACAGAGTGATACATTCGTTCAGTGGTGGTTTAAATTTGGTTTTTAGAGAAACACAACAAAATAATTAGCATAAACGCTCTTCTCTCCCTGACCTATAATTTAATAAAATCTATAAAGCATCCAGGACTATGTTACTTGTATAATTTTATTTCTCAGCTTTCAGCTAACATGGCCTCCAACAGGAGAAACAAAGAGTATAACTAATTTAGGTTTTTTGGCTTATCCCTAGTACACGTGGTACAGGCCACGATAATCACGGTGGCAAGAAATAAGCGACTGCTTTTACTATAAGTGCACAACATGTCTACACATGAGAAAAGCAGTTCGACTTTGCACTTACAATCTAATTTAATAAAATCAATAAAGCATTTAGGGCTTAATAACTGGTATAATTTTCTCTAGCTCTCGGGCTAAAAGGCCTTCAACAGGAGCAGCTAGGAGTATAAATTCTAGTGTAATAAAATGTCAAGCATGATTTTGGTGTCTAGATTTCCTTTCTTCTTTAAACTCTACTCAAACCATGTAATTATTCAATTGTTTATTTAATTAAAAAGACATATATTGGACCAAAATATCATTCATTTTACCAATGTTTCAGTTGGCTGAACGCCAACCTTTATCAAGGTATTATAACATTTTAATGTGTATCAACAACAAACTCAGCGCCACATAACGTCAACAGCATCCTGATGAATACTGTTGACGTTATGTGGCGCTGAGTTTGTTGTTGACACACTTTAATATGTTATAATACCTTGATAAAGGTTGGCGTTCAGCTAACTGAAATATTGGTAAAATAAATGATATTTTGATCCAATATATGCCTTTTTAATTAAAGATTTATTTATGGATTACTCTATTTTCAAAAATCAATTGTTTATGTAATATAGTATCTAGTGTTGTTTCTTGACGTAAGCATCCCTCGTAGGAATATCGAGTCTTATTTGATAATAAATAAATAAACATCAAGTGCTTAGTTTCTTGTACTGGATATTTTATTTTAAAAATAATCCGTGCTCTAAGAGATTATCATAATTTGACAATAAATAATGAAGTGTCTTTAAAGAAGCTAAGAAATAAAACCGTATGTAAAACAAGAAAGAAAGGAAAGGTAATAATAG
>CP092878.1:22097358-22228756 GCA_030710605.1 Cordylochernes scorpioides
TCGTAGCCAACCAATAGGAGAGCGTCATTCAAAAAAAAAAAGCAAACGGTGACAGAGATGAAGAATTAAGAACGCATGACGCTCGTAACTGTATATAGAATACTCTCTTTCTCTCTCTATATATATATGTTATATAAAGGTATTATTTAAAATATTGTATTAAAATATTTTATTTAGAATTATGTTATATTAGGGTGTTATTTTATTTAAAATTATATTTCATCGATTCAAATACTCTGTTTAAATCGACCGCCAGAGGTCACGTTTTCTCTATAAATACTCATTGTTGTTCTTTCCCGATGGCCGGCTCAAAACCTTTGTACATTATGTAAATAATCTTTTGTTTTTCTTTGTTTTACTCGCCTTAAGCCAGGCGGTACTTTAATCAAATTATGTTCTTATATATTACCTTAGCTCAATTAAAACAATCTCTGATCAAAACTATTTTTGTTATTATACTTTCAAGATTTTAACCACGACTGCATTACCATAATCTTCAACATGATCAAAAATCAAGCAGAAAATTTCTATTCATTTTTATATAACATATATATAACGTGAAAAAATAGTACAAATGTGATATTGTACTGGGATAAGGTGCATAAATTAAGAAAAAGGCATCTCCTTATCGTGCAACTGAAAGTTGCTGATGGCTTGCGCCATCTATCGGAATAAATATCAACTATTCTCGTTGATTTCTAATTATTCCAGAAACGGCCAAATACCCATTCTTGATTAATCAAGAAAAGCTAACCACGGACGCATTTCGGGCTATTGGCCCTCATCAGCGTGGTGCAAACTGTACCTCAACGACCAAAAAATTGGTCATTAAGGCATCCTGATACCCGTTTCATGATTTTTCAGGATGCCTTAATGACCAATTTTTTGGTCGTTGAGGTACAGCTTGCACCACGCTGATGAGGGCCAATAGCCCGAAACGCGTCCGTGGTTAGCTTTTCTTGATTAATCAAGAATGGGTATTTGGCCTAATTCTGGAATAATTAGAAATCAACGAGAATAGTTGATATTTATTCCGATAGATGACGCAAGCCATAAGCAACTTTCAGTTGCACGATAAGGAGATGTCTTTTTCTTAATATATATAACGTACCTATCATATATAGGTTATGTATAATCATTTTGATATAGAGCCATAGTATCTAGAATATGTAGATACGGGTTTGTTAAAATATCCAATAATATTTCTAACAATATGAATCTATATATATATGTACATATTGTAAAAATAAACATGCTTTCGAGACAGTTCTCTTTTTCAAGGTCTAAAATGAAAAATTGTGAATGCTAGAGCTAAGTATTCGTGTTGAATATAATACTTTCTTATAGTTTATTATCTCTCATATTTTTACGTATATGCAAATATATAGTGGAATATAGCGCAATCTAGAATTTGTATTCAATTAAAAAAAGGACGTATATTTTGTGGGTATTTAGTTAGAAGGTTTATTTAGAGTAAAATAAAGATGATAATTTGAGAAACTGGTGATGTTTATCTTTTTCAAGAAATTCATAAGCGAATCGAAAAAAAAAACAACCAGTTTCAAAATATCAAGTTTATTTTGTTCTAAATGCCTTGAGCTGTGACTCAAATATGCATTAGAATAATTCGTTATGCTTATCACTTCAGTAAAAATTTGAAGATACAATAAATGAAGAATTAAGCTGCAACACCAGTTTTGCAAAATTCAGACAAAATTCAAAACAAATTAAAATTTATGAATAAAAAAGAAGCAATGAGGTAAGTTTATAAAGTATAAAATATAAATATATACAAAAAAAATGATAATCTGTTAATAAAATAATAGTTACAGTCAAACCAGTCTATAGCGCCCCCTCTAAATTGCGCTTTCCTCTCTATAGCGCCCGATTTTAAATACGTAGTAAGATTAGATTTACATTAAAAGTGACCTGTTTATAGCACCCCCTCTCTATAACACCCTATTTTGGTGAGTCTAAAGAGGGGGCGCTATAGACAGGTTTAACTGTACTTTGTTACATGGCTCCTTCCCTATGTGAACTGTGACCCACAGCTTGAAATCCGGTTGCTACAGTCTTGAAACTGACTTATTTCTGTTAAAGATTCTTCGGAGATTTGGAAGTTTGTCTCTAGTAGCTTTTCGTCTTTTTTTTTCTTTCGGCGTAAAGAGCGGCTTTGTCGTTGTATTGTTTAAAGGAACATCTTATTCTTAAAGGACAGTCTTGGCTTTGATACGGAGGTGGAATCCTGGGGTCATTCACGGAAAATGTTAACAGAGTACTCATTGCTTCAAGATCTTCTCGGCAAGCTTCAGTTTGTCTTTCTTAATTTATCTAAAATCTCCACCCAAAATGTCGCTTTGGAATTAGGAAAAACAAACTTCATGATAACACATCAATTTATTGAATACAAAAACAAATTTAATTTATAAAATGCCAGAGAGACAATGAAGGAAGTTTACAGAGTATCAAAAGACAAATATTAAAATTAATAATCTGTTCACAGATTAATAAATATTTTTCTATAGTATTATTGTAATGGTGTTTATTAAATGACATTAGAATTTCTTTCATATAAAGAATTAGAAAAAGGAGGATATGGTGGAAAGATTACACAACTTGTGGAGTTCATTGGAGGAAGAATAAGAGAAAACGAAACCAAAGAATAGAGGTAAATCCTCAAGAGGAGAGGGGGAGTTTTTAAAAGGAACTAATGAATGTAATAGATGAGGGGGAAGTTATGAAAATGTAGAGGATTAGGTGACAAAAGGAAAAGTGTCTATTGGATCCTTTCTTTCTTTGCTTAGAAGATATTTCTTTCTTCATGTAATCCCCTTGAAGTTGCAGGATTTGGTCCTTGTTTGTCCTGATTAAATATAGGACATGTATTGATCTCAGATCTCTCTCCTTGTTGACAAATCTTACTTCGTGGGTGGTGGAATTCGTGACGCAGATTTTGTAATCTTATTATGGTTTGATATCTTTGGTTGTGTTATTGTCTGTTCTTTGATCTGTTTGTATGAAACAAGCATTCAATATGTTTTTACGTGTTTTAAAAGATTTTGAAGCTATCTTTCATGTTTTTCTATGGACTTTTTGATTTCTGTATTTGTTTTGCTTGTGTTAATAATACAGTCTGTTCTTTGATCTGTTTGTAGTTAACGAGCATTCAATATGTTTTTACGTGTTTTAAAAGATATTAAAGCTATCTTTCATGATTTTATAAGGACTTTTTCAAATTTTGTGTTTGCTTTGAGTGTGTTAATAATACAATCTGTACTTTGATCTGTTTGTATGAAACAAGCTTCCAATATGTTTTTACGTGTTTTAAAAGAATTTAAATCTATCTTTCATGATTTTCTATTGACCTTTTTGATATCTGTATTTGTTTTGGTTGTGTTAATAATACAGTCATTGTTCTGTTTGTAGTAAACAAGCATTCAATATGTTTTTACGTGTTTTAAAAGATTTTAAAGCTATCTTCCATGATTATATAAGGACTTTTTCAATTTCTGTGTTTGCTTTGAGTGTGTTGATAATACATTCTGAACTTTGATCTGTTTGCAGTAAACAAGAATTCAATATGTTCTAAAAGATATTAAAGCTAACTTCCATGATTTTCTATGGACTTTTTGGTTGTGTTAATAATACAGTCTGTACTCTGTCTATAGAAAATAGGCATTAATTATGTCACATTAAGTGTTTTAAAATAGTTTAAAACTATATTTCATGATTTTTATGGCTTTTTTATTTCTGTATTTGCTTTGGTTGTGTGTTAAAGGTATAGTTTGCACTTTGATTGTTTGTATTAAATAAGCATTGGATATGTCAGTAAGTGTCTAAAAATAGTTTAAAGATTTCTTCAATGGTTGTCTCTACTCGTTTTTGATTGCTAGTTATATTTTGTTGTGTTGATAGTGCAGTCTGTACTTTGCTCTGTTTGTAGTAAACAAGTATTCAATATTTATATTATGATGTATTAGCGCGCCATCTGTTATGAAAATTTGAAACTATTATAGACGCGTATGATTCTTTTAAAAATTAAACAATTTCTACTGCCCATACTTCAATGGAAAAATTAATGGGAGGGCCTGGCTCAGTAAGGGCAGTAGAAATTGTTTAATTTTCAAAAGGATTGTACGTGTCTATAATAGTCTCGAATTTTCATAAGTATTAAATATGTTTTTAGGTGTTTTAGAAATATTTTAAAGCTATCTTCTATAATTTACTATATCTTATTTTGTTTTCTGTCTTTGTTTGTATGTGTTAATAGTACTTTCTGAACTTGGTTCTGTTTTTTTTTCTACACAAATATTGAATAAATATTTTTAAATGTCTGTTTCGCAAATGATTTTAGAGTTTAATAAGACTGTCTATACTTTTCTGTTAGATATTTGTATTGGAGATGTTTGTAATAAGCAAATAGTGTAGTTATCTTTTAGTTTCCTTCCTTAAGATTTAATTATTCTTTAGCACTATGTTATAATACACTTTTTTTCTACTTTTTACTGTTTTGATCTGTTTATTTATGCATGTGTGTGTTAAGGTACCATGCCCCGCTACTCAACATTCTTTGGTAGACCGATGTTCTTTGAAATGTCTTTGTATATACACTCATAGACAAAACTTAAGGAAGATGTACCTTTTAGCATGTATATCGGGATTATAACTATGAAAGATATTACAGTGACCTTTATTGAAGACACACGAGATAACCAAGTGTGAACAGCCTCTGTCTCCTTAAAAAAGGGGCGACAGGTGACATCAAAGACTTTCCAGTGCCTTAAGCTTTGTCATTGAGTGTAGGTATTTGGCCAATAATATGGACTATAATTATTTAAAAAACAACAATTAGTTTATATTCATTCCGATAGATGGCACCAAACCATCAGAAACTTTTCGTTACACGATTTGAAGATGCCTTTTTTTCTTAATTTTTTTCCTTACTTATCCCAGTACAGTTTCGCCTTTTGTACTATTTCAAAATATAATATTCAAATTAATTTTAATTGCCATCTATCGTTAGAATTTTACACAAATAAATTTACTGGCAATGCGTTTCTTTTAACTAGAGATTAATTTGGCGAAACCGCTGAGAGGGTTCACTACTGATGAGCCAAGCCCTCTCATTCAATAACTCATATCATTGCAGTAAGGTCTGTAGAGATAATATTTGATGATATTTAAAAGAAACGCATTGCCAGTAAATTTATTTGTGTAAAATATTTAAATTGTTTTAATTAGAAATTTAGAACTAAAACAATCATCACTAAGCCAATGAATACCCCGTGAAATTTGCATACCCGAAAATTCATCAACCTCACGAAGTTTGAATCTAATCTAAAGCAAACAAAGACAAAAAAACTTTACGCACAATTTAAAAAAGAGAATTACAAATTAATTATCTTTATTCTATATAAAACTTCTATATTATCGCATTGTGTTTTTTTAATAAGTAAATTTCATTCAAAAAGGGTCGTCTAACTAAGGCATTCAGGAAGTATGCAAATAGAGAAAGGCACAGACTAGACAAAAGAGAGATTTAATGATCTAATTAATAACATGATGAGCCAATTAATAATCCCACCACCTAATTGGTAGATAAACCACAGTGGACAAATTAAATTAAAGACTTTAATGGGAAGGCCGAGTTAAGCACGGAAATAAAAAATGACGCGAGCTTAATGATTCAAAACGTTAATATCGTTCACCATAACCATTACAAAGAAAACTGGATTATCGTCTGCACAATAAATACCAAGGTAAAATGGCGGCTTAATGGCGGCCATAGTAATATAACCCTAGCTAGGGTTGACGGATTGGACTTGTACACGCTACACTATGTGAAACTTTACTTTCCTTCTAATATACTGGTTGTTATTGTGATTTTGTAAATTTATTTTGATATTTTTTAAATATTATATTTGAAGAGAATTTATTCATTTGTTTTGTGGGTATTCTCATATAGAAACGTTTATATCTTATATGTTTTGGTCTATTTTCGCCTATCTTTTTTTATATATATTTAAAATATTATTTGGAAAGAATTTTTTCATTTGTTTTGTGTTTATATGGACACGTTTATATCTTATACGCTTGATCTAATTTTGTGTGTATATATATTTTTTATATTTTTAAAGATGATTTTGAAAAAATATATTTATTTATTTTTCTCGTGTGGGCATTTATGTTAGCATCGGGATTCAGACAATAACTCAGTGACATTTATTGAAGATACACGAGATAACCAAGTGTGAATATAGTACACTCATGGACAAAACTTAAGGAAGTTGTACTTTTTAGCATGTATATCGGGATTGAGACAATAACTCTGAAAGATATTACAGTGACCTTTATTGAAGACACACGAGATAACCAAGTGTGAATATAGTACACTCATGGACAAAACTTAAGGAAGTTGTACCTTTTAGCATGTCTATCGGGATTGAGACAATAACTCTGTAAGATATTACAGTGACCTTTATTGAAGACACACGAGATAACCAATGGTGAATATAGTACACTCATGGACAAAACTTAAGGAAGTTGTACCTTTTAGCATGTCTATCGGGATTCAGATAATAACTCTGAAATATATTACAGTGACCTTTATTGAAGACACACGAGATAACCAAGTGTGAATATAGTACACTGATGGACAAAACTTAAGGAAGTTGTACCTTTTATCATGTATATCGGGATTCAGATAATAACTCTGAAATATATTACAGTGACCTTTATTGAAGACACACGAGATAACCAAGTGTGAATATAGTACACTCATGGACAAAACTTGAGGAAGTTGTACCTTTTAGCATGTCTATCGGGATTGAGACAATAACTCTGAAAGATATTACAGTGACCTTTATTGAAGACACACGAGATAACCAAGTGTGAATATAGTACACTCATGGACAAAACTTAAGGAAGTTGTACCTTTTAGCATGTATATCGGGATTCAGACAATAACTCTGAAAGATATTACAGTGACCTTTATTGAATACAACACGAGATAACCAAGTGTGAATATAGTACACTCATGGACAAAACTTAAGGAAGTTGTACCTTTTAGCATGTATATCGGGATTCAGACAATAACTCTGAAAGATATTACAGTGACCTTTATTGAAGACACACGAGATAACCAAGTGTGAATATAGTACACTCATGGACAAAACTTAAGGAAGTTGTACCTTTTAGCATGTATATCGGGATTCAGACAATAACTCTGAAAGATATTACAGTGACCTTTATTGAAGACACACGAGATAACCAAGTGTGAATATAGTACACTCATGGACAAAACTTAAGGAAGTTGTACCTTTTAGCATGTATATCGGGATTCAGACAATAACTCTGAAAGATATTACAGTGACCTTTATTGAAGACACACGAGATAACCAAGTGTGAATATAGTACACTCATGGACAAAACTTAAGGAAGTTGTACCTTTTAGCATGTATATCGGGATTCAGACAATAACTCTGAAAGATATTACAGTGACCTTTATTGAAGACACACGAGATGACCAAGTGTGAATATAGTACACTCATGGACAAAACTTAAGGAAGTGTTACCTTTTAGCATGTATATCGGGATTCAGACAATAACTCTGAAAGATATTACAGTGACCTTTATTGAAGACACACGAGATAACCAAGTGTGAATATAGTACACTCATGGACAAAACTTAAGGAAGTTGTACCTTTTAGCATGTATATCGGGATTCAGACAATAACTCTGAAAGATATTACAGTGACCTTTATTGAAGACACACGAGATAACCAAGTGTGAATATAGTACACTCATGGACAAAACTTAAGGAAGTTGTACCTTTTAGCATGTATATCGGGATTCAGACAATAACTCTGAAAGATATTACAGTGACCTTTATTGAAGACACACGAGATAACCAAGTGTGAATATAGTACACTCATGGACAAAACTTAAGGAAGTTGTACCTTTTAGCATGTATATCGGGATTCAGACAATAACTCTGAAAGATATTACAGTGACCTTTATTGAATACAACACGAGATAACCAAGTGTGAATATAGTATACTCATGGACAAAACTTAAGGAAGTTGTACCTTTTAGCATGTATATCGGGATTCAGACAATAACTCTGAAAGATATTACAGTGACCTTTATTGAATACAACACGAGATAACCAAGTGTGAATATAGTACACTCATGGACAAAACTTAAGGAAGTTGTACCTTTTAGCATGTATATCGGGATTCAGACAATAACTCTGAAAGATATTACAGTGACCTTTATTGAATACAACACGAGATAACCAAGTGTGAATATAGTACACTCATGGACAAAACTTAAGGAAGTTGTACCTTTTAGCATGTATATCGGGATTCAGACAATAACTCTGAAAGATATTACAGTGACCTTTATTGAATACAACACGAGATAACCAAGTGTGAATATAGTACACTCATGGACAAAACTTAAGGAAGTTGTACCTTTTACCATGTATATCAGGATTCAGACAATAACTCTGAAAGATATTACAGTGACCTTTATTGAAGACACACGAGATAACCAAGTGTGAATATAGTACATTCATGGACAAAACTTAAGGAAGTTGTACCTTTTAGCATGTATATCGGTATTCAGACAATAACTCTGAAAGATATTACAGTGACCTTTATTGAAGACACACGAGATAACCAAGTGTGAATATAGTACACTCATGGACAAAACTTAAGGAAGTTGTACCTTTTAGCATGTATATCGGGATTCAGACAATAACTCTGAAAGATATTACAGTGACCTTTATTGAATACAACACGAGATAACCAAGTGTGAATATAGTATACTCATGGACAAAACTTAAGGAAGTTGTACCTTTTAGCATGTATATCGGGATTCAGACAATAACTCTGAAAGATATTACAGTGACCTTTATTGAATACAACACGAGATAACCAAGTGTGAATATAGTACACTCATGGACAAAACTTAAGGAAGTTGTACCTTTTAGCATGTATATCGGGATTCAGACAATAACTCTGAAAGATATTACAGTGACCTTTATTGAATACAACACGAGATAACCAAGTGTGAATATAGTACACTCATGGACAAAACTTAAGGAAGTTGTACCTTTTAGCATGTATATCGGGATTCAGACAATAACTCTGAGAGATATTACAGTGAACTTTATTGAAGACACACGAGATAACCAAGTGTGAATATAGTACACTCATGGACAAAACTTAAGGAAGTTGTACCTTTTACCATGTATATCAGGATTCAGACAATAACTCTGAAAGATATTACAGTGACCTTTATTGAAGACATACGAGATAACCATGTGTGAATATAGTACACTCATGGACAAAACTTAAGGAAGTTGTACCTTTTAGCATGTATATCGGGATTCAGACAATAACTCTGAAAGATATTAGAGTGACCTTTATTGAAGACACACGAGATAACCAAGTGTGAATATAGTACACTCATGGACAAAACTTAAGGAAGTTGTACCTTTTAGCATGTATATCGGGATTCAGACAATAACTCTGAAAGATATTAGAGTGACCTTTATTGAAGACACACGAGATAACCAAGTGTGAATATAGTACACTCATGGACAAAACTTAAGGAAGTTGTACCTTTTAGCATGTATATCGGGATTCAGACAATAACTCTGAAAGATATTAGAGTGACCTTTATTGAAGACACACGAGATAACCAAGTGTGAATATAGTACACTCATGGACAAAACTTAAGGAAGTTGTACCTTTTAGCATGTATATCGGGATTCAGACAATAACTCTGAAAGATATTACAGTGACCTTTATTAATGACACACGAGATAACCAAGTGTCATTATATATGTTCATCATCACATCAAAATATGAAACTTTCTTAAGATTTGTCCATGAGTGGATATAGAAAGATATCGTTCACAAAAAATTATATTGAATCTTTTAATTCTTTATTAAATCATGTAATGCGAATTATTATGATCAAATTATGTTTTTTTTATAACGATTTGTATTTTGTGTTTTTTTTCCGAAATTGTTGGGTTTTCCTATTGTTGAATTAGCATCATTAGAATTTTATAATTATCTTTATGATGCATTAGCGCGCCATCTGTTATGAAAATTCGAAACTATTATAGACACGTATGATTCTTTTGAAAATTAATCAATATCTACTGCCCTTACTGCAATGGAAAAACTAATGTTTTTTTTTTTTCATTGCAGTAAATGCAGTAGAAATTGATTAATTTTCAAAAGAATCACACACGTCTATAATAGTTTCAAATTTTATATAACGTTTTGTATTTAGTGTTGTTTTTTTTTTCGTAATTGGTTGGTTTTTATATTGTTGAATTAGCATAATCGGGATTATAAAGTTATCATTGTTGAACCTATTGTTGTAGTTGTTGATCTACAATTGTAGTGAAGGAGACACAGGGTCCACACAGGATCTCTTCATCACGGATTTGATTGTTCTGAACTCGTTAACGACCCTCCCCGCCCTCTGTCTAACGCTCTAAGGCCACTAAAACCCGCACTAAAAACCTAGATTTATAGGTGCACGAATGCCCAAAATAAAATTTAGTACTGGAACCAACTATCCGTATTCATTTGGGAAAGTCTTTTTTCTTTTTAAAGGCATTTACTTTAAGACCATTTGGTAGGTGTTTGGAAGGCGTAACGGTCCTTTTAAACTCCTTCTAAATCGATTTCTAAGTTAATCTTCATTTGGATGTTGCGTTACGTGCTTCTCATCTTTCTCCTTTCCTATTGGTCCATTGTGTATCTGCATCTTATTGGTTGATTGTTTATATAGCTGCTGATTTGATATAAAGGTAGGTGGGGCTTGGGTATCATCAGTAGCTAGGATTGGATTACGTTTATTTCTTTATTCAATATTGGTTTTTGTCGGAATTATCTTAGAATTTATTTATTTATTACTAGTTGCAAATAAGAAACGTTATATCCGATCTGGATAATTGCGCGTAGAATCTATTTACAATAATTCATATTGTAGTAGAGTAGGTAACATAATTGTCAAAAAGAAAATAAACAATTAAGAAAAAGAGCATTGAATATACATACATTAAACAAATAAGCAACAACATAAGCAGATAGAAGAAACCACAAGGTAGTTATTTACAATATGTTAAGCAATGATGGAAGTTGATTTAATGAAGTTATCTGTAATAATTAGTATCGTGGAGAGAGAAAGTTGATCAAGTTGAGCTATTTACAATGGGTTATGTTCTAAAGTAACAAGTATCTTAGAATAATGTGTTTGTTTGTTTTTAGAGGGAAAATGTCTGGATTTTTTCAAATATAGTTGTTTTTTAGCGAGGTTGGTAGACACGATTAGAATTGAGTTAATGTAATAGATAAATAAAGAGATGAAATGTGTAATTGAAACTATGCAAAGTCGGGGTAAATATGTGAATAATGAAAGGGATTAATGATTCATTGTTTCAATATATTAATTCATTATGTATGATCATAGGATGATGTACAAGACTTGCGGGGGGATGGTATATATGTACCAAAATGAACTATATCTCTTCTAAAATGTAAAATTCCATCATATTTTGTTCATTACCCCGGTGCATAACGAACAGATGATGGTTAAAGAATGTTGAAAGTTGATCTTTCCGCAAATTTTCATTGTATTCAGGCCCTAAAATAGACCATTTCACCTTTTTGTCAGGTTCTCTGGATTCCATAACTCCTCTCTTAGGGTGCTACGATATCGGAGCCGCCCCTGTACTGATGAGGGCCATAGACTGAAACCATGGAATACAGGTTGCCCGTTGTCTGAATTTACCAAAACTGGTGTTGCAGCATGTTCTTTTATTACCATCTGTGTGTTCTGTACAGGAGGGATAAACAAGATATATTGTTTTAAATGCTTTTTTTAAAGGGAGAGAGAGAGGTTTCATTTCAATTGTTATTAGTAATGTTTTTGCAATCTCCCGATCCAAATTAGATTAACCTAATTTAAAGATTTATGCAAATTCGATAACATTTAGTAATTTACATTTTGTAAAATACACTGCGTGACATTGAAAATGGAACACCAAGAAATAGTGGCCAGAAAGTGATGAAACTCGGCAGACAGAGAGAGACAGGGACGAACAATAAGTGATCTTTATTTCAAAATGATAGTCATAATACAGAGCGAGAACGGCGTCGGCTTAGTAGCAAGTAGGACCACCGCGGACGGCGATGCACGCAGCAACACGTCTAGGTAGAGAGTCAATCAGAGTACGGATGGCGTCCTGAGGGATGGCTCTCCATTCCCTCTCAACCATTTGCCACAGTTCGTCTTCTGAACGCGGCTGTGGCAAGGCATGCAAACGGGGTCCAATGATGTCCCAGACGTGCTCGATTGGTGAGAGATCAGGAGAGTACGGTGGCCAGGGAAGCATCTGTACATCTTGCAGAGCTTGTTGGCTAATGCGAGCAGTGTGCGGTCGGGCGTTATCGTGCTGATAAAGGGCATTGGGTACCCCCTATAGGTAGGGGAGTGTCACCGGTCGCAGCACATCATCAACGTATCGTTGGGCCGTCATAGTGCCCTGAATACGAAGTAAAGGTGACCTGGAATCATACGCGATTGCGCCCCAAACCATGATTCCACGTTGTCGCACGGTGGGGCGTTCCACAATTGCTGCCGGATTGGACCTTTCTCCACGTCGACGCCACACGCGTACACGGCGACTATCACTGGACAAGCAGAAACGCGACTCATCTGAGAACACGACCCTGTGCCATTCCGTCATCCACGTCGATCTAGCCCGGCACCATTCCAAACGTTGGCGCCTATTCAGTGGGGTCAATGGCAGTCTTCTTAGCGGACGGCATGAGTGCAAGCCATTAGCAACCAATCGACGGGAAATGGTTCTGGTCGAGATGGAATGATCTAGGGTGTCTTGCACATGTTGCAGGATGGCGGTACAAGTGGCTTGTGGGGCCGCCACTGCTTGTCGAAGGATACGCCGATCCACACGTGCTGACGTCACTCTGGTTGCACCGACATTCCTATAAATTGCCACAGTTCCTTGTTCCAACCATCTTCTCCACAGTCGGTGCACCGTGGACGCACCAAGGTGTGTATCAGCTGCGATTTGACGTATGGACCAACCTGCCCTTTTCAGTCCGATCACCATGCCCCTCGTAAAAGCGTCTGTCTGCTTGAACTGCCTCCGTTTACGATGACCTGGCATTCTCTGTTATTACACGTGTCTTTTGACACAAGAACAAAATTTCTACAATGATTTTCCTTGAAGAAATAACGACACGAATACTGTCCTTTCTGCAAGTTCCTTCCCTTATATCTTACTCCATGTGCGCACGAGAGCTGCGCATTTTACATCATTTGCATAACTCGGTTAGGCGCGTCTACCCTGAAATTTGCATAATTTTCTGGCCACTATTTCTTGGTGTTCCATTTTCAATGTCACGCAGTGTAGTAGAAAGGTGATTTTTTACTTGGATCAGGTGGATAAATTGAGAAAAAAGGCCATTTCCTAATCGTGCAACTAAAGGTTGCTGATGCCTTGCACCCTCTATCGGAATAAACATACGATATAATGATTAGTTTATATTTATTCCGATAAATGGCGCAAGCCATCAGCAACTTTTAGTTACGCTATCCGTAAATGCCCTTTTTTTCAATTTATGATAATGTTGTATATTTTACATATGGGGATATGTAGATAAGGTTGAGATAAAGAGATGAAGAGGATATGTTCTGGAATGTATTTACATATCTACAGTGTATATATGGAGAGAGAGAGAGAGTATGTAATGTAGAGACAAACGTAGAGTTAACCATTTATCAACTTATTTACTTGAGTGGAGTCCATCTATCACTGTCATGTCCAACTCCAGAGTCCATCATTTTGCTAGGATTCATCTCACCCAGTCCTCGGAATCTTGGACTCCCATGGATTATTTAGTAGAGGAGGATATCACGGCGCGGACCTGTGCATAATTGATGAGGTCCAGGATTATATGGACCTGGGATTCTCAAATACGGAGAATCGGCCCGTGACCTCTCGGTGTTCTCTAAGATTTTCACCTGTCTGCCTTAAAACCTTTCTCTAATTTTGAGAATATTCTAATAATAATATATTGTACGATTATTTTTTACGTTACACATACGCACACTACCTAATTTTATGATTAATATAAAAAATAAGGATTTGAACTATTGTTAACTTATTGTTGCATAAATTTTAATGCGCCCTACATTTATTCAAAATATTCTATGATATTTAATATTTATTTAAAACAGATTATTTAGATTATCATTCATTCCTTTTTATACATTATAAAGGACTGCGGCGTATGATTATAAAGTAATACTTAAAGTTGCACCGCATAAGTTTCTTTTCTATGATAAATCAATATTTATTTCAAAGAGAAATATATACTATTTCTAACTTTTTTGGATGACGTATGAAAGGGTGAAAATATGAAGAGTGATGGTCTATATATAATTGGATGACGTATGAAAGGGTGAAAATATGAAGAGTAATGTTGTAATGTTTTTAATGAAGAGTAATGGCGAACGGAAAAATAAAAGTGTCCAGGGGCGGGAATCGAACCCACAACCTTCCGCTTACCGGGCAGATGCCATGTCCACTAGGCTACCCTGGACGTATCTTTCCGTTCGTAACTAATACTTAAAGTAACTTATAATACATTATAAAGGACTGCGGCGTATGATTATAAAGTAATACTTAAAGTTGCACCGCATTAGTTTCTTTTCTATGATAAATCAATATTTATTTCAAAGAGAAATATCTACTATTTCTAACTTTTTTGGATGACGTATGAAAGGGTGAAAATATGAAGAGTGATGGTCTATAGTTTATAGTCATTCCTTTTGTAATATTGTTATTGTACATATATCTTGATTGGTTATTGGAGCGAGAGAGGACCTAGAAGAAGACTGCGGATCACGACCTACGAATAAGACAACGAATGAATAAACACAATAACTTTAAAATGTAATTTACTTTTATTTACCTTTCTTTATTTGCTCTGAGTATTGAAAACTAAGACCATAAAATGCACCTTATGCAACGGTGAATTTAGTCTCGATTTTCCACACTACCTGTTCTACTGCACGGCAATGGAAAAAGAAAGAGAAATTCTTCGTCAAGAGACCGGCTATAATAGCAATTCGCCTTATGTTTTAATGGCAAAAGTCGTAAAATCCAGACCCTTTGCATTCGCTTTTTATAAATACCGGAAATCAGCTCAATCAAAATATTTAGCACAGACACCGGATCCAACTCGATAATTGGTCGAGGTCAATACCCAATATTTGTATATAACTACGATGCTAATTTGTTATTTATTTATTTTGTTCTACAGAGAGAATCCTGTATGGCACGTGTCCCCAATAAAGGCTATTGTTGTTGTTGTGTTGTATTTGCTCTAAGTATGGAAATCCGCTCGGTGTATAACACCAAGAAGGAGGAAACCAAAGTCGATGACCTTACAAAGCTGCAACTTAGTGCAACAATATACAATAGTTTCCTCATAATACAGTAGAATCACATACACTCACACATAATACGAGTAACGTATGTATCCCTAAAGAGACATTTCTCCCTTTAATTATGCATTTAAAAGATGCATTTGTTCATTACCTTAGTAAAGAAAAAAACCTTACTAGTAATTATATAGAATGAGCTACAAGACCAGTTAACACCAGTTTTAGAAAATTCAGATATTGTATACTATTAAATGAGCAATAATTACCCAGAAATTATTTGTAAAAGTAAAAATAAATATCAGGTAAAAAGTTTCTTTTAATGTTAAATTTGCAAGTTTTTGAGTCCGTTGAAGAACAGTATATTTGCTCGAAAGCTTGAAAATTTAACATTAAAAGAAACTTTTTAATTGATATTTATTTTTACTTTTTCAATGTATACTATTGTTTCGGAGTTTGACTCTCATCAGTACAGGGGTGGCTTAGATTTCATAACATTCTATGAGAGGGGAGTTATGAAATCAGTCAAATTTACCAAACAGGTGGTTTAACTGGTGAATTGACTGTTTTGTGCTTGTTATTAAAATTTAAAACACAATTAAACTTTATATATTTTATTCAATTAAGATCAAAATTACATAAACATCACATTTAATTATATATCATCACAAACAATTATATATTTATTTATTTATTTATTCATCAAATCAGACGCGATATCCCCACAAGGGATGCTTGCGTCAATAACAACACTAAATTCAGATACTATATTACATAAAAAATAATAATAATAATAATAATTACAAGATTTGAAAAGATAAGAAAGAGGACATTAAAATCATTCTTGATTTTACATCACAACCAACAAAATAAACAAACCAAAAATATACAAATAGGTAATAATTAAGGTTTTTTTTAACCAAGAGAGAAAATCATAGATATATTTACAGAATTTTCTAAATTTAAAATACGAGTCCTTACTATTTACAAACATAAAAAGATCCTTGTATTCGATGTTTTCCCGGTTTCTGTAGTTCTGGAAGATTGGGCACTCAAGAAGCAGATGACTGGAATCCTGCTTTCTCTTTCCACATAAACATCCCGGATCGTCTATAGCTCCTATTCGAAACAGAAAATCTCCGAAATTTCCATGACCAGTAACGAATTGCACATTGTAAAAGTCAGGGCGGAAATATTTTGGAATGCCCAAAGGGAAAAAGAGACGAAAGTGATCACTTGTATTAGAAAACATATCTTCCATTCTTGTTCTCAAAAATCCTTTTATAATTGAAGGAGAATGTGGACTGAACATTCGTTGGTCTTCCTCGCTTAGTTGGTCCAATTCATATTTAATCAATCTTGATTCGATAAAATCAGTCAGAAATGGGATCTCTGCCAGACAGTGGACACAATTTGAGGAAGATGTTTTAAACGATCTAGTAGCCCAAAGAACAAATTGGTATTGCATCGAATTTAATTTCTGTTTACAGCGGTTATTTATTTGGTAAAACCAAATTTCAGCTCCATATGTTAGAATAGGTCTAATTAGCGTCTTATACAAAATTAACCTTTTATTAGAGTTTATACCCCATATTTTGCCGCTGAGGGAAAAAAGCAGATTTTTCATGCGATGCGCCTTATGCAAAATCTCATTGATTTGCGGGGTGAAATTTATTTTTGTTTTGAACCTATGATTAGATAATTTCATTCCCAAAATTTTGATTTCATTTGAAGGCTTTATGACGGTTTTTTTAAATTCCAGCTGGAACCTATGGAAATTGTGAAAGTGAATCAAGTTTGTTTTTTCTGGATTTATTTTTAACTTGTTTGAGCGACACCATTGAGTGACATAGTTTAGGGTGTTCACTAACTCAGTTTTTAGACCCTCTAAATTATAATGCCAACATACAATAGAGATGTCGTCCGCGTAGCAAATAATTTCAGCTTTTGTAGATTTAAAATTCATTAAAATATCGTTTAGCAAGATGTTCCATAATAACGGTGACAGTGGACTACCCTGAGGACATCCCTTAGTAAGGTTTTTGGAGACCGTTTTGTCACCGTATGACAGACAAACTGTCCTTTTATTATTCAAATAGGATTGGATGATTTGAATCAGAGAGCTGGGAACGTTGTCTAAATCCATTCTTTTTATTATAGCTGGCCACCATGCATTATCAAAAGCCCCTGATAAGTCCACTGCGATCAACGCCGTCAGTTCTCTTTGCTTGTGTTCCAGAATAGTTTCAGTCAGCTCTTTCATAGCAGTAATTGTTGATTTATGCCTGGAGAAGCCATGTTGTCTATGACTCATCAAATTGTTTTCGTCATAAAAGGTAGTAAGTTTATTTTTAATTACGTGTTCGAAAATTTTTGAAATGTTAGATAGCAAGGAAATTGGTCTGTAGCTTTTGCTAACATCATAACTAGTTTTATCTCCTTTAGGAATGATTTTCACAAAAGAGTTTTTCCAATAATCTGGGAAATATCCCAAACTTATACATTTTTCAAATATTTGATGGAGGATTATGGAAATCCTAGGGTAGGCGTATTTTATCATATTATTGCTAATATTATCTGATCCAGGTGCTTTCTTATTTTTCAATAATACAATAATTGTTTCGATATCTGTTAGGCTTATGATCACTTTGTTTCTATTATTGTAGATTGGCGAGTAATATCTAGTTGCTTTGTGAAGTTCCTCCTCGGAAGAAATATCATCGTCCGGGAAAAGATCGTTCAATAAACTTTCCATTTTTGAAATCCTAGCAAAATCCGGTGCGTTGTCTATCAATGGAATCCCTGTTGTGTTAAATGATGCTTTTAAGGTTTTGAAAGTTTTATAAGTGTTCCCAAATGGATTAGTTGATTCGTTTTCTTCGAGAAAGAATCTCCAGCTTTTAAGTTTTGCCTTGTTAATGGCTTTATTATATTTATTACGAGCAGCTTTAAAGAATTTTTCATTAATTATTTTGCCTCGCGCGCGATAGAATAAATTTCTTATATAATTAAAATCATTTTTCATTTTTTCAAGTTTATTCGTCCACCACTTAAATTTGACTTTGTTTTTGTTTATGGTTGGTTTTAACTTAAGGGATGCGTAAGCTGCTTCACTGATAATATCTGTGAGTTTTAAAACAGCTCTATCTACACTTTCGGAATTTTTTATTTGGTTAGTTTCATCCACGAGGCTGAGCAATTCGGGAGAGGAAAATTTATCATAAAATGCATTCCAGTTTGCGTCAGTTTCGCTGAATTTCCACGTTGATTTATAACCGTCTATATGACTGTTGTCTTTACTAACGATCTCGTAGGTTATTGTCACGTGATCGGAGGTGTCCGTCATTATGGATGTATTCCAGTTTTTTAATAGACTGATTGAATTTCTGTTGGAGATAGTGAGGTCGATCACGCTAGAATTGCGACACGTTGTAGTTTTAATATTATGGACGAAAAGATTGTGTTGGTTCACTAATGAATGAAGTTTGTGACCATTTGAATTTGTCTTTCGATCATACCAGACGGGGTGCCAGAGTTAAAATCCCCACAAAGCAGAATCGGTTGAATTTTGAAGGTTTCCAAAATTTCCTCAATAAACTTTTGATGGGTTTCCGAAAAAGAATTGGGGAGAATGTAAAAATTCGCTGCAATTATATTTGACTTTGATAAAAGTATTGAGCTTGTAGTACAAAATGAGTTGGTGAATTGATCTATCTTATTGTATTTTAATCCTTTATTTAAAATTATTGTTGCCGAGTTTATCTTGTTTCCTTTTGCTGTTAAAACTGAATGCTCGTCTCCGCCAAAAATAACAACATTGTTCACTGTGTAGGGCTCCTGAATAAATAATATGTCTGGTGGGTCGTTAGCTATCTGAGCCAGGAGCTCATTTGTTGCGTTTATGCTTTTTCTTAAATTTTGTTGCACACACTTAATTATTGGGGCTTGCATTTTATACTTTCCTGGCTCGTATGAGTTAGTTATCTGATTGTTCAGTTGGGAAATAACTTGTTCTTTCGATTATTCTGTCTATTTGTGCCTTATACAATGGACATTCCTCCGAATTTGCTCTGTGTGATAAGGGCTTGCTTCTATACTTAGGATGTTGAGAGCAATTAAAACACTTGGGAATTCCTTGGGAATATATCAAAATTACATATCATTAAGCCATCTATTTTCAGTTTTGTTTTCGTCACCGGTACAATATTTTTATTTTCACAGATTAAATTATGAGATTAATTTATAAATGAAAAATATGCAAAACAAATAAACAACTATATACATCAATGACAAGAGCCAATTTTCAGGCAAGAATACATCATGAAGTTGTAAGAAAATGATATTCAATGTACCAAAAGAGGTACCTATCCCTTTAAAATGGCTGGTGTTGTGGTTTGTTCTTTAACATCACTAGTAAAGTTTTTTTTTACTGGGGTAATTTTTCACTGTGATATCAAGAGATTTTCTTCCTGTTTCGGCCCTCAAAATATAGCCCGGAGTATAGCTTGGAAGGCACAGAAAACGTCTGAGAAAAGTATCCTGGATTCTATCTAGATTAAGTGATAGATTTAAAGCGAACGAGGATGCGTTTCTTATAAGTTTTAATAAAGCCAAGCTTTCGGGTCAATAACCCTTCTACAGGACATCATATCTGAAGAGAATCTTGCATCATATATTCATATCCATTTTGAGAAAAATTATCATATTTACAAGAAAAATAAACATGTTAGCAAACCAGTGAGAAAAACAATAGTAAGAAATATCCGCGTGCCCTGAGCATGCCAAGAAGATATTCAAAAGAAGCTTTACGATTAAGACACGATTCAATTTAAGGCTGCATGAGTAAAACAATCCAAAATAAAACGTACTTGCAATGGTCCCCTAAGGTACACTATGGCAACATTGCTTTATATATATCAGGGATGTCTATGTGTCTATTAATACTATTATGTCTTAAAGAGAGTAATGCCTCGACGACCAATCTTTTGTATTTGCTCTTGATTCCTGAGTAATATGCCTGTGGGTGAGAGGTATCGAAAGAATGTCCTGTCTGTCTAATGTGTTGCACTATGAGAGATCTAGGTTCACTGTTTCTGATAGTGCAACACATTAGACCGACAGGACATTCTTTCGATACCTCTCACCCACAGGCATATTACTCAGGAATCAAGAGCAAATACAAAAGATTGGTCGTCGAGGCATTACTCTCTTTAAGACATAATAGTATTAATAGACACATAGACATCCCTGATATATATAAAGCAATATTGCCATAGTGTACCTTAGGGGACCATTGCAAGTACGTTTTATTTTGGATTGTTTTACTCATGCAGCCTTAAATTGAATCGTGTCTTAATCGTAAAGCTTCTTTTGAATTTCTTCTTGGCATGCTCAGGGCACGCGGATATTTCTTACTATTGTTTTTCTCACTGGTTTGCTAACATGTTTATTTTTCTTGTAAATATGATAATTTTTCTCAAAATGGATATGAATATATGATGCAAGATTCTCTTCAGATATGATGTCCTGTAGAAGGGTTATTGACCCGAAAGCTTGGCTTTATTAAAACTTATAAGAAACGCATCCTCGTTCGCTTTAAATCTATCACTTATAATCTTTAGAGGGGATTTCAACCTACTTTATCTAGATTAAGGCTTGATCATGTGCCCAGATTGGAGCCGCATAGAGTAGGACTGTCAAGATAATAGAATCCAACAATCTCATACTTGCATGAAAGGATTTGAGCTTGGACTTCAGAATAATCTCCCTCACAGCACCCATCGCGGTCATGGTCCTGCCTCTATAATTTAAGGCAACTTGAGTGAAAGAAATCGAAGGGGTGAGCGGGTAGCCCAGGTACCTATATCTTGAATTTACTGGGGTAATATGAACATGTGAATCGCTCTGATGCATGGTTAAAGAGAGAGACGTGCCTCTTTTGACATATGGATATCATCCTTCCACTACTCTACGTTGTATATATATATTTGTTCTGAAAATAGAGCAATTCATACTTAAATCATTATATAGTAGAAAGGTATATATCGGATTAAATAAAATATTTATTTGCCAATATTTACGCTGGCTGAACCCCAACCTTTTTCGAGGCATTACTTTAAAAAAAAAACACAATTATAGTTTGGCGAACTTCACTCGAGCATAACCGGGCGAAGCCCGGTCATTTCTATAAATAATAATATTTATGATAACCAAAGGTATTTATTGATCATACCAATAAGCACTGCAAGCTAGATACTGCCATCTATTGGATTAAATATTAACTAAAGGTTGATATAATTTCTGACAACACTTTCCGAATAGAATTATATGGCCCAAACATGTAGAGATACATCAAGAGAGGTTAACTACCTACATGTTTCAGGATGTTGGACCTCGTCAAAATGGTGACATGACTAATCAATGATCTCTTAGAAGTTTCCTTAGACATCAAGGAAAAGGTATTTATGGCTTCTTTCTAAACCTAAGTACACTCATGGACAAAACTTAAGGAAGTCGAAAGTCTTTGGTATCGCTGGTCATCTGTTTTGTTTAAGGAGATAGAGACAATATTTTTGTTCACACTTGGTTATCTCGTGTGTCTTCAATAAAGGTCACTGTAATATATTTCAGAGTTATTGTCTTAATCCCAATATACATGTTAAAAGGTACAACTTCCTTAAGTTTTGTCCATGAGTGTACTATATTCATACGTGGTTTTCTCGTGTTTCTTCAATAAAGGTCACTGTAATATCTTTCAGAGTTATTGTCTGAATCCCGATATACATGCTAAAAGGTACAACTTCCTTAAGTTTTGTCCATGAGTGTACTATATTCACACTTGGTTATCTCGTGTGTCTTCAATAAAGGTCACTGTAATATCTTTCAGAGTTATTGTCTGAATCCCGATATACATGCAGAAAGGTACAACTTCCTTAAGTTTTGTCCATAAGTGTATTATATTCACACTTGGTTATCTCGTGTGTCTTCAATAAAGGTCACTGTAATATCTTTCAGAGTTATTGTCTGAATCCCGATATACATGTTAAAAGGTACAACTTCCTTAAGTTTTGTCCATGAGTGTACTATATTCACACTTGGTTATCTCGTGTGTCTTCAATAAAGGTCACTGTAATATCTTTCAGAGTTATTGTCTGAATCCCGATATACATGCTAAAAGGTACAACTTCCTTAAGTTTTGTCCATGAGTGTACTATATTCACACTTGGTTATCTCGTGTGTCTTCAATAAAGGTCACTGTAATATCTCCAGTTATTGTCTGTATTCCGATATACATGCTGGAAGCTACATATTCCTTAAGTTTTGTCCATGAGTGTACTATATTCACACTTGGTTATCTCGTGTGTCTTCAATAAAGGTCACTGTAATATCATACAGAGTTATTGTCTGAATCCCGATATACATGGTAAAAGATACAACTTCCTTGAGTTTTGTCCATGAGTGTACTATATTCACACTTGGTTATCTCGTGTTTCTTCAATAAAGGTCACTGTAATATCTTTAAGAGTTATTGTGTGAATCCCGATATACATGCTAAAAGATACAACTTCCTTAAGTTTTGTCCATGAGTGTACTATATTCACACTTGTTTTTCTCGTGTGTCTTCAATAAAGGCCACTGTAATATCTTTCAAAGCTATTGTCTGAATCCCGATATACATGCTAAAAGGTACAACTTCCTTAAGGTTTGTCCATGAATGTACTATATTCACACTTGGTTATCTCGTGTGTCTTCAATAAAGGTCACTGTAATATATTTCAGAGTTATTGTCTGAATCCCGATATACATGCTAAAAGGTACAACTTCCTTAAGGTTTGTCCATGAATGTACTATATTCACACTTGGTTATCTCGTGTGTCTTCAATAAAGGTCAGTGTAATATCTTTCAGAGTTATTGTCTGAATCCCGATATACATGGTAAAAGGTACAACTTCCTTAATTTTGTCCATGAGTGTACTATGATTATCATGGCGTACTTGGGATAAGTACCACGTACCAACACAACCGTCACTTTTATATAGGACAGCTATTTGAATTCTTAGCGGGGGCACATTATAGAACTAGTATTTTTTAAGGGAGGGACTAAATGATCTTTCAGTTTTTTTTTTTCAATCGTGATGGTTCCACAATGGCGGAAGAGTCCGGAAGCATTCCTCCGCCAGGTTCCGGCACTCGGGCGGTTCCATTGCTCAAATTGCCCCTAAATACCGGGTGGGTGGCGGACATTGTGCTATTGTCTCCCCGGACAGCTTTGTCCACCTGCTCCAGCTCTTTTTATGCAAATTTATACGACGCTCCTGAGGTTCGCCTTTCCACTACTGCTGCTGTGCATTACAAATAGTTCTTACACCCCTTCCCACCTTAGAGTTTATAACTCCCCTATTCTGGTTTTATTTTTTTATGTTTTTTTTTTTCGAATGTTTATTGATGCAAATAATGTAGATTCTCTTCATTATGCAATTGTGTAATACTGATGATTCGCACCATCTATCGGAATATTATTATTTCAGATGAATATGTCTTAAGACTGATATGCCTAATCAATCAGGCTTCACCAAGATGATCAATATATAGCCATAGTTTGGTAGCAAGATGACTTAAACCATTTTGGTCTATTCATTGAGGATTTTCATGGGAAAATGATGAGGTGAATTCCTTTTGTATTCCTCAGCCGTATGAGGTAGACACAATAGTAGGTTCATCCAGCTTTAGAAACTGTTTCTATCATCAAAGGTAAATGGATGTCCTCCTCTATATTACGATGGGGTTGGCGACTCAGTTCTGGTAGGAAACATTATTTGAATCCTCACATAGCGTCATAGATTACAATATAACAAATTATAATGTACACTCTTGGACAATACGTAAGGAAGTGGAATGCCTTTGAAGTACCCAGTCGTCTTTTTTTTTTTAAGAAGACAGAGGCAATTTTGTTCACACATGGTTATCTCGTGTGTCTTCAATAAAGTTCACTGTAATATATTTCAGAGTTATTGTCACTTTTGATATACATAAATTCAATCCTCTCACAACTTTATGTTACTGAATTGAAACCTATATTTTTATTCACACACACACACAAAAACCTTTATTAGGGATCAAGCCCCATACAGGATTCTCCCAGTATAACAATGGTTTTACTTGAATATAAATCAAGTACTATATACAATTCAATATTAACATGAGCCCCAAAAAAAAAGGAAAACTATTTACACATGTTTCTCATCCTTCTCACAAAATTTGTATAAATATATTGCACTATGTCTAATTATGTCTTTTTATACACAATTAAATGCATCAATGGAAAAAAGGAAAACAACGAGTTTGATCTTGCAATGACTAACGGCTTGCTACAAGTGGACTAGAAACTAAGCAATGTAGTATAGCTAGCATGTGATTGTACTAGATGTTTATTTCTGTAACAAGTTGAGTCAATCTTCAATATTGATTCATTCATCATTGACATATCGATTATTGATTAAAGCTAAACATTACAATCTAGCCATGTTTACTGATAACCTGTAGACTTCTATTGTATGGATCAATAAACAAATAAATCTCTGATGATTGATGGGTTATTGTGTGTTTAAAGAGAAAGAATTGACTAAACTGCAGCTTTTTTAACCATTTTATTGGGGAGCTTTCGTATATCTACCCTTTCTCAAACTACAATCATATATTGAAATATTTTGTAGTCGCTAGTTAAACACATTTAGTTACAATTGAAGATATGATTACCATGGATACGATTTTATTGGAAAGCTTTCGGATCTACCCTTTCTCAAACTACAATCATACATTGAAATATTTTGTAGTCGCTAGTTGTACATTTAGTTCCGATTAGATATATGATTATCATGGATACGATTTTATTGGAAAGCTTTCGGATCTACCCTTTCTCAAACTACAATCATACATTGAAATATTTTGTAGTCGCTAGTTTAACATTTAAAAAGATTATAAAAACGAAGAGAAAATTATTTATTTTACTATACATGGGCTACGAGCTTTCGGGCAGCCTCGCCCTTCTACAGGTAAAGATACATGGTGGCAAAAGGCTTTATATAAGATTCCATTTTTAAAATATATTTACATATAAGAAGAATATAGGACGGTTAAAATATAATATAAGATAAGAAATATTTTGCAAATCTAAAACTATTGTATATGATATTTACAAATATGCTAATCATGTAATGTCATATGACAATCAATTGGCAAATTAGCAGATGGTTATACTATGAAAATATACAATGAAACCGGACAACGAATGTTCAACCCGCCATCAGCGGCCACATTGGTTTAATGGTTATTTAGGTTATTACATATGTCTTGGTATTGTGTAGGCAAATCTATGTGTCGGTTAATGCTGTTTGTTGATATGGATAATATGGCCTCTATGATCAGTCTTTGGTATTTATTGGAGATGTTATTGTATATGGTGGTGGGAGAAGTTAGATTGAATGAGTGGCCGGTGGTGTTAATATGATTGAAGATAAGCGACCTGTTGTCTCTGTTGGTAATGCATCTACCGTGCTCGGTCATCCTGATGGCCACGGACCTACCAGTCTCGCCTATGTAAGATGCACTGCAATCGTTACATGAGACTGAGTAGACCGAGCCACCAGAGGACCGAGCAACGGTAGATCTAGGTAATCTGGTGATAGGGTGTCTGAGGATGGCGCCGATGCTATTGCTATTAGTAAAGTGGGTGTTAATTCCGTGGGTTCTGAGGATGCGGGAGATGGCGACTGATTGGGTGGAAAAGGGAAGTATACAAATGTTTCTGGTGATTGCAGGGGGTCTAACGGAAGAAGGGTCAAATTTATACTTATGTATGAAATGGGGGGGGGTATTGGGACCGGGCCAACTGTTTAATGATTAGGGAAAATTCAATGGTTCTAAACAGTGGAAGGGAGCAGTGGGTGAACAATCTCTTGGTAAGAGTACGGACAGTATTTATTTTATGCGATAGGGGACATGAAGATTTGTAGTCTGTATAAAATGTGGGATTGTTAACCTTGTGGTATACGGTGGTGTGGTAATGAGAGGCAGTACGGATGACCAGTATATCAAGATACGGCAATACGGACCTGTTTTCCAATTCTAGGGTGAAAGAGATCTCGGGATGATAGGAGTTTAGAGAGTTTAAGATATTGATTTCTTGTCCGGTATCACATATGCAGAAGATATCATCAATATATCTCCGCCACATGTGAATGCCCGGTGCAATTTGCTGTTGGACCCAGTGGTCTATGTTGGCCATGACTATTTCTGCAAGTGGGGAGGATAGTGGGCTGCCCATGGGCGAGCCTCTGATTTGTTTGAACAACTGGTTGTTAAATGTGAAAGTAGTAAAGTCCAAACACAGCGAGGATAGTGCGATTATGGACTCTGCGGTACGGTGATCTACCTGGTTATCCTGTAAGAAACTAGTCAAGTGCCTAATGATAAGCTGGTGGGGGAGGGAAAGATACATGGCAACCACATCATAAGACACCATAACGGTGTTGGGGACAGGGCAGAGAGAGTTAATGGACTGCACGAATGAAGGGATATCCCTAATGGCAGAGGATTGTGGAATGGCCTTCACCCAAGGTGTGAGTAGGCCAGTCAGATATTTGGACAGCTTATAGGCAGGTGAAAGATGGTAGGCTATGATGGGGCGTAGGGGGATGCCAGGCTTATGGGTCTTAGGAAGACCATAGATATAGGGGGTATTATTAAGGTCGGAGGTGAAAGTGCTATATTGATCCGGTGTTATGTGACCCGATTTTTTCAAACGTAATAACCCCAATCTGAAAGATTTAGTTGAGGTAGATGCATCAGGCTGTGTAATGGGAACAAAAGTATTGCGGTCGCTGAGTATCTCCGTCATCTTGGAGGCATAGTCAGCCGTGTCCAAGACGACGGTCTGGGAACCCTTATCCGATCTGGTGATTATAATGTTATGGTTTCGCCTTAAGGTAGCCAGGGAGCGGTACTTACCAAGAGATTGGGACTGAGAAGGGGATTGGGACTGAGTAGGGGTGGGTTTCCGGAGGATATGGGCTATGGAACTCCGTATGTCATATTGGGCTGTGTGGGAAAGGGAGCTGATGGCGGGCTCAACACCAGAAATAATTCTAGGAATGTCAGGCGTTGTGGGAGGCCGGTACTTGAGGCCTAAGGAAAGAACCTCGGTCTGCGAAGGAGACAACACTGTAGATGACAGATTGAGGAGAGTGGGAACCGGTTGGTTGTCGGGGTGAAATTCCTCTGGGAAGCCATATTTGCTGATCCAAAAGGATAGCTTCTTGTATTGACGCCCTTTAATGATGCTGTCCTGCTGTCTGATGTCGGCGGTGAGGAGACCAAGGAGTTCAACCATATTGGATTGGGATATGAGATTGGTGACTTGGGAAATGACGCCTTTAATGGTCTTGGACAAGCAGCGTATTCGCGAATAACATCCCTGGGTTCTAGCCCATAGTAATTGGCGTTGGGATCGGAGGATAACCCTGTTCGAATGAGAATTTCCCACAGGATCTGCGACTCTGAGAGATGGGGGGATGAAACGGGCCCTTTGGCATATCTTGTTGAAGTTGAGGTGCAATCTCCATCTGGCCAGCTGCAGCGACTTTCGACACAGATGCGTTAGGAGGCGGATTACTTCAGGATTGAGGTTGGTAAATCGACGAATAGCGTTCAAGGATAGCTGTGCTTCAAGGCCAATTGCCATTGGATATTAGGAGCTAGAGCAAACGTAAAAGATTTTTAATTATAACTTGAATCATGAAAATTTCTCTTATAGAACTGTAAAAAGATTATAAAAACGAAGAGAAAATTATTTATTTTTACTATACATGGGCTACGAGCTTTCGGGCAGCCTCGCCCTTCTACAGGTAAAGATACATGGTGGCAAAAGGCTTTATATAAGATTCCATTTTTAAAATATATTTACATATAAGAAGAATATAGGACGGTTAAAATATAATATAAGATAAGAAATATTTTGCAAATCTAAAACTATTGTATATGATATTTACAAATATGCTAATCATGTAATGTCATATGACAATCAATTGGCAAATTAGCAGATGGTTATACTATGAAAATATACAATGAAACCGGACAACGAATGTTCAACCCGCCATCAGCGGCCACATTGGTTTAATGGTTATTTAGGTTATTACATATGTCTTGGTATTGTGTAGGCAAATCTATGTGTCGGTTAATGCTGTTTGTTGATATGGATAATATGGCCTCTATGATCAGTCTTTGGTATTTATTGGAGATGTTATTGTATATGGTGGTGGGAGAAGTTAGATTGAATGAGTGGCCGGTGGTGTTAATATGATTGAAGATAAGCGACCTGTTGTCTCTGTTGGTAATGCATCTACCGTGCTCGGTCATCCTGATGGCCACGGACCTACCAGTCTCGCCTATGTAAGATGCACTGCAATCGTTACATGAGACTGAGTAGACCGAGCCACCAGAGGACCGAGCAACGGTAGATCTAGGTAATCTGGTGATAGGGTGTCTGAGGATGGCGCCGATGCTATTGCTATTAGTAAAGTGGGTGTTAATTCCGTGGGTTCTGAGGATGCGGGAGATGGCGACTGATTGGGTGGAAAAGGGAAGTATACAAATGTTTCTGGTGATTGCAGGGGGTCTAACGGAAGAAGGGTCAAATTTATACTTATGTATGAAATGGGGGGGGGTATTGGGACCGGGCCAACTGTTTAATGATTAGGGAAAATTCAATGGTTCTAAACAGTGGAAGGGAGCAGTGGGTGAACAATCTCTTGGTAAGAGTACGGACAGTATTTATTTTATGCGATAGGGGACATGAAGATTTGTAGTCTGTATAAAATGTGGGATTGTTAACCTTGTGGTATACGGTGGTGTGGTAATGAGAGGCAGTACGGATGACCAGTATATCAAGATACGGCAATACGGACCTGTTTTCCAATTCTAGGGTGAAAGAGATCTCGGGATGATAGGAGTTTAGAGAGTTTAAGATATTGATTTCTTGTCCGGTATCACATATGCAGAAGATATCATCAATATATCTCCGCCACATGTGAATGCCCGGTGCAATTTGCTGTTGGACCCAGTGGTCTATGTTGGCCATGACTATTTCTGCAAGTGGGGAGGATAGTGGGCTGCCCATGGGCGAGCCTCTGATTTGTTTGAACAACTGGTTGTTAAATGTGAAAGTAGTAAAGTCCAAACACAGCGAGGATAGTGCGATTATGGACTCTGCGGTACGGTGATCTACCTGGTTATCCTGTAAGAAACTAGTCAAGTGCCTAATGATAAGCTGGTGGGGGAGGGAAAGATACATGGCAACCACATCATAAGACACCATAACGGTGTTGGGGACAGGGCAGAGAGAGTTAATGGACTGCACGAATGAAGGGATATCCCTAATGGCAGAGGATTGTGGAATGGCCTTCACCCAAGGTGTGAGTAGGCCAGTCAGATATTTGGACAGCTTATAGGCAGGTGAAAGATGGTAGGCTATGATGGGGCGTAGGGGGATGCCAGGCTTATGGGTCTTAGGAAGACCATAGATATAGGGGGTATTATTAAGGTCGGAGGTGAAAGTGCTATATTGATCCGGTGTTATGTGACCCGATTTTTTCAAACGTAATAACCCCAATCTGAAAGATTTAGTTGAGGTAGATGCATCAGGCTGTGTAATGGGAACAAAAGTATTGCGGTCGCTGAGTATCTCCGTCATCTTGGAGGCATAGTCAGCCGTGTCCAAGACGACGGTCTGGGAACCCTTATCCGATCTGGTGATTATAATGTTATGGTTTCGCCTTAAGGTAGCCAGGGAGCGGTACTTACCAAGAGATTGGGACTGAGAAGGGGATTGGGACTGAGTAGGGGTGGGTTTCCGGAGGATATGGGCTATGGAACTCCGTATGTCATATTGGGCTGTGTGGGAAAGGGAGCTGATGGCGGGCTCAACACCAGAAATAATTCTAGGAATGTCAGGCGTTGTGGGAGGCCGGTACTTGAGGCCTAAGGAAAGAACCTCGGTCTGCGAAGGAGACAACACTGTAGATGACAGATTGAGGAGAGTGGGAACCGGTTGGTTGTCGGGGTGAAATTCCTCTGGGAAGCCATATTTGCTGATCCAAAAGGATAGCTTCTTGTATTGACGCCCTTTAATGATGCTGTCCTGCTGTCTGATGTCGGCGGTGAGGAGACCAAGGAGTTCAACCATATTGGATTGGGATATGAGATTGGTGACTTGGGAAATGACGCCTTTAATGGTCTTGGACAAGCAGCGTATTCGCGAATAACATCCCTGGGTTCTAGCCCATAGTAATTGGCGTTGGGATCGGAGGATAACCCTGTTCGAATGAGAATTTCCCACAGGATCTGCGACTCTGAGAGATGGGGGGATGAAACGGGCCCTTTGGCATATCTTGTTGAAGTTGAGGTGCAATCTCCATCTGGCCAGCTGCAGCGACTTTCGACACAGATGCGTTAGGAGGCGGATTACTTCAGGATTGAGGTTGGTAAATCGACGAATAGCGTTCAAGGATAGCTGTGCTTCAAGGCCAATTGCCATTGGATATTAGGAGCTAGAGCAAACGTAAAAGATTTTTAATTATAACTTGAATCATGAAAATTTCTCTTATAGAACTGTAAAAAGATTATAAAAACGAAGAGAAAATTATTTATTTTTACTATACATGGGCTACGAGCTTTCGGGCAGCCTCGCCCTTCTACAGGTAAAGATACATGGTGGCAAAAGGCTTTATATAAGATTCCATTTTTAAAATATATTTACATATAAGAAGAATATAGGACGGTTAAAATATAATATAAGATAAGAAATATTTTGCAAATCTAAAACTATTGTATATGATATTTACAAATATGCTAATCATGTAATGTCATATGACAATCAATTGGCAAATTAGCAGATGGTTATACTATGAAAATATACAATGAAACCGGACAACGAATGTTCAACCCGCCATCAGCGGCCACATTGGTTTAATGGTTATTTAGGTTATTACATATGTCTTGGTATTGTGTAGGCAAATCTATGTGTCGGTTAATGCTGTTTGTTGATATGGATAATATGGCCTCTATGATCAGTCTTTGGTATTTATTGGAGATGTTATTGTATATGGTGGTGGGAGAAGTTAGATTGAATGAGTGGCCGGTGGTGTTAATATGATTGAAGATAAGCGACCTGTTGTCTCTGTTGGTAATGCATCTACCGTGCTCGGTCATCCTGATGGCCACGGACCTACCAGTCTCGCCTATGTAAGATGCACTGCAATCGTTACATGAGACTGAGTAGACCGAGCCACCAGAGGACCGAGCAACGGTAGATCTAGGTAATCTGGTGATAGGGTGTCTGAGGATGGCGCCGATGCTATTGCTATTAGTAAAGTGGGTGTTAATTCCGTGGGTTCTGAGGATGCGGGAGATGGCGACTGATTGGGTGGAAAAGGGAAGTATACAAATGTTTCTGGTGATTGCAGGGGGTCTAACGGAAGAAGGGTCAAATTTATACTTATGTATGAAATGGGGGGGGGTATTGGGACCGGGCCAACTGTTTAATGATTAGGGAAAATTCAATGGTTCTAAACAGTGGAAGGGAGCAGTGGGTGAACAATCTCTTGGTAAGAGTACGGACAGTATTTATTTTATGCGATAGGGGACATGAAGATTTGTAGTCTGTATAAAATGTGGGATTGTTAACCTTCCACTGTTTAGAACCATTGAATTTTCCCTAATCATTAAACAGTTGGCCCGGTCCCAATACCCCCCCCATTTCATACATAAGTATAAATTTGACCCTTCTTCCGTTAGACCCCCTGCAATCACCAGAAACATTTGTATACTTCCCTTTTCCACCCAATCAGTCGCCATCTCCCGCATCCTCAGAACCCACGGAATTAACACCCACTTTACTAATAGCAATAGCATCGGCGCCATCCTCAGACACCCTATCACCAGATTACCTAGATCTACCGTTGCTCGGTCCTCTGGTGGCTCGGTCTACTCAGTCTCATGTAACGATTGCAGTGCATCTTACATAGGCGAGACTGGTAGGTCCGTGGCCATCAGGATGACCGAGCACGGTAGATGCATTACCAACAGAGACAACAGGTCGCTTATCTTCAATCATATTAACACCACCGGCCACTCATTCAATCTAACTTCTCCCACCACCATATACAATAACATCTCCAATAAATACCAAAGACTGATCATAGAGGCCATATTATCCATATCAACAAACAGCATTAACCGACACATAGATTTGCCTACACAATACCAAGACATATGTAATAACCTAAATAACCATTAAACCAATGTGGCCGCTGATGGCGGGTTGAACATTCGTTGTCCGGTTTCATTGTATATTTTCATAGTATAACCATCTGCTAATTTGCCAATTGATTGTCATATGACATTACATGATTAGCATATTTGTAAATATCATATACAATAGTTTTAGATTTGCAAAATATTTCTTATCTTATATTATATTTTAACCGTCCTATATTCTTCTTATATGTAAATATATTTTAAAAATGGAATCTTATATAAAGCCTTTTGCCACCATGTATCTTTACCTGTAGAAGGGCGAGGCTGCCCGAAAGCTCGTAGCCCATGTATAGTAAAAATAAATAATTTTCTCTTCGTTTTTATAATCTTTTTACAGTTCTATAAGAGAAATTTTCATGATTCAAGTTATAATTAAAAATCTTTTACGTTTGCTCTAGCTCCTAATATCCAATGGCAATTGGCCTTGAAGCACAGCTATCCTTGAACGCTATTCGTCGATTTACCAACCTCAATCCTGAAGTAATCCGCCTCCTAACGCATCTGTGTCGAAAGTCGCTGCAGCTGGCCAGATGGAGATTGCACCTCAACTTCAACAAGATATGCCAAAGGGCCCGTTTCATCCCCCCATCTCTCAGAGTCGCAGATCCTGTGGGAAATTCTTATTCGAACAGGGTTATCCTCCGATCCCAACGCCAATTACTATGGGCTAGAACCCAGGGATGTTATTCGCGAATACGCTGCTTGTCCAAGACCATTAAAGGCGTCATTTCCCAAGTCACCAATCTCATATCCCAATCCAATATGGTTGAACTCCTTGGTCTCCTCACCGCCGACATCAGACAGCAGGACAGCATCATTAAAGGGCGTCAATACAAGAAGCTATCCTTTTGGATCAGCAAATATGGCTTCCCAGAGGAATTTCACCCCGACAACCAACCGGTTCCCACTCTCCTCAATCTGTCATCTACAGTGTTGTCTCCTTCGCAGACCGAGGTTCTTTCCTTAGGCCTCAAGTACCGGCCTCCCACAACGCCTGACATTCCTAGAATTATTTCTGGTGTTGAGCCCGCCATCAGCTCCCTTTCCCACACAGCCCAATATGACATACGGAGTTCCATAGCCCATATCCTCCGGAAACCCACCCCTACTCAGTCCCAATCCCCTTCTCAGTCCCAATCTCTTGGTAAGTACCGCTCCCTGGCTACCTTAAGGCGAAACCATAACATTATAATCACCAGATCGGATAAGGGTTCCCAGACCGTCGTCTTGGACACGGCTGACTATGCCTCCAAGATGACGGAGATACTCAGCGACCGCAATACTTTTGTTCCCATTACACAGCCTGATGCATCTACCTCAACTAAATCTTTCAGATTGGGGTTATTACGTTTGAAAAAATCGGGTCACATAACACCGGATCAATATAGCACTTTCACCTCCGACCTTAATAATACCCCCTATATCTATGGTCTTCCTAAGACCCATAAGCCTGGCATCCCCCTACGCCCCATCATAGCCTACCATCTTTCACCTGCCTATAAGCTGTCCAAATATCTGACTGGCCTACTCACACCTTGGGTGAAGGCCATTCCACAATCCTTTGCCATTAGGGATATCCCTTCATTCGTGCAGTCCATTAACTCTCTCTGCCCTGTCCCCAACACCGTTATGGTGTCTTATGATGTGGTTGCCATGTATCTTTCCCTCCCCCACCAGCTTATCATTAGGCACTTGACTAGTTTCTTACAGGATAACCAGGTAGATCACCGTACCGCAGAGTCCATAATCGCACTATCCTCGCTGTGTTTGGACTTTACTACTTTCACATTTAACAACCAGTTGTTCAAACAAATCAGAGGCTCGCCCATGGGCAGCCCACTATCCTCCCCACTTGCAGAAATAGTCATGGCCAACATAGACCACTGGGTCCAACAGCAAATTGCACCGGGCATTCACATGTGGCGGAGATATATTGATGATATCTTCTGCATATGTGATACCGGACAAGAAATCAATATCTTAAACTCTCTAAACTCCTATCATCCCGAGATCTCTTTCACCCTAGAATTGGAAAACAGGTCCGTATTGCCGTATCTTGATATACTGGTCATCCGTACTGCCTCTCATTACCACACCACCGTATACCACAAGGTTAACAATCCCACATTTTATACAGACTACAAATCTTCATGTCCCCTATCGCATAAAATAAATACTGTCCGTACTCTTACCAAGAGATTGTTCACCCACTGCTCCCTTCCACTGTTTAGAACCATTGAATTTTCCCTAATCATTAAACAGTTGGCCCGGTCCCAATACCCCCCCCATTTCATACATAAGTATAAATTTGACCCTTCTTCCGTTAGACCCCCTGCAATCACCAGAAACATTTGTATACTTCCCTTTTACACCCAATCAGTCGCCATCTCCCGCATCCTCAGAACCCACGGAATTAACACCCACTTTACTAATAGCAATAGCATCGGCGCCATCCTCAGACACCCTATCACCAGATTACCTAGATCTACCGTTGCTCGGTCCTCTGGTGGCTCGGTCTACTCAGTCTCATGTAACGATTGCAGTGCATCTTACATAGGCGAGACTGGTAGGTCCGTGGCCATCAGGATGACCGAGCACGGTAGATGCATTACCAACAGAGACAACAGGTCGCTTATCTTCAATCATATTAACACCACCGGCCACTCATTCAATCTAACTTCTCCCACCACCATATACAATAACATCTCCAATAAATACCAAAGACTGATCATAGAGGCCATATTATCCATATCAACAAACAGCATTAACCGACACATAGATTTGCCTACACAATACCAAGACATATGTAATAACCTAAATAACCATTAAACCAATGTGGCCGCTGATGGCGGGTTGAACATTCGTTGTCCGGTTTCATTGTATATTTTCATAGTATAACCATCTGCTAATTTGCCAATTGATTGTCATATGACATTACATGATTAGCATATTTGTAAATATCATATACAATAGTTTTAGATTTGCAAAATATTTCTTATCTTATATTATATTTTAACCGTCCTATATTCTTCTTATATGTAAATATATTTTAAAAATGGAATCTTATATAAAGCCTTTTGCCACCATGTATCTTTACCTGTAGAAGGGCGAGGCTGCCCGAAAGCTCGTAGCCCATGTATAGTAAAAATAAATAATTTTCTCTTCGTTTTTATAATCTTTTTACAGTTCTATAAGAGAAATTTTCATGATTCAAGTTATAGTTTAACATTTAGTTCCGATTAAGGATATGATTATCATGGATACGTATAATTGGAAAGCTTTCGGATATCTACCCTTTCTCAAACTACAATCATACATTGAAATATTTTGTAGTCGCTAGTTTAACATTTAGTTACAATTGAAGATATGATGACACCATGTGAACATGAAGGTAGTGGTGAAAAGACATGTGAATATGAATGTAGGTTTGAAAGAGATGTGATCACCATGTGAACATGAAGCTAGTGGCGAAAGGACATGTGAAAACCATGTGAATTTGAAGGTAGTGGTGAAAGGATGTGTATTTACCATTAGAACATCAAGTTAATGGTGAAAGGACATGTGAAAACCATGTGAATTTGATGGTATTGGTGAAAGTATGTGTATTTACCATTATAACATGAAGGTAATGGTGAAAGAACATGTGAAACCCATGTGAATTTGAAGGTAATGGTTAAAGAGGTGTGATTACCCTTAGAAAATGAAGGTAATGGTGAAAGGACATGTGATCACCATGTGAACATGATGCTGAAAGTTATGTGAAAACATTCGATAGTTTATTTTCTTAAACTAAAGAAGAATTTGAAGATTAAATATTAAAATAGAAATTTTAAAAGAGATTTGTAGAATTCAGACATGTTGAAGAATCGGACAATTAATCTTACATTGGAAATATTTCATGTTTGATTACCTACAGTGTTCATAGCCAGGTGTAAGTATATCCAGATGTAATAGTTAGGCTCTGAGAGCCATCTGTGGCCGGCTGTGGATAGATGTTTGATTATTCACTCAGTTGTTCGCCGCAGGGGACGGGGCGGGTTAATTGGGTTTGGGGTCGATAGGTGGAGCTGTCTTCGCTCCGAGCCATAATCTCTAAGTTGTCTCTTCCTTGTTCTGTCCTCCTTGTTCAGTCCGCCTTGTTCTTTCCCTTCTTGGTCTGTGCCACCTTGTTCTGTCCTCCTTGTTCCATCCCACCTTATTCTGTCTCACTTTTTTCTCTCTTTTCTTGTTCTGTTCACCCTGTTCTGTCCCACCTTGTTCTGTCCCACTTTGTTCTGTCCTCCTTGTTCAGTCCGCCTTGTTCTGTCCCTTCTTGGTCTGTGCCACCTTGTTCTGTCCTCCTTGTTCCATCTCACCTTATTCTGTCTCACCTTTTCTCTCTTTTCTTGTTCTGTTCTGTCCCACCTTGTTCTGTCCTCCTTGTTCAGTCCGCCTTGTTCTGTCCCTTCTTGGTCTGTGCCACCTTGTTCTGTCCTCCTTGTTCCATCCCACCTTATTCTGTCTCACCTTTTTTCTCTCTTTTCTTGTTCTGTTCTCCCTGTTCTGTCCCACTTTGTTCTGTCCTCCTTGTTCAGTCCGCCTTGTTCTGTCCCTTCTTGGTCTGTGCCACCTTGTTCTGTCCTCCTTGTTCCATCCCACCTTATTCTGTCTCACCTTTTTCTCTCTCTCTCCTTGTTCTGTTCTCCCTGTTCTGTCCCACCTTGTTCTGTCCCACTTTGTTCTGTCCTCCTTGTTCAGTCCGCCTTGTTCTGTCCCTTCTTGGGCTGTGCCACCTTGTTCTGTCCTCCTTGTTCCATCCCACCTTATTCTGTCTCACCTTTTTCTCTCTCTCCTTGTTCTGTTCTCCCTGTTCTGTCCCACCTTGTTCTGTCCCACTTTGTTCTGTCCTCCTTGTTCAGTCCGCCTTGTTCTGTCCCTTCTTGGGCTGTGCCACCTTGTTCTGTCCTCCTTGTTCCATCCCACCTTATTCTGTCTCACCTTTTTCTCTCTCTCCTTGTTCTGTTCTCCCTGTTCTGTCCCACCTTGTTCTGTCCCACCTTGTTCTGTCCCACTTTGTTCTGTCCTCCTTGTTCAGTCCGCCTTGTTCTGTCCCTTCTTGGGCTGTGCCACCTTGGTCTGTCCTCCTTGTTCCATCCCACCTTATTCTGTCTCACCTTTTTCTCTCTCTCCTTGTTCTGTTCTCCCTGTTCTGTCCTACTTTGTTCTTTCCCACCTTTTTCTGTTTAAAATGGTCGTTCTATGTTAGGTTCCACACAACCCTCACAGCTGTTACATCAAGTTAGCTTATGAAACGACATTTTTGTTGGGACAATTTCACCTACAAGCTCAGCACAGAATTCGAACTTTCCTCCTCCAAATCAAGCTATCAAAAGAAAGGTTAGGGAACTGTGATGAATGCTGAATTACCATAAGAGATTTGAATGATGAGGTAGGTGCACTATTAGAGTTGTAGTTGCTGAATAAGTTCAGCAGGAATTCTTATAATTTAAAAGAAGAAATATTTTAGCGTGCTAAAACAGTTTAGAATTTTGAGTCTTAACACCAGGTTTATATATATATGTTATATTGATATATTATTCTATTTAAAATTATATTTCATAGATCCAAATACTCTGTTAAATCGACCGCCAGAGGTCATGCTTCCCCTATAAAATCTCGTTGTTGTTCTTTCCCGTTGGCCGGCTCAAATCTTTTGTACATTATGTAAATAATATTTTGTTTTCCTTGTTCTATTCGCTTTAAGCCAGGCAGTACTTCTACCAAATTATGTTTTTATATATATCCTTTAGTTAAATTTAATTACTGATCAAAACTATTTATATTTTCAAGATTATTGACCACGACTGCATCGCCATTACCATAATCCTCAACAATCAAAAGACAACATCTAATCTCATTTTTTAAATTTATATAATATATATATATACAAGTATTATTACATATAATATTTTGAATCGAGACCCGCGCTGCATGCTCTATCTATTTGATTTCAGACTTTTATTAATCAACAACAACTCTTAAAATCTTATTCAACTTTTAACCCCGAAAAAGAACGACAGTGGATCATCGAAATGTCGAAAACTGAGTTGCATAAGGTTGATGTGTTTAACAACTCTATTGTATTTTTAGTTTTAGTTTCGGTTCTCATTAAGTTAAACGTAGTGTATGTATACCAGGAATGTACATCGATTGGGCAACAAGTTCAGTTGTTCAATCCACTTGAAATATGAAGCAACCAATCACAAGCCAATATAAATTTAATCCAATTGGTTTCTGACCAATGGAAGTTATCCATCAAGGGTCAGCTGCTACCTTCCCTCAAACATTGATTTTGGAACACCCCCTTAATAGCCCCATTTTTCTCCAAACGATCGTGTACTAACCAATCAAAATATTTTCTTTTTACACAAAAATAAAAAGCAACGCCATCTCTCGTTCAAATATGTTATCAAATGATATTGACAAACATTTGCACTTTTAACTTATTTCAGTTTTTTTAGTGTGAAGAATGTTGTTTTTAAAATTCAAAACTATTATAGACGCGAATGATTCTTTTTAAAATAAAACAATTTCTACTGTCCTTACTGCAATGAAAAAAATAAAGGGGGGGGGGGCTGGCTCATCAGTGGTGAACCCTCCCAGCGGTTTCGCCAGTTTAATGTTGTTTTTGTTCGTTAAGTAAACCGATCTCTCAAGCATTCTAATTGGACGAATGTGGCCGTGTTTGTATATAAGGAATGTATATATGAATGAATATAAATTGTCAATGTATTCATTTTCTCATATATTGATTTATATGTAGACATAAATTATCATCTTATTAAAATTGTATAGTAATTTTAATGGGCGCAAATATGAAAGATAAATGTTAAAAATAGCATATATATAATATATGTAAATTTGTTGTTTATCCTTGTTTACATATTAGCGACATTCAAATTTGAAGCATATATGTATATATTTGAATAAATTAAATATTTACCCATCTCCGTAAAACAGTATGATGTTGTTTATTTGATTGAAACAATACCTAAAAATTGTTTAGAATATTATATACACTCATGGAGACAGAACTTAAAGAAATTGTACCTTTCAGCATGTATATCGGGATTCAGACAATAACTCTGAAATATATTACAGTGACCTTTATTGAATACACACGAGATAACCAAATATGAACAAAATTGCCTCTTACTTCTTAGGAAAAAAAAAAAGACGACCAGCGATATCAAAGACTTTCCACTTCCTTAAGTTTAGTCCATGAATGTAAGACAGAAATATATTCGTTAACTATATAAATTTTGCATATCTCTGTGTGTGGTTATCATAACTTTATTACATCAGCTAAAGCCACGGTCAACTTTCCCATGTAAGCTAAAACACTGAGGTTAGCTAAACAATTTGTGAGTAAACTGCTTACTAAAAAAACACGGCGTCTCAAACTAACAAATTAGTTTTTAAGACATGCTAATTTAAAGAGTTGCATAATTTGGTCCAAATTAAAAAAAAAAAGAAAGTTATAAATTAGGCTTGGGGATCGTTCATTACAAATTCCACTTTTGTGTTTTGCTTTAAATTAATTAGCCTTAAAATCATAAATATTCATGGGCATTTTTATGGCAGTTCGTCTACCACTATATACCCTCCTTATGACCCTGTGTATATATGAGGATTTTATATCACGAGAATATATACGTTTTCTATACTCTATTTACATATATACAGCGTTTTATTAATACTATATTTATAATATATTGAAAACCCTTTAAACGCTGTGAAAATAAATAGTACAGATGTGATATTTCTTTTTGAAATTAAAGATACTTAGGCCAGTAAATCTTTTTATTACTTCGACGTTTCGACAAAAAATATTTTGTCTTCGTCAGGAGCAAGCAAAAATTAAAAGAACTATGAATGCCGGCCAAGCAGCCTCTATTTTTACGATAAATGTGATATGGTACTAGGATAAGGTTCATAAATTAAGAAACAAAAAAAGACATCTAGTTGATATTTATTCCGATAGATGGCGCAAGCCATCAGCAACTTTCAGTTGCACGATAAGTAGATGCCTTTTTGCTTTTCTTATTTTAGACGCATATTTTATTTTATTTTATTTCAACACGTGATATCCCGGCTAGGGATAATTGCGTCGATTTACATTTTTAAACAGAAACAGTTATAAACATATTATACAAAAAAAAGTAATTAAAAATAAAAAGAGAAACAATAATATATATTAGGAACCTGAACCTTTCAGGTTAGAAAGATAATCATAAATATATTTATAAAAATATTAAATCTATGATAATTCTCTCTGCTATTTACAAATTGATATAGATCTACAACATTTTCTGTTGTCTAACGGTGAAGAAGAGTGGGCATTCCAGCAGTAGCTTTATTGTAGCGTTGGTAGGGATCGGACTGGGGTCACAGGGATGCGAAGAGAACAGCCAGACAGCAGTAGGTGTCTCTAGTCCTGGAAATATGATTATTTTTTTAAATAAAACAATTTTCCACTTCCGCCTTATTTCAATGATAAATTAATAGGAGGGGCCTGGCTCATAAGTGGTGAATCTTCTATTTAAGTTAACATTGCAGTAAGGGCAGTAGAAAATTGTTTTATTTAAAAAATAAACATAAGCGTCCCCAAAATAGTTACAATTTCCTATAACAGATTGTGCACAGATGTATCATAATATATTTATAGGGGAAAGATTAATATTTAATTAATATGCTTCAAATTTGAATGTCGCTAATATGTAAACAAGGATAAACAACTAATTTACATATATTATATATATGCTATTTTTAACATTTTCTTTTATATTTGCGCCCATTAAAATTACTATACAATTTTAATAAGATTATAATTTATGTCTATATATAAATTGAATATATGAGAAAATGAATACATATTGACAATTTATATTCATTCATATATATATACATTTCTTATATACAAACACGGCCACATTCGTCCAATTAGTATGCCTAAATTTTTTTTATATGAAAAATAGACACTTCGACCAGTTGGAGTTTTTATATTTTCTCAATGTTTCGACAAAATTCTTTTATCTTAAAAAAACTCCAACTGGCCTAAGTGTCTATTTTTCATAGTATTTTGAATTCCGGCCAGGCAGCCTCTATCTTTAGGATTACTAAAATTGTTGTGTGGATTTAAGATTTCTGAGAATTTATAATCTTCCTCACACTATCTATACATTCAGGGTCATTTGACGAGGGGAATAAACCGTTGAATTTCCACAGTCACGATCCAGGTTCGAATCCCGTAGTGGTCACTTTTTTTTATTATGAATAAAAATAATGCTTCATTGGCTCCCAATATTTCTAAAAGTCTAACTCCACCAGTGAGTGCGAGTAACCAAACGGGGCTCTTGCACAATTGTAAATTCAAAAGTCGAACTGTTTTCTGCATAAGTATACATGTGGGGAACTTACAGTAAAAAGCAGTCGCTAACTACCTACCATGATTATCATGGCTACTTATACTTGTAATATATGCCGATATCTATACCCTTGTTCCATATTTTTTACAAAATATAAAAAAACCTCTCTACAAATATTCTTTCAGGCTTCTCAAATATCCTACGCCGTTCTCCTTTAGCATATATATCGGGATAACTCTGAAATATATTTGATACACCGTGAGCTTTATTGAAGATACACGAACAAGTGGCAACAATATTGCTTCTGTCTCCTTCAAAAAAAAAAAAATATATATATATATATGTTATATTAAAATATTTCATTTAAAATTGTTATATTAAAGTATTATTTTATTTAAAATTATATTTCATAGATTCAAATACTCTGCTAAATCGACCGCCAGAGGTCACTCTTCCCGTATAAAAACTCGTTGTTGTTTTACCCCGTTGGCCGGCTAAAAACTTTGTACATTATGTAAATAAGCTTTTCATTTTTTTTATTCTTACGCCTTAAGCCAGGCAGTACTTACTCAAATTATGTTTTGTATATATTTCTTGGCTCAAATAAAGGAATCTCTGATCAAGACTTTATATTTTTCAAGATTATTATTCAACCACGACTGCACCACCATAGCATAATCATCAAGATGATCCAAAACAACAGAAATCTTATCATTTTTTAAATATAATATAGACCTCTGTCGACTTCAAAGACTTTCCATTTCCTTAAGTTTTGTCTATGAGTGTATTTTTCACGATATAATGCTCCATCAATTTACATATTTGGGAGCAGTCGCTAACTACCCTCCTTGATTATCAAGGCCTGTACCACGTGTACTAGGGTTAAGCAGAAAAATAACATATTGGGGGGGGGGGGGCGTAAAATGATTATGATAATAATGATAAGAGAGTAATATAGATAACTTTCTATCATCATCAATACCACTATTTATTTGTAGCGCCGTGACCGTCATTGTATCAAGGATGGTCAAATAAGCACGCTGTAAGGATCTCTGTTTGACAATTAAAAAATGGTTTATTGACATCTAGTCAATGGTCAAAGAGAGAGTTTACAGAGTTTAAAATAGTAGAGAAAATATATACACCAGACGAGGCCTTGTCCGAAGGTACGTCTGGATCCTATCAGGAGCTTAGAATCGTCTTGAGTTCAGACATGCGAGTTATGGAATCCATGTCCCCAGTATGCTCGATGACTGTGTTGAGGAACTTGACAAGAATAATCTTGTGTTTAGGTAAGGTATCCGCGAGGAAACTCTCCCTAAGATGGGGGTACAGGACCGCATACGCGACATCATTAATGGTCGTTCCTCGGTCTTTATTTACCTTCGTGTATTCATGGAGAACAAGCAAATAACATACAGGGATTAAAGAACAACTTTATGATTACCATTATTATATTGTGATAATATAAAAGAACAAAAAGGAATTTCTTGTGTAGAACATTCCGCTAGATTTCGAACGACATCTTTCTTCAACGGGCATGAAGATAAACATAATACAGGGAGTATTATCCAACAGCCGCCGTCAAAAAAATGGGAACAAGACTTGACTGTCAACCAGCTGGGTTTCTTCCTGATTGGTCCATCTTCCCCCCCGGCCTACAGGTGGTGGACGGTTTCAGCCACGTCGTCGTGACAATATAATATATTATACTATATAATAATAATTAATATTAAATATATATATATATATATATATATTTTAATTATCCCTAGTACACGTGGTACAGGCCATGATAATCATGGTGGGTAGTTAGCGACTGCTTTTACTGTAAGCGCACCACATGTCTACACATGTGAAAAGCAGTTCGACTTTGCACTTACAAAGGTGCCAGATCCCCGTTTGGTTACTTGCACTCGCTGGTGGGGTTGGAATTTGCAAGAATCGGGGACCATTGAAGCATTTTGTTTAAATCAGAAAAAAATGTCCAATGCGGGAATCGAACCCGGGTCGTAGTGGTTGAAAACCAAACGGTTTAACCAGCCTTCCACCGACCCCCCATACCATATTAATCGAAAACATATTTTATTGGTCTTTTAGATATCTACAATAGTTAGCATTAAAACCTGAACACTTTTAATGGATTATTTTAATGGATCTGAAGCTTTCGGACTTATCTCTTCTTCAACAATGCGTTTGAAAACTAGTTGAACATGAGGCATCAGCACTTCAACTGTGTTTGGAAATGTAAACTATTTAAGCTTAGAAAAATGCTTCTTTTTTTAAATAGAGCATTTTTACTGTCTACTGCGTTGTTTAAATCTTGGAAGGGCCTGGCTCATTAGTGGTTACCCTCCCAGCGGTTTCGCCAGTTTAATCTACCATTAATTTCACCACTGATCTTTAAAGATTGCCGTAAGGGAAGAGTTTAAAATTGTTATATATTTTTAAAAGAAGTATTTATGTTACGTGCTAAAGTAGTTTTAAAGCATAATAGTTGTTGCAGTCTGGTAGTACAAAAATTGGTAAAATGGCGGTCATAGAAGTATACTACCGGTAAATATTTGTTTTTATTCGAATTAAGAAATAGTCCTGAACGTTCAACTTAGAAACTCTGATGACATTCAATCTGTAATAAGTTTAAGGTGACAAATTGACGGAGAAAAAGTTGGGGAAGATGAGCGGTCCAACCATATATCTTTGAAATTAATTACCTCAAAATTCCAAAGCTGTGAAGAAATATGGAGTTGGGACCACTCAATCCTTACTGACGCCATCGCTCTCCCAATTTTGGGGACTTTATATATATACTCATAGAGACAGAACTTAGGGAAGTTGTATCTTTACCATGTATATCGGGATTCAGACAATGAAAGATATTACAGTGACCTTTATTGAAGACACACGAGATAACCAAGTGTGAATATAGTACACTCATGGACAAAACTTAAGGAAGTTTTATCTTTTAGCATGTATATATCGGGATTCAGACAATAACTTTGAAAGATATTACAGTGACCTTTATTGAAGATACACGAGATAACCGATATACACTCATGGACAAAACTTAAGGAAGTTGTACCTTTTAACATGTATATCGGGATTCAGACAATGAAAGATATTACAGTGACCTTTATTGAAGACACACGAGATAACCAATATACACTCATGGACAAAACTTAAGGAAGTTGTACCTTTTAGCATGTATATCGGGATTATAACTCTGAAATATATTACAGTGACCTTTATTGAAGACACACGAGATAACCAATATACAGTCATGGACAAAACTTAAGGAAGTTGTACCTTTTAGCATGTATATCGGGATTATAACTCTGAAATATATTACAGTGACCTTTATTGAAGACACACGAGATAACCAATATACAGTCATGGACAAAACTTAAGGAAGTTGTACCTTTTAGCATGTATATCGGGATTATAACTCTGAAATATATTACAATGACCTTTATTGAAGATACACGAGATAACTAATATACACTCATATAGACAAAACTTGGGGAAGTTGCATCTTTTAACATGTATATCGGGATTCAGACAATAACTCTGAAAGATATTACAGTGACCTTTATTGAAGACACACGAGATAACCAAGTGTGAATATAGTACACTCATGAACAAAACCTAAGGAAGTTGTACCTTTTAGCATGTATATCGGGATTCAGACAATAACTCTGAAAGATATTACAGTGACCTTTATTGAAGACACACGAGATAACCAAGTGTGAATATAGTACACTCATAGACGAAACTTAAGGAAGTTGTACCTTTTAGCATGTATATCAGGATTCAGACAATGAAAGATATTACATTGACCTTTATTGAAGACATACGAGATAACCAAGTGTGAATATAGTACACTCATGGACAAAACTTAAGGAAGTTGTACCTTTTAACATGTATATCGGGATTAAGACAATAACTCTGAAAGATATTACAGTGACCTTTATTGAATACACACGCGATAACCAAGTGTGAATATAGTACACTCATGGATAAAAATTAAGGAAATTGTACCTTTCAGGATGTATATCGGGTATCAGACAATAACTCTGAAAGATATTACAGTGACCTTTATTGAAGACAACACGAGATAACAAAATGTGAACAAAAATTTCCTTTGTATGCTTTAAAAAATAGACGACCGGCGATATCAAAGGCTTTCCATATCCTTAAATTTTGTACATAAGTGTATATATCTCAGGACTTTTTCTTTAAAAATAAAAGAATAATTAGTTAACAATCAAAAGGTAAAAAGCTAACTTGATAAATAAGAGTTTGTTGTGAAAAATAGCATTAAGCTATTTAATCATTATTTCGGTCCTCAGTCAAATAAAAAAGAAAAGAATTCGTAGATAGAGAGACAGACGAGTCGACTTTTTTGTTTGTTTTAAGGAAAAGCGAATGAAGATAAATTAAAAGCAGAAGAAATCTTCCAAATATACTTTCGTCTGTATAAAAAAAACTAACTTCTTGGGGGACTTTGGTCATTGCAATTAATGATCATTTTCATGAAATTTCCTGGACTTGGTAATGGGATCTTTGAGAAATCGTACCAACAAATTACACCCTTGTGGATGCACAAAAAGATTAGTAATGTATAAAAAAGGGCAAACGGAAATTTAAGCCTATTAAACGTATAAAAGAAATCTCAAATGGTACTTTAAAAATGCCTTTATCTAAATAGTTATTTTTTTTTTTTGTTTTAAAAGGTAAGTGTATTTTTTTTTTTTTTGAAGAGGTGGGGGATGAAGTTTAGTCGTCTGCTGGTTAAATGGCAATTTTGGAAGAGTTCGTCTGCGACGTTTACAAATCATCCCATCTCCCTCTGGTGACTAATTAGGGAATAATTTGGCCTGGAGAAGTCGCGGGTCAAATTAGAGCGTGGAAAAGTTGGGTTTAATTGACGTGGATTTTTAGGAGTTTTAGAAAGTTTAGCAGATAGTTGTTGGGAATAATAAATTCTCTAAATACTAGGTCTCTCTGTGGAACTGAAGTCTTTTGGGAAGTTTACTGAGACAAGTTACCCATCCATAAATTATATCTAAGAATCATTGGGATATAACCTTTCCTAAATGTCGAGTTATGGGTATTTCATTTTTAAATTTATTTATCAATCAACCAGACGCAAAATCGAAATATTTGCACTTATTACAGAGGAAACAAAACAACAAACAAATTAACTCTTAGAATTACACATTTACAAATTTACATATATGAAAAATAGTACACAAATGAGATATTGTACTGGGATAAGGTGCATAAATTATGAAAAAAAAGGCATCTCCTTATCGTGCAACTGTAAGTTGCTGGAGAAATTTCGGAAATATTAAAAATCAACGAGAATAGTTGATATTTATTCCAATAGATGGCGCAAGCCATCAGAAACTTTCAGTTGCACGATAAGGAGATGCCTTTTTCAAAATTTACATGTATTAATTGACAGATTTGATAAAATTTATATAGACAAATTGGCTGATGTAAGAGAGTTAAACCATTTAGATCAAGGAACAAACGATGTCTCACTTCTGTAAAGTCCGGACAGTCGTAAATGAGGTGAAGAGCAGTGGGTATTCGGGGTAGAGAGAGAAGTATACATGATGACTATACCCTATATCCTAAATATCTTCAAGTTAACTAGGGTTGGAAATATGTATATATAATAAATAAACCATGTATATCGGGATTCAGACAATAACTCTGAAAGATATTACAGTGACCTTTATTGAAGATACACGAGATAACCAAGTGTGAATATAGTACACTCATGGACAAAACTTAAGGAAGTTGTACCTTTTAGCATGTATATCGGGATTCAAACAATAACTCTGAAAAATATTACAGTGACCTTTATTGAAGATACACGAGATAACCAAGTGTGAATATAGTACACTCAAAGACAAAACTTAAGGAAGTTGTACCTTTTAGCATGTATATCGGGATTCAAACAATAACTCTGAAAAATATTACAGTGACCTTTATTGAAGACACACGAGATAACCAAGTGTGAATATAGTACACTCATGGACAAAACTTAAGGAAGTTGTACCTTTTAGCATGTATATCGGGATTCAAACAATAACTCTGAAAAATATTACAGTGACCTTTATTGAAGACACACGAGATAACCAAGTGTGAATATAATACACTCATGGACAAAACTTAAGGAAGTTGTACCTTTTAGCATGTATATCGGGATTCAAACAATAACTCTGAAAAATATTACAGTGACCTTTATTGAAGATACACGAGATAACCAAGTGTGAATATAGTACACTCAAAGACAAAACTTAAGGAAGTTGTACCTTTTAGCATGTATATCGGGATTCAAACAATAACTCTGAAAAATATTACAGTGACCTTTATTGAAGACACACGAGATAACCAAGTGTGAATATAGTACACTCATGGACAAAACTTAAGGAAGTTGTACCTTTTAGCATGTATATCGGGATTCAAACAATAACTCTGAAAAATATTACAGTGACCTTTATTGAAGACACACGAGATAACCAAGTGTGAATATAATACACTCATGGACAAAACTTAAGGAAGTTGTACCTTTTAGCATGTATATCGGGATTCAAACAATAACTCTGAAAAATATTACAGTGACCTTTATTGAAGACACACGAGATAACCAAGTGTGAATATAGTACACTCATGGACAAAACTTAAGGAAGTTGTACCTTTTAGCATGTATATCGGGATTCAGACAATAACTCTGAAATATATTACAGTGACCTTTATTGAAGATACACGAGATAACCAAGTGTGAGTATAGTACACTCATGGACAAAACTTAAGTAAGTTGTACCTTTTAGCATGTATATCGGGATTCAGACAATATCTCTGAAAAATATTACAGTGACCTTTATTGAAGACACACGAGATAACCAAGTGTGAGTATAGTACACTCATGGACAAAACTTAAGGAAGTTGTACCTTTTACCATGTATACCGGGATTCAGACAATAACTCTGAAAGATATTACAGTGACCTTTATTGAAGACACACGAGATAACCAAGTGTGAATATAGTACACTCATGGACAAAACTTAAGGAAGTTGTAGCTTTTAGCATGTATATCGGGATTCAAACAATAACTCTGAAAGATATTACAGTGACCTTTATTGAAGACACACGAGATAACCAAGTGTGAATATAGTACAGCCATGGACAAAACTTAAGGAAGTTGTAGCTTTTAGCATGTATATCGGGATTCAGACAATAACTCTGAAAGATATTACAGTGACCTTTATTGAAGACACACGAGATAACCAAGTGTGAATATAGTACACTCATGGACAAAACTTAAGGAAGTTGTACCTTTTAGCATGTATATCGGGATTCAGACAATAACTCTGAAAGATATTACAGTGACCTTTATTGAATACACACGAGATAACCAAGTGTGAATATAGTGCACTCATGGACAAAACTTAAGGAAGTTGTACCTTTTAGCATGTATATCGGGATTCAGACAATAACTCTGAAAGATATTACAGTGACCTTTATTAAAGACACACGAGATAACCAAGTGTGAATATAGTACACTCATGGACAAAACTTAAGGAAGTTGTACCTTTTAGCATGTATATCGGGATTCAGACAATAACTCTGAAAGATATTACAGTGACCTTTATTGAATACACACGAGATAACCAAGTTTGAATATAGTGCACTCATGGACAAAACTTAAGGAAGTTGTGCCTTTTACCATGTATACCGGGATTCAGACAATAACTCTGAAAGATATTACAGTGACCTTTATTGAAGACATACGAGATAACCAAGTGTGAATATAGTACACTCATGGACAAAACTTAAGGAAGTTGTACCTTTTACCATGTATACCGGGATTCAGACAATAACTCTGAAAGATATTACAGTGACCTTTATTGAAGACATACGAGATAACCAAGTGTGAATATAGTACACTCATGGACAAAACTTAAGGAAGTTGTACCTTTTAGCATGTATATCGGGATTCAAACAATAACTCTGAAAGATATTACAGTGACCTTTATTGAAGACACACGAGATAACCAAGTGTGAATATAGTACACTCATGGACAAAACTTAAGGAAGTTGTACCTTTTAGCATGTATATCGGGATTCAGACAATAACTCTGAAAGATATTACAGTGACCTTTATTGAAGACACACGAGATAACCAAGTGTGAATATAGTGCACTCATGGACAAAACTTAAGGAAGTTGTACCTTTTAGCATGTATATCGGGATTCAGACAATAACTCTGAAAGATATTACAGTGACCTTTATTGAAGACACACGAGATAACCAAGTGTGAATATAGTACACTCATGGACAAAACTTAAGGAAGTTGTACCTTTTAGCATGTATATCGGGATTCAGACAATAACTCTGAAAGATATTACAGTGACCTTTATTGAATACACGACGAGATAACCAAGTGTGAATATAGTGCACTCATGGACAAAACTTAAGGAAGTTGTACCTTTTAGCATGTATATCGGGATTCAGACAATAACTCTGAAAGATATTACAGTGACCTTTATTGAAGACACACGAGATAACCAAGTGTGAATATAGTACACTCATGGACAAAACTTAAGGAAGTTGTACCTTTTACCATGTATATCGGGATTCAGACAATAACTCTGAAAGATATTACAGTGACCTTTATTGAAGACACACGAGATAACCAAGTGTGAATATAGTACACTCATGGACAAAACTTAAGGAAGTTGTACCTTTTAGCATGTATATCGGGATTCAGACAATAACTCTGAAAGATATTACAGTGACCTTTATTGAAGACACACGAGATAACCAAGTGTGAATATAGTACACTCATGGACAAAACTTAAGGAAGTTGTACCTTTTACCATGTATATCGGGATTCAGACAATAACTCTGAAAGATATTACAGTGACCTTTATTGAAGACACACGAGATAACCAAGTGTGAATATAGTACACTCATGGACAAAACTTAAGGAAGTTGTACCTTTTACCATGTATATCGGGATTCAGACAATAACTCTGAAAGATATTACAGTGACCTTTATTGAAGACACACGAGATAACCAAGTGTGAATATAGTACACTCATGGACAAAACTTAAGGAAGTTGTACCTTTTAGCATGTATATCGGGATTCAGACAATAACTCTGAAAGATATTACAGTGACCTTTATTGAAGACACACGAGATAACCAAGTGTGAATATAGTACACTCATGGACAAAACTTAAGGAAGTTGTACCTTTTAGCATGTATATCGGGATTCAGACAATAACTCTGAAAGATATTACAGTGACCTTTATTGAAGACACACGAGATAACCAAGTGTGAATATAGTACACTCATGGACAAAACTTAAGGAAGTTGTACCTTTTAGCATGTATATCGGGATTCAGACAATAACTCTGAAAGATATTACAGTGACCTTTATTGAAGACACACGAGATAACCAAGTGTGAATATAGTACACTCATGGACAAAACTTAAGGAAGTTGTACCTTTTAGCATGTATATCGGGATTCAGACAATAACTCTGAAAGATATTACAGTGACCTTTATTGAAGACACACGAGATAACCAAGTGTGAATATAGTACACTCATGGACAAAACTTAAGGAAGTTGTACCTTTTAGCATGTATATCGGGATTCAGACAATAACTCTGAAATATATTACAGTGACCTTTATTGAAGACACACGAGATAACCAAGTGTGAATATAGTACACTCATGGACAAAACTTAAGGAAGTTGTACCTTTTAGCATGTATATCGGGATTCAGACAATAACTCTGAAAAATATTACAGTGACCTTTATTGAAGACACACGAGATAACCAAGTGTGAGTATAGTACACTCATGGACAAAACTTAAGGAAGTTGTACCTTTTACCATGTATATCGGGATTCAGACAATAACTCTGAAAGATATTACAGTGACCTTTATTGAAGACACACGAGATAACCAAGTGTGAATATAGTACACTCATGGACAAAACTTAAGGAAGTTGTAGCTTTTAGCATGTATATCGGGATTCAGACAATAACTCTGAAAGATATTACAGTGACCTTTATTGAAGACACACGAGATAACCAAGTGTGAATATAGTACACTCATGGACAAAACTTAAGGAAGTTGTACCTTTTAGCATGTATATCGGGATTCAGACAATAACTCTGAAAGATATTACAGTGACCTTTATTGAAGACACACGAGATAACCAAGTGTGAATATAGTACACTCATGGACAAAACTTAAGGAAGTTGTACCTTTTAGCATGTATATCGGGATTCAGACAATAACTCTGAAAGATATTACAGTGACCTTTATTGAAGACACACGAGATAACCAAGTGTGAATATAGTACACTCATGGACAAAACTTAAGGAAGTTGTACCTTTTAGCATGTATATCGGGATTCAGACAATAACTCTGAAAGATATTACAGTGACCTTTATTGAAGACACACGAGATAACCAAGTGTGAATATAGTACACTCATGGACAAAACTTAAGGAAGTTGTACCTTTTAGCATGTATATCGGGATTCAGACAATAACTCTGAAAGATATTACAGTGACCTTTATTGAAGACACACGAGATAACCAAGTGTGAATATAGTGCACTCATGGACAAAACTTAAGGAAGTTGTACCTTTTAGCATGTATATCGGGATTCAGACAATAACTCTGAAAGATATTACAGTGACCTTTATTGAAGACACACGAGATAACCAAGTGTGAATATAGTACACTCATGGACAAAACTTAAGGAAGTTGTACCTTTTAGCATGTATATCGGGATTCAGACAATAACTCTGAAAGATATTACAGTGACCTTTATTGAAGACACACGAGATAACCAAGTGTGAATATAGTACACTCATGGACAAAACTTAAGGAAGTTGTACCTTTTAGCATGTATATCGGGATTCAGACAATAACTCTGAAAGATATTACAGTGACCTTTATTGAAGACACACGAGATAACCAAGTGTGAATATAGTACACTCATGGACAAAACTTAAGGAAGTTGTACCTTTTAGCATGTATATCGGGATTCAGACAATAACTCTGAAAGATATTACAGTGACCTTTATTGAAGACAGACGAGATACCCAAGTGTGAATATAGTGCACTCATGGACAAAACTTAAGGAAGTTGTACCTTTTAGCATGTATACCGGGATTCAGACAATAACTCTGAAAGATATTACAGTGACCTTTATTGAAGACATACGAGATAACCAAGTGTGAATATAGTACACTCATGGACAAAACTTAAGGAAGTTGTACCTTTTACCATGTATACCGGGACTCAGACAATAACTCTGAAAAATATTACAGTGACCTTTATTGAAGACACACGAGATAACCAAGTGTGAATATAGTACACTCATGGACAAAACTTAAGGAAGTTGTACCTTTTAGCATGTAAATCGGGATTCAGACAATAACTCTGAAAGATATTACAGTGACCTTTATTGAATACACACGAGATAACCAAGTGTGAATATAGTGCACTCATGGACAAAACTTAAGGAAGTTGTACCTTTTACCATGTATACGGGATTCAGACAATAACTCTGAAAGATATTACAGTGACCTTTATTGAAGACATACGAGATAACCAAGTGTGAATATAGTACACTCATGGACAAAACTTAAGGAAGTTGTACCTTTTACCATGTATACCGGGATTCAGACAATAACTCTGAAAGATATTACAGTGACCTTTATTGAAGACATACGAGATAACCAAGTGTGAATATAGTACACTCATGGACAAAACTTAAGGAAGTTGTACCTTTTACCATGTATACCGGGATTCAGACAATAACTCTGAAAGATATTACAGTGACCTTTATTGAAGACATACGAGATAACCAAGTGTGAATATAGTACACTCATGGACAAAACTTAAGGAAGTTGTACCTTTTAGCATGTATATCGGGATTCAGACAATAACTCTGAAAGAAATTACAGTGACCTTTATTGAAGACACACGAGATAACCAAGTGTGAATATAGTACACTCATGGACAAAACTTAAGGAAGTTGTACCTTTTAGCATGTATATCGGGATTCAGACAATAACTCTGAAAGATATTACAGTGACCTTTATTGAATACACACGAGATAACCAAGTGTGAATATAGTGCACTCATGGACAAAACTTAAGGAAGTTGTACCTTTTAGCATGTATATCGGGATTCAGACAATAACTCTGAAAGATATTACAGTGACCTTTATTGAAGACACACGAGATAACCAAGTGTGAATATAGTACACTCATGGACAAAACTTAAGGAAGTTGTACCTTTTAGCATGTATATCGGGATTCAGACAATAACTCTGAAAGATATTACAGTGACCTTTATTGAATACAGACGAGATACCCAAGTGTGAATATAGTGCACTCATGGACAAAACTTAAGGAAGTTGTACCTTTTACCATGTATACCGGGATTCAGACAATAACTCTGAAAGATATTACAGTGACCTTTATTGAAGACATACGAGATAACCAAGTGTGAATATAGTACACTCATGGACAAAACTTAAGGAAGTTGTACCTTTTACCATGTATACCGGGACTCAGACAATAACTCTGAAAAATATTACAGTGACCTTTATTGAAGACACACGAGATAACCAAGTGTGAATATAGTACACTCATGGACAAAACTTAAGGAAGTTGTACCTTTTAGCATGTAAATCGGGATTCAGACAATAACTCTGAAAGATATTACAGTGACCTTTATTGAATACACACGAGATAACCAAGTGTGAATATAGTGCACTCATGGACAAAACTTAAGGAAGTTGTACCTTTTACCATGTATACCGGGATTCAGACAATAACTCTGAAAGATATTACAGTGACCTTTATTGAAGACATACGAGATAACCAAGTGTGAATATAGTACACTCATGGACAAAACTTAAGGAAGTTGTACCTTTTACCATGTATACCGGGATTCAGACAATAACTCTGAAAGATATTACAGTGACCTTTATTGAAGATACACGAGATAACCAAGTGTGAATATAGTACACTCATGGACAAAACTTAAGGAAGTTGTACCTTTTAGCATGTATATCGGGATTCAAACAATAACTCTGAAAAATATTACAGTGACCTTTATTGAAGATACACGAGATAACCAAGTGTGAATATAGTACACTCAATGACAAAACTTAAGGAAGTTGTACCTTTTAGCATGTATATCGGGATTCAAACAATAACTCTGAAAAATATTACAGTGACCTTTATTGAAGACACACGAGATAACCAAGTGTGAATATAGTACACTCATGGACAAAACTTAAGGAAGTTGTACCTTTTAGCATGTATATCGGGATTCAGACAATAACTCTGAAAAATATTACAGTGACCTTTATTGAAGACACACGAGATAACCAAGTGTGAATATAGTACACTCATGGACAAAACTTAAGGAAGTTGTACCTTTTAGCATGTATATCGGGATTCAGACAATAACTCTGAAATATATTACAGTGACCTTTATTGAAGACACACGAGATAACCAAGTGTGAATATAGTACACTCATGGACAAAACTTAAGGAAGTTGTACCTTTTAGCATGTATATCGGGATTCAGACAATAACTCTGAAAGATATTACAGTGACCTTTATTGAAGACACACGAGATAACCAAGTGTGAATATAGTACACTCATGGACAAAACTTAAGGAAGTTGTACCTTTTAGCATGTATATCGGGATTCAGACAATAACTCTGAAAGATATTACAGTGACCTTTATTGAATACAGACGAGATACCCAAGTGTGAATATAGTGCACTCATGGACAAAACTTAAGGAAGTTGTACCTTTTACCATGTATACCGGGATTCAGACAATAACTCTGAAAGATATTACAGTGACCTTTATTGAAGACATACGAGATAACCAAGTGTGAATATAGTACACTCATGGACAAAACTTAAGGAAGTTGTACCTTTTAGCATGTATATCGGGATTCAAACAATAACTCTGAAAAATATTACAGTGACCTTTATTGAAGATACACGAGATAACCAAGTGTGAATATAGTACACTCAAAGACAAAACTTAAGGAAGTTGTACCTTTTAGCATGTATATCGGGATTCAAACAATAACTCTGAAAAATATTACAGTGACCTTTATTGAAGACACACGAGATAACCAAGTGTGAATATAGTACACTCATGGACAAAACTTAAGGAAGTTGTACCTTTTATCATGTATATCGGGATTCAAACAATAACTCTGAAAAATATTACAGTGACCTTTATTGAAGACACACGAGATAACCAAGTGTGAATATAATACACTCATGGACAAAACTTAAGGAAGTTGTACCTTTTAGCATGTATATCGGGATTCAAACAATAACTCTGAAAAATATTACAGTGACCTTTATTGAAGACACACGAGATAACCAAGTGTGAATATAGTACACTCATGGACAAAACTTAAGGAAGTTGTACCTTTTAGCATGTATATCGGGATTCAGACAATAACTCTGAAATATATTACAGTGACCTTTATTGAAGATACACGAGATAACCAAGTGTGAGTATAGTACACTCATGGACAAAACTTAAGTAAGTTGTACCTTTTAGCATGTATATCGGGATTCAGACAATATCTCTGAAAATATTACAGTGACCTTTATTGAAGACACACGAGATAACCAAGTGTGAGTATAGTACACTCATGGACAAAACTTAAGGAAGTTGTACCTTTTACCATGTATACCGGGATTCAGACAATAACTCTGAAAGATATTACAGTGACCTTTATTGAAGACACACGAGATAACCAAGTGTGAATATAGTACACTCATGGACAAAACTTAAGGAAGTTGTAGCTTTTAGCATGTATATCGGGATTCAAACAATAACTCTGAAAGATATTACAGTGACCTTTATTGAAGACACACGAGATAACCAAGTGTGAATATAGTACAGCTCATGGACAAAACTTAAGGAAGTTGTAGCTTTTAGCATGTATATCGGGATTCAGACAATAACTCTGAAAGATATTACAGTGACCTTTATTGAAGACACACGAGATAACCAAGTGTGAATATAGTACACTCATGGACAAAACTTAAGGAAGTTGTACCTTTTAGCATGTATATCGGGATTCAGACAATAACTCTGAAAGATATTACAGTGACCTTTATTGAATACACACGAGATAACCAAGTGTGAATATAGTGCACTCATGGACAAAACTTAAGGAAGTTGTACCTTTTAGCATGTATATCGGGATTCAGACAATAACTCTGAAAGATATTACAGTGACCTTTATTAAAGACACACGAGATAACCAAGTGTGAATATAGTACACTCATGGACAAAACTTAAGGAAGTTGTACCTTTTAGCATGTATATCGGGATTCAGACAATAACTCTGAAAGATATTACAGTGACCTTTATTGAATACACACGAGATAACCAAGTTTGAATATAGTGCACTCATGGACAAAACTTAAGGAAGTTGTGCCTTTTACCATGTATATCGGGATTCAGACAATAACTCTGAAAGATATTACAGTGACCTTTATTGAAGACATACGAGATAACCAAGTGTGAATATAGTACACTCATGGACAAAACTTAAGGAAGTTGTACCTTTTACCATGTATATCGGGATTCAGACAATAACTCTGAAAGATATTACAGTGACCTTTATTGAAGACATACGAGATAACCAAGTGTGAATATAGTACACTCATGGACAAAACTTAAGGAAGTTGTACCTTTTAGCATGTATATCGGGATTCAAACAATAACTCTGAAAGAAATTACAGTGACCTTTATTGAAGACACACGAGATAACCAAGTGTGAATATAGTACACTCATGGACAAAACTTAAGGAAGTTGTACCTTTTAGCATGTATATCGGGATTCAGACAATAACTCTGAAAGATATTACAGTGACCTTTATTGAATACACACGAGATAACCAAGTGTGAATATAGTGCACTCATGGACAAAACTTAAGGAAGTTGTACCTTTTAGCATGTATATCGGGATTCAGACAATAACTCTGAAAGATATTACAGTGACCTTTATTGAAGACACACGAGATAACCAAGTGTGAATATAGTACACTCATGGACAAAACTTAAGGAAGTTGTACCTTTTAGCATGTATATCGGGATTCAGACAATAACTCTGAAAGATATTACAGTGACCTTTATTGAATACAGACGAGATACCCAAGTGTGAATATAGTGCACTCATGGACAAAACTTAAGGAAGTTGTACCTTTTACCATGTATACCGGGATTCAGACAATAACTCTGAAAGATATTACAGTGACCTTTATTGAAGACATACGAGATAACCAAGTGTGAATATAGTACACTCATGGACAAAACTTAAGGAAGTTGTACCTTTTACCATGTATATCGGGACTCAGACAATAACTCTGAAAAATATTACAGTGACCTTTATTGAAGACACACGAGATAACCAAGTGTGAATATAGTACACTCATGGACAAAACTTAAGGAAGTTGTACCTTTTAGCATGTAAATCGGGATTCAGACAATAACTCTGAAAGATATTACAGTGACCTTTATTGAATACACACGAGATAACCAAGTGTGAATATAGTGCACTCATGGACAAAACTTAAGGAAGTTGTACCTTTTACCATGTATATCGGGATTCAGACAATAACTCTGAAAGATATTACAGTGACCTTTATTGAAGACATACGAGATAACCAAGTGTGAATATAGTACACTCATGGACAAAACTTAAGGAAGTTGTACCTTTTACCATGTATACCGGGATTCAGACAATAACTCTGAAAGATATTACAGTGACCTTTATTGAAGATACACGAGATAACCAAGTGTGAATATAGTACACTCATGGACAAAACTTAAGGAAGTTGTACCTTTTAGCATGTATATCGGGATTCAAACAATAACTCTGAAAAATATTACAGTGACCTTTATTGAAGATACACGAGATAACCAAGTGTGAATATAGTACACTCAAAGACAAAACTTAAGGAAGTTGTACCTTTTAGCATGTATATCGGGATTCAAACAATAACTCTGAAAAATATTACAGTGACCTTTATTGAAGACACACGAGATAACCAAGTGTGAATATAGTACACTCATGGACAAAACTTAAGGAAGTTGTACCTTTTAGCATGTATATCGGGATTCAAACAATAACTCTGAAAAATATTACAGTGACCTTTATTGAAGACACACGAGATAACCAAGTGTGAATATAATACACTCATGGACAAAACTTAAGGAAGTTGTACCTTTTAGCATGTATATCGGGATTCAAACAATAACTCTGAAAAATATTACAGTGACCTTTATTGAAGACACACGAGATAACCAAGTGTGAATATAGTACACTCATGGACAAAACTTAAGGAAGTTGTACCTTTTAGCATGTATATCGGGATTCAGACAATAACTCTGAAATATATTACAGTGACCTTTATTGAAGATACACGAGATAACCAAGTGTGAGTATAGTACACTCATGGACAAAACTTAAGTAAGTTGTACCTTTTAGCATGTATATCGGGATTCAGACAATATCTCTGAAAAATATTACAGTGACCTTTATTGAAGACACACGAGATAACCAAGTGTGAGTATAGTACACTCATGGACAAAACTTAAGGAAGTTGTACCTTTTACCATGTATACCGGGATTCAGACAATAACTCTGAAAGATATTACAGTGACCTTTATTGAAGACACACGAGATAACCAAGTGTGAATATAGTACACTCATGGACAAAACTTAAGGAAGTTGTAGCTTTTAGCATGTATATCGGGATTCAAACAATAACTCTGAAAGATATTACAGTGACCTTTATTGAAGACACACGAGATAACCAAGTGTGAATATAGTACAGCCATGGACAAAACTTAAGGAAGTTGTAGCTTTTAGCATGTATATCGGGATTCAGACAATAACTCTGAAAGATATTACAGTGACCTTTATTGAAGACACACGAGATAACCAAGTGTGAATATAGTACACTCATGGACAAAACTTAAGGAAGTTGTACCTTTTAGCATGTATATCGGGATTCAAACAATAACTCTGAAAGAAATTACAGTGACCTTTATTGAAGACACACGAGATAACCAAGTGTGAATATAGTACACTCATGGACAAAACTTAAGGAAGTTGTACCTTTTAGCATGTATATCGGGATTCAAACAATAACTCTGAAAGAAATTACAGTGACCTTTATTGAAGACACACGAGATAACCAAGTGTGAATATAGTACACTCATGGACAAAACTTAAGGAAGTTGTACCTTTTAGCATGTATATCGGGATTCAGACAATAACTCTGAAAGATATTACAGTGACCTTTATTGAAGACACACGAGATAACCAAGTGTGAATATAGTGCACTCATGGACAAAACTTAAGGAAGTTGTACCTTTTAGCATGTATATCGGGATTCAGACAATAACTCTGAAAGATATTACAGTGACCTTTATTGAAGACACACGAGATAACCAAGTGTGAATATAGTACACTCATGGACAAAACTTAAGGAAGTTGTACCTTTTAGCATGTATATCGGGATTCAGACAATAACTCTGAAAGATATTACAGTGACCTTTATTGAATACAGACGAGATACCCAAGTGTGAATATAGTGCACTCATGGACAAAACTTAAGGAAGTTGTACCTTTTACCATGTATACCGGGACTCAGACAATAACTCTGAAAAATATTACAGTGACCTTTATTGAAGACACAAGAGATAACCAAGTGTGAATATAGTACACTCATGGACAAAACTTAAGGAAGTTGTACCTTTTAGCATGTAAATCGGGATTCAGACAATAACTCTGAAAGATATTACAGTGACCTTTATTGAATACACACGAGATAACCAAGTGTGAATATAGTGCACTCATGGACAAAACTTAAGGAAGTTGTACCTTTTACCATGTATACCGGGATTCAGACAATAACTCTGAAAGATATTACAGTGACCTTTATTGAAGACATACGAGATAACCAAGTGTGAATATAGTACACTCATGGACAAAACTTAAGGAAGTTGTACCTTTTACCATGTATACCGGGATTCAGACAATAACTCTGAAAGATATTACAGTGACCTTTATTGAAGACACACGAGATAACCAAGTGTGAATATAGTACACTCATGGACAAAACTTAAGGAAGTTGTACCTTTTAGCATGTATATCGGGATTCAGACAATAACTCTGAAAGATATTACAGTGACCTTTATTGAATACACACGAGATAACCAAGTGTGAATATAGTGCACTCATGGACAAAACTTAAGGAAGTTGTACCTTTTAGCATGTATATCGGGATTCAGACAATAACTCTGAAAGATATTACAGTGACCTTTATTGAAGACACACGAGATAACCAAGTTTGAATATAGTACACTCATGGACAAAACTTAAGGAAGTTGTACCTTTTAGCATGTATATCGGGATTCAGACAATAACTCTGAAAGATATTACAGTGACCTTTATTGAATACACACGAGATAACCAAGTGTGAATATAGTGCACTCATGGACAAAACTTAAGGAAGTTGTACCTTTTACCATGTATACCGGGATTCAGACAATAACTCTGAAAGATATTACAGTGACCTTTATTGAAGACATACGAGATAACCAAGTGTGAATATAGTACACTCATGGACAAAACTTAAGGAAGTTGTACCTTTTACCATGTATATCCGGGATTCAGACAATAACTCTGAAAGATATTACAGTGACCTTTATTGAAGACATACGAGATAACCAAGTTTGAATATAGTACACTCATGGACAAAACTTAAGGAAGTTGTACCTTTTAGCATGTATATCGGGATTCAAACAATAACTCTAAAAGATATTACAGTGACCTTTATTGAAGACACACGAGATAACCTAGTGTGAATATAGTACACTCATGGACAAAACTTAAGGAAGTTGTACCTTTTACCATGTATACCGGGATTCAGACAATAACTCTGAAAGATATTACAGTGACCTTTATTGAAGACACACGAGATAACCAAGTGTGAATATAGTACACTCATGGACAAAACTTAAGGAAGTTGTAGCTTTTAGCATGTATATCGGGATTCAAACAATAACTCTGAAAGATATTACAGTGACCTTTATTGAAGACACACGAGATAACCAAGTGTGAATATAGTACAGCCATGGACAAAACTTAAGGAAGTTGTACCTTTTACCATGTATATCGGGATTGAGACAATAACTCTGAAATATATTACAGTGACCTTTATTGAAGACACACGAGATAACCAAGTGTGAATATAGTACACTCATGGACAACACTTAAGGAAGTTGTACCTTTTACCATGTATATCGGGATTGAGACAATAACTCTGAAATATATTACAGTGACCTTTATTGAAGACACACGAGATAACCAAGTGTGAATATAGTACACTCATGGAAAGAACTTAAGGAAGTTGTACCTTTTAGCATGTATATCGGGATTCAGACAATAACTCTGAAAGATATTACAGTGACCTTTATTGAAGACACACGAGATAACCAAGTGTGAATATAGTACACTCATGGACAAAACTTAAGGAAGTTGTAGCTTTTAGCATGTATATCGGGATTCAAACAATAACTCTGAAAGATATTACAGTGACCTTTATTGAATACACACGAGATAACCAAGTGTGAATATAGTGCACTCATGGACAACACTTAAGGAAGTTGTACCTTTTACCATGTATATCGGGATTGAGACAATAACTCTGAAATATATTACAGTGACCTTTATTGAAGACACACGAGATAACCAAGTGTGAATATAGTACACTCATGGACAAAACTTAAGGAAGTTGTAGCTTTTAGCATGTATATCGGGATTCAGACAATAACTCTGAAAGATATTACAGTGACATTTATTGAAGACACACGAGATAACCAAGTGTGAATATAGTACACTTATGGACAAAACTTAAGGAAGTTGTAGCTTTTAGCATGTATATCGGGATTCAGACAATAACTCTGAAAGATATTACAGTGACATTTATTGAAGACACACGAGATAACCAAGTGTGAATATAGTACACTCATGGACAAAACTTAAGGAAGTTGTAGCTTTTAGCATGTATATCGGGATTCAGACAATAACTCTGAAAGATATTACAGTGACCTTTATTGAAGACACACGAGATAACCAAGTGTGAATATAGTACACTCATGGACAAAACTTAAGGAAGTTGTAGCTTTTAGCATGTATTTCGGGATTCAGACAATAACTCTGAAAGATATTACAGTGACCTTTATTGAAGACACACGAGATAACCAAGTGTGAATATAGTACACTCATGGACAAAACTTAAGGAAGTTGTAGCTTTTAGCATGTATATCGGGATTCAGACAATAACTCTGAAAGATATTACAGTGACCTTTATTGAAGACACACGAGATAACCAAGTGTGAATATAGTACACTCATGGACAAAACTTAAGGAAGTTGTAGCTTTTAGCATGTATATCGGGATTCAGACAATAACTCTGAAAGATATTACAGTGACCTTTATTGAAGACACACGAGATAACCAAGTGTGAATATAGTACACTCATGGACAAAACTTAAGGAAGTTGTACCTTTTACCATGTATATCGGGATTCAGACAATAACTCTGAAAGATATTACAGTGACCTTTATTGAAGACACACGAGATAACCAAGTGTGAATATAATACACTCATGGACAAAACTTAAGGAAGTTGTACCTTTTAGCATGTATATCGGGATTCAAACAATAACTCTGAAAGATATTACAGTGACCTTTATTGAAGACACACGAGATAACCAAGTGTGAATATAGTACACTCATGGACAAAACTTAAGGAAGTTGTACCTTTTAGCATGTTTATCGGGATTCAGACAATAACTCTGAAAGATATTACAGTGACCTTTATTGAAGACACAAAGTTAAGAGAGAGAATGGGGGCTATATATAAAACCCTCTATTTTGAAAATAGAACAATCCATAAATAGATCTTCATTTTAAAAAGGCCGATATATCGTATCAAAAGTAAAATATTGACCAATATTTCAGTTTTTTAAGGTATAACAACGTATTTAAGTAAATAAAAATACATTGTTGTATCTTGAAAAGGTTGGCATTCAGCCAACTGAAATATTGATAAATTATTTTTGAATCCAATATAGGCCTTTTGAAAGGTAACTATTCCCAATGAAAAATTCGACCACATCAATTTGCTTTTACAAAACCTCATTACTTGTACATCACGTTGATAATTTGTTTACAAGGTTTGGATCCCAGAGGAAGATAGGAGAACTGTGTATTATCGAAATATTAGAAGTTAATTAAACATTCTGATACAAAATAAACCGTATTTTATTAATATCATCTATTTATAGTACTCTGGAATATCATATTTTTTCGATTAAAATATAAACACGATAATATGTTTATTGTTCGCTGCTATATGGTGATAGGTTATAAAGAGAGGTGTGGTCCTATGGAATTCCGACATAATTACTATGGATAGAAAGTCTCCGCCCCCAATCAAACAGTTTTAAAGAGGAGTACTTAACCCATGGAGTTACGCAATAACTGCATATTTTATGGCATGGACCCATAAACCCATAGACTGTTGAATTATCATGCCATTTGGGAAGTTAATGGTTTCATTCCATGCTGAATCGTGAAGCGTGTTTAGACTCCCCAAGTTCCTGTACCGAAATCTTCTGGAAAACCTACTTGAGTTTTATGAAGCGTAAGATAAAGAGACCAGTTTCGAAAGTTTGTATGTAACTATGCAAATTATCTAAATTTACATACTCCAGTTGTTTGGTGAAGTTTTGTTTGTTTATTGGAATGTTGTTGGGTAAAAGACGTTTTTTTTTGTTTGAATATGACTTTTTTTAGCTCTCTGCGCATCAGAATTTGGTAGTTTGTTTCTCTAAGCTGAGAATGCAAGGTAATCTAAATGAATAACACGCTTGACAAAGCTTTTATTGAAATATAGGAATAAAATAAAACGTTAAACTGTACTACATATGTGACCTTTATTGAAGACACACGAGATAATCAAGTAGGAAAAATATTGCCCCTGTCTCCTTCAAAAAATAATTAATTAATAACAATACATTTTTACAAAAAGCTTTTAGTCAAATGCACTAAAAAGGAAAAATAAAATACTGTATCTTCTGTCATTGGGCAATTAGATGTATCTGAGTGAAAATAAAAGCGGCGGGAGACGATCATCATGAATTTCGAACCTAATGTGATTTAATATGTAGCAACTGATTAGCGATTTTTATAAGTGTTTGTTATATTTTTACCTCTTCTCTAAATATGATCGTCTCCCACCTTCTATTTTCACTCAGATACATCTAATTGCTCAATGACAAAAGATAAAATATTTTATTTTCCTTTTTAGTGCATTTGAATAAAAGCTTTTTTAAAAATGTATTTTATTAATTAATTATTTAGTTAGTTTTTAGTCATGAATTTACAAAACTTAGAATCAAAAGTTCACTGGGGGATTAGGCCTTAAATAGATGGAAGCCTGCTCGCGGCGGATTGATCAATTCTTCGTAAGAAACGTAACACAAGACTTAAAAAGAAATATAGAAATGTGTTCATTCCTGGCCACTCCGACAACCCAGAAGTCTGAAATTTTGTACACTTGCATTGTTCATTGGACTGAGTGAGTGTTGAAAGTTTCATACTTCTATGTGATTTGGAAGTATATCAAAATTAATTTACAAAATTTGAAAGACAATTTGGAAATTTGTCTCTTTTCGGCCACCCTGACAACCCAGAAGTCTGAAAATTTGTCAACATGCATTGTCATCGGGTTCTGAAAAGTATACCAAATTTCAGATTCCTACGTGCTCTAAAAGTATATTAAAAAATCGATTGAAAGATTTGTGGACAGACAGACAGGGAAGCAAGTTAAATAAAAGCTTTTAAAAACAGACGACCATCCGACCATCGACATCAAAGCCTTTCGACTACGTTAAATTTTATCCATGTGTGTATATTTAGAAAGAGATATTTGACTTTGTGTCCAGTTGTGTGTTTAGCATGTCCCTATTCTAACACTTGTATTTACCATGATTAAATTTATATAACAGAGACCTATTTTATATTTTATGCCTAATCTATAAAATTCCAATTCTTGCTAAAAAGTCACGTTTAGATACTAATAGTGAATATATATTAAAATTAATATATATTGAAATTATAATTATTGACTTTATCAATAAACTTTTTCACAGAGTGAAAAATAAAAGCGCGGGAATATTTCAGTAAGCAGACGAAAGGTAATGAGAATTTACCTACAGTCGTCTGCCTGGGTAACGAGGCTTATTACGCGCAAGGAGCTCAAAACAGAAGATAAATATTCTCCTCTGTGAATTATTACATTTTTGTGTTTACTACCAAATTTATTTTTTATGGCTAGGTTTAATTTTGTTTGCCAGTTAGGCTTCTGCTTTGAATTTATTATTTTTTTTTTTGGAAGAAGTAAATAACTGAAGTTCTTTTTCGATATCTTTTGGACTCAAAAGGTTAATATTATAATGATTTTTATTGCTTTTTCCATAAAGTCATATTTTAAATAATTATTTTATATAATTTATATATCGTGTGTTGTTGTTGCTTATTCTAATTGTATGTGTGAATGATTTGGATTTATTATGTATATATGGTGATATTCACTTCAAAATGACGTATATAAAACGCCATTAAATATATTTTTATTATTTTATTTCTATTTACACTTATAGACACAAAAGGAAAACTAAAGAAAGTTGTACCTTTTAGCATGTATATCGTGATTCAGACAATAACTCTGAAAGATATTACAGTGACCTTTATTGAAGACGTGAGATAACCAAGTGTGAAACAAATTGACTTTATCTCCAAAAAAAAAAAAAAACAAAGACAACCGGCTACATCAAAGATTTTCCACTTCCTTAAGTTTTGTCCATGATTGTATATCCGCACAATTGAAACATATAACGATATTAATGTTTCCATGAAATTAGATTCTTTACAATGATATTCCTCTTGATTTTCTTTTCAAACTTCTAAGCACCTTTTTTCAGAGACCTTCCAATGTAGCCGTTGTCTTAGGCTTTTTCCAATAAGTAAATGAATAGGAATCCACTAAAATATATATCAGGTGATTCCTTATGGATAATAGAATATGGAATTGCAGACATATTCCCGTTTCCATTTCTTTATGGGCTACGTAATTAAAGATTGAGTCCGAAGTCACGGCATACTCTCTCTCTCTCTCTGTCCTTATAGCTCTTGCGCGCACGTGGAGTAAGATATAAGGGAAGGAACTTGCAGAAAGGACAGTATTCGTTATTTCTTCAAGTAAAATAATCATAGAATTTGTTTTCTTGTTTCAAAAGATTCTTTTAGACCCCTTTTTGTTTAATTTTCAATGTCATTTATATTAATATATTAATATAATAAAGGAATAAGAGTTCGACCACACAACATCAATATATGAATATTGATGATATATGAATATATATTGTTGCATACTGTCTTTATACTGCAATGGAAAAATATTGGGAAGGTTTGGCTCATCAGTGGTAAACCCCTCCAGCAGTTTCCCCAGCTCAATTTATCAAACTACTCTAATATTTGTGAAAAAAATTGTACCAATGTGAAATTGTACTGTGATAAGGTGAAAAAATTAAGAAAAAAAAAACATTTCCTTATCGTGTAACTGAAATTTCTGGCCTTAACTATCCGTTACATGATTTTTCAGGATGTCTGAATAACCAGTTTTCTGGTCGTTGAGATTCAGCTTACACCACGCTGACGAGAGCCAACAGCCCGAAACGTGTATGTGGTTAGCTTTTCTTTATTAATCAAGAATGGGTATTTGGTCAAATCTGAAAGTAATTAAAAATCAACAATTAGTTGATATTTATTTTTAAAGTTGGCGAAAGCCATCAACAACCATCAGTTGCACGATAAGAAGATGCTTTTTTTTCTTTTCTTAATTAATGAAACATATTCCAGTTCAATAGCACATTTTTACTATTTTTTCGCAACATACTTTGCTTCAAAAAAAGTCTTAATATCTCATTTAAAAACTTCCACACATCTACTTATATTTAACTAGAAACTCATATTCTCTCTCTCTCTCTCTATATATATATATATATATAATTTGCATAGTCTGCAATCCACCAAAATAATATTTTTCTTCAAGATTTATTATGCAAAATAAGTCGCGGAAAAAAAAAAAGTTGATAAATGAGAAAGTGACGAGAAGGGTAATCTGGGATATTTTCACTCGAGTTTCTTCCAAAAATTGCATAGGTCTATATTCCGCTAGATTAATGGCAAAAGTTTGGCTCACTCGCTAGGGGCGTCCTTAAGCCAGCAGAGGATAGGGGGCGTGTAGGTCGTATCTATTTGTCAGAATGGTCCATTGTTGCCAGACTCTTCTTAATATATCTCTGACATCCACACACGTCTCTTCGTCATAAAAGCTGACCCACTTCTTCCCACACACACTCTACCTAAAGTAATCCCTTTTTATACCAACTTATCTGCATATATACCTCCCTAAGCAAAAAAAGTTGCATATACCGAAGATTAAGTAGCATTATCATCGTGAATAAGAACGTTATTTCTTTACATCAACAATATGTTCTGATAAAACATGAAGAGGCGTATTAAATTTATGTTTTTTTTTTGTAATATGTGTTGTTTCCATTTTTAGATATGACTTACGTATTACTTTATCTTCGTGTTGTTTATTTACAAGTGAGATTAATGGAGCCTTTATATGTAAATTATATAGAGGCAATATGCTGATGAAATCTATTTTTAGCACTTTTTTCTCTTTAATGAATATATCTTCAATTATATATAGAGGACTATATGAAATGATGTCTTAGAAAATGTATATTTATAAAAATATATTTATATATTCTAAAAAATTATATATTATAAATAAAAATGAATAGAGATCATGTTGAGGATTATGGTAATGGTGATGCAGTCGTGGGAATAATAAAATAATTTTGATCAGAGATTTCTTTATTTGAGCTGAAGAATATATAAAAGAACATAATTTGATAAAAGTAATGCCTGGCTTAAGGCGAGTAGAATAAGGAAAACAAAAGATTTTTTACATAATGTACAAAGATTTGAGCCGGCCATCGGGAAAGAACAACAACGAGTTTTTATAGGGGAAGCATGACCTCTGGCGGTCGATTTAACAGAGCATTTGGTTCTATGAAATATAATTTTAAATATAATAATATTTTAATATAACATATATACAGTTTTTGGAATTTATAATTTGTCATGATGATGAAACAGTTGTCTCTATTGGTTGTTTAAATGAACGTTGTTGCATACTGTGCTATCTATTGAACAAAATATTGTCCGAAAGTTTTATCTTTATTATTAGTAGTACTTAAGGAAATTGTACATTCTTCTTTCTTGATTTAATAAGGCAAACACATTAGAGTATTAGATCTTTGGCTTTCTGTTGACTTTGCTTAAACTATACTGTTTTGGCTAAGTATTTATTATTTTACATTAGTATTAACAGAGTATCATTTTTTATGTTTATATTTTACTACTCTGTAAACTTCCCTCATTCCTTATCTTTTGTTTATCCTTCATAGTTTTTTTTTGTTTCATAGTTTGTTCTTGCCTTAAATAAATTGCTGTCTCATCCTGAAGTTTGTATTTCCTAATTTTCCACGTGGCAATATAAATAAGTTTCTATCATAACATTGTGTTGACTTTTCTTAGACTTTCTGAAGATATTGATTCCAAGAAGATGAATCAAACATTATAGATTTACAAGAGAGAGAACAAAATATAACATATAGTAAACAAACTTATCTTCTTACAGTCAGCTCCTATTTACTTGTGATCTTATATACATACTCTGTGGGAACAATTAATTAAATAAACTTAAAATATATATACATCACTTTCGTCATATGTAATTTTTCTACGCCTACCAAGAAGAAAGTATATAGATTTTTTATTTAAAATTAATTGTGAAACGACATTTGAAAATTATCCCGCATGTGTTCCTTTTCAACTAAAAATCTAAATTTATTTTAAGGAGAAATACCGATTATTTCTAACCTTAGGGATGAAGTATGAAAGGATATTTTTCCGTTTATCATTACTCTTCACAATTCATCCTTTCATTCCTAATCCCTAAGGTTAGAAATAATCGTTATTTCTCCTTTAATAAATTTTGATTTTTCGTTCAAAAGAAACACATGCGGGATAATTTTCAAATGTCGTTTTATAATCACAAGCCGCATTATATTGTATTGATATTAATTAATTAGTAGAGTTCTATAAAGCCTTTTATCATCATTAAATGCATAGGGAAATTGAAACGATTCAGCACAATGAGTCTTATTAGGTTTCTACCATATTTGCATATTCTTATAATCATATACTTTTTGAATCATAACCTAGATCATTTCAATACAAATAGAAAGAGCCATAAATTAATCATATTTATATTAATGAGTTATTTTTGTTCATAGAGGCACAGAGGCAATTTTGTTCACACTTGGTTATCTGGTGTTTTCATTAATAAAGGTCACTGTAATATATTTCAGAGTTATTGTCCCGATATACATGATAAAAGGTACAACTTCCTTAAGTTTTGTCCATGAGTGTACTATATTCACACTTGGTTATCTCGTGTATCTTCAATAAAGGTCACTGTAATATATTTCAGAGTTATTGTCTCAATCCCGATATACATGATAAAAGGTACAATTTCCTTAAGTTTTGTCCATGAGTGTACTATATTCACACTTGGTTATCTCGTGTGTCTTCAATAAAGGTCACTGTAATATCTTTCAGAGTTATTGTCTGAATCCCGATATACATGGTAAAAGGTACAATTTCCTTAAGTTTTGTCCATGAGTGTACTATATTCACACTTGGTTATCTCGTGTGTCTTCAATAAAGGTCACTGTAATATCTTTCAGAGTTATTGTCTGAATCCCGATATACATGGTAAAAGGTACAATTTCCTTAAGTTTTGTCCATGAGTGTACTATATTCACACTTGGTTATCTCGTATGTCTTCAATAAAGGTCACTGTAATATCTTTCAGAGTTATTGTCTGAATCCCGATATACATGGTAAAAGGTACAATTTCCTTAAGTTTTGTCCATGAGTGTACTATATTCACACTTGGTTATCTCGTGTGTCTTCAATAAAGGTCACTGTAATATCTTTCAGAGTTATTGTCTGAATCCCGATATACATGGTAAAAGGTACAATTTCCTTAAGTTTTGTCCATGAGTGTATATATACATTTATTTTTATATATCAAATTCCTACCGGCAAAATTTCCATATGTTAATAATCATTATTGCATATAATTTTGGCATATCTATATATAAAAAGTGTTATTTATCAATAAATATTTGGTTATTTCAGTCACTATCGTGCAAATATGGAAAATGTTCTCAATGATTAACAATGATTAAGAAAATATTTTTAAAAGCCTTTGTTTAGTTCGTTAAATTCTCGAATGATGGCAGTGCGGAAAATCATATACCTCTCTATTCTCTATTCTCTAAATGGGATTTTGTATCAAGAAGATAAAACAAATAGAACGCATACAATAGAATTTTCTTTTTAAATATACGTTTGGATTATTGTAGATTTAAGATAAAAAACATTTTACAAACTAAACAAAGGATTTTTAAGCCTACTTTTTTGTTGAAAAAAAAAAAGTTTATTTTATATATAAAGGTTTACACACAGACTAAATAAAATCCAAACGAAATAAAAATATATAGACTGAAAAATCTGACAGAACTTTAGGCCTATTTGAAATTGTTGAGTCCATCAGAAATTAAAAAGATGGAAAAAGAAAAAAAAAACAGAAATGGATGAAGAAATACTTTTGACACATTTAGTAAAAGTAAATTTAAAGATTTTTTTTCTTTTGTTTATTATAAAGTTTTCATTTTCGCCATTTTTTCTTAGTTTTTGACTGGGCGTATTCATTTGGCGCGAATGGATTTGGCTTGCGTATTTATAACAAAAGAATTTTTAAAAATTTCTTTTGATAGAAAAACTCTCTAAATATTTGAAATGTTTTGATGAACTTTGGGGTTGGAATTTTTAATTCATATGAATCAAATTTTTCTATTAATTTATATAAAATAATCTAAAAGTGTTAACTATATATTATATTTTCTCTCATTATATATATAATGCTTTTTATTTAACGAAAGTATATTAATTACATTAATATTTTTACATTATAAAAGTATAAAAAGGTATATATTGGATTGAATAAAATATTTATTTGCTAATATTTCGGTTGGCTGAACGCCAACCTTTGTGAAGGCATTCAAATTCTTTTAATACACTTATGAACTTTTATTATCATTTTATATGTCGTTACAAAAATACTTATAAAAATGTACGATAGATGGCGCTGTAAAGCGTTAAGAAAATAAATTAACGTTTAAAATATCGATGTAATTACATAATAAGTACTGTACTGTGAATGTCTAGTGACATTAAGGATTTTATTTTTTAAAAATGCCAGTGGGATAATCTGCTGCAATTAAAAGTGACTCTGAATTACATTTTCCCGCCTTAAATCCCAGCAGAATCGTCTGCTAAATCCTCAATTAGATGTAAAGTCTGTTGTTTGGAAAGCTTAGCCATCATAGCGTCCAAATATTTGGTCCCATGCTTCGTCTGATGAGTGTGGCTTAGCCCTTCCTTCTAATTCCTTGTTTAACACTCTGTGGCTACGCTTTCATAGAATATTGCATTTTTTAAAATATTTGACCGAATATATTTCTAAATTTATCTATACATTAGAGATAGGGTGATATCTGTTAGGTTATAATGAAATTTAATTAATAATAAGACATATTATTTAGATATTTTTAGAAAAATGTTACTTTTAAAAAGTAAAAATAAACTACAAGTTATATAAATTACATACTCATACCTTTGTTGAGAGGTTGGTCTGATGAAGTTAGACCGCGTGGAAGTTAGATGTTTTTAAACAATAAACTCTCTGAATACTTTTCTTTCGTTTATTATGTATATTTTATTGCAATATCCATTTAACTACAAATTGTATTTATTTCTATTTTAATATTTTGATATATATATGACATAATAAAAATATGATTTTTATTATCCATAATATAATTAAAAATAAGAACTAAACACAGAGTTAATTTTTAAAATGTAATGGAATGCCAAACAAAAAGAATATAACCTAATTTGTTATTATTTAAAAACATTGTTGATTGTCTTTGTATGTAAAACTGTTTGCTTTGCGGAAATAATGAAAAATAAATATAATTTGAGGAAAACATAAAAGGTTATTATCAATTTTCTTTATCCACGACTGCATGAAAGGTAACGTATCTAGAATATACGTTTTTTTTTATGACATATATATTTAATTAAAAAGGCATATATTGGATCAAAATATCATTTATTTTACCAATATTTCAGTTGGCTGAACGCCAACCTTTATCAAGGTATTATAATATATTTATGTGTGTCATATTAATGTGTGTATAACATATTAATGTTATAATACCTTGATAAAGGTTGGCGTTCAACCAACTAAAATATTGGTAGAATAAATGATATTTTGATCCAATATATGCCTTTTTATTAAAATAAATATTTATGGATTGCTTTATTTTCAAATTATATATATTTTTTTTCACTGTTTAAAATTGAGCAATCCATTTTAATGACATTAAAAACAAACACATATCTACGATCAATGTAATATTTATTAAAACAGAATTCAATGTTTCAAGAAGCTGTTCATTCATCTTCTTTTCAAGAAGTTTGAATTCCTAGAAGAAGATAGGCGAATAGCCTCGTCGAAATATCCAATCTTGTTTTTGTTAAATACGACTGATCCATATGATATGTGTTTGTTTATACAATTTAAAAAAAAATAATATTAACAAAATACACATATTATTTATTACCAGTTGGAAATAAGACACGCTATATCCGATCTGGATAATTGCGCGTGAAACTATTTACAATAATTGTAGTAGAGTAGGTAACAGAATTGTCAAAAAGAAAATGAACAATTAAGAAAAAGAGCATTGAATATACATACATTAAACAAATAAGCAACAACATAAGTAGATAGAAGAAATCGCAAGGTAGTTATTTACAGTATGTTAAGCAATGATGGAAGTTGATTTAATGAAGTTATCTTTAATAATTAGTATCGTGGAGAGAGAAAGAGAATTTGTATACATATTATTTATATATAAGAAATTCAAATAAATATTTATATTTATTAAATATATAAAATATAATAATAGAGAAAATATAGCATGAGAGAAATTCTGTTATATAAACTCTCTCATTTATATACATTTATTTTCTATCAAATAAATATATCGTTATTTAAAAAAATAACTAAATTTAATACAATTAAGTCATATTTTTTAAATAACCAAAAGATATTAATCATAAAAATTTATCGTTTGACTACCTTTCATGCATATTTAGAACGTTAAAACTTTTCGTCTGACAAAAAGAAAAAAAAAAGAAGACCATTAAGCAAAAGCCTTAAATCATGTCTCATAATATTCAAACAAATTTGGGTCTATGTGTTATTTGTTAATGCTCAGATAGAAGTTTCATTTGGAAAGGGGGAAGCAATTCAAGAAAATTTTGCGCACGTCACATCTTATTAAGACGAATGACTCCACTTAATATTATTGCGGGGCCACCAAAAGATTACTTTGGAATTGTTTCTTCTGGAAAAATCGGGCGATATTTTAAAATTAGTCTGATTTATGTTTTACTGATCTCACTTTCTCCCACAAAAATTAAAATTTTGACGGATTTTCCATTAGACAAAAGAATGATAGTTCAATCATAAAGCTTAGACATTTGTGATTTAAGCGGGAAAATGGGCAAAAAATATCTTTTGGTGCGTAAATGATATCCTTTTGATTTAAAAAAAAAAGCTATATCGTAAAAATTTAAATTTTGACGAAAATGATGCCAGTTTTTTTTTTTTAAGAAATTAAAAATATTCATAGAAGAAATATCACATATAATTTTGAATTATTATATACCCCTTTCTCCTTTCAAATATATGTAGAATTGTTTTTAGGAAAAGGTATTTTATATAATAATAATATTTAAGAATATTTATAAAAGCGTATTTATGATTTTCTCTTTATACATTATTAATATAGGGAATTAAAAATATAAATTATCTCAATATAATTGTAGTTGAAATTGTGTACCTTGTAATTATTAAAGCAAATCAAAACCCTTTTTAGTGATTATATAAGTTTTAATTAATAAAACAGTTTCTTTTGAAGTGTTCAAAATGTCTCCAAAACTGAATGCAATTACTGTTAAAAATTAAAAATAAATATAGAGAGATATAAAAATAAAAAATCTGAATTGCTTTCTATGTGTTAAACAACATTTATAAAATTATTTTTTATTATAAAACAAACATACAGGATTATATGTTCTTATTTAAAAAATCCCTTAGTTTTATCTTCCAATTAAATTATATATATTTTATATAAATGATTTTATATTCACAATTAATTATTAAAACAAAAATATATATTATATAAATATATTTTGAAAATAGGGCAATCCATAAATAAATCTTTATTTAAAAAGACATATATTGGATCCAAAAATTCATTTATTTTACCAATATTTCAGTTGGCTGAATGCCAACCTTTATCAAGGTGTTATAACAAATAATATAGGTGCTATAACAAGAAGCTATAATAAATGAATATATTTTTATCATTATTAGTATTATTAATTTATATATTTAAATATTATGAGAAATGTATTTATAAACATTTGATTTATTTATTTATTACCAGTTGCAAACAAAACACGCTATATCCGATCTGGTATTTAACCTACGATATATATGCAAATAAATATTTGATCAATATTCACATTAAAAAGAGCAATACTCTCTCTATATATAATTAGTTTAAATTATTAATTTTTATTATATATTTTATCTATTTATGAAAGATGTGAAACTATTGATAACAAAACAACACTATGTATAGTCTTATAATTAAAAAGGCATATGTTATAATACCTTGATTGGCGTTCAGCCAACTGTATTATTGGTAAAATAAATGATATTTTGATCCAATATATACCTTTTTAATTAAAGATTATTTATGGATTGCTCTATTTTCAAAAAAAGTATAGTAATAGTCTTATAATAGTTATAATAATTTGAAATAATAGTCTTATGTTTATAGTTGATATTTATAATATTAGAAATATATATCAATATATACATATAGTGTAGAAACTATATAACAAAATTATAACAGTGATTCTAATTTTAAAACTTAAGGAGCAAACTGATAATAATGATAACTTATATCAGTTGGATTTGATTAGATTAGCAAGCTAAATCTAAATTAATTATAATAATAAATAGTTATTTAATTTTATAGTCCAGTTTTGTATTAAGATTATCTTCACTATTATGATCATTTAAATTCAAATTATAAAATTTGTAAAATGTTATTAATTTGTAGATAGAGAGAGAAAAAAAAAATCCTTTACTTCTACTACATCCTCAAGTTAATTATATATTTATAATTAATAACAATAAAAATTAACAAAGTAACGTCTATTACATCGGCTTTTACACGTCATTCAGACATACTCTAATCCTATATATAGAATAATCGAAGAGAGAATATATATAATAGTTAGAAAAAAGAGAGAAAGACAGAACCATGCACTTTTAATCAAACTAATAATAAGGAAAAAAAAGAAAGAGTTTTATAAAGAAGGTAGATAAGATTGTTAGTATATATATATATATTTTTTTTATGATTTTATATTTTATCCTTTTTTTTTTAAAAGATTTTTAAAGGTTTTTTTATTTTATAATATGATTATAAATAGTTGTATTTAGTAATATATCTATAGTATGAATTAACATTTGTTATAAGTTTGGATATTATGTTTTGAAACCCTAATGGTAGACCAGACATACACAAAAGACTTTAGATTGAAATGAATTGGAAAAAGAGATCTGCTGGAACGGGGATCTTCAGATAAAAATTCCAGCGACATTTCACCCCTTCTTTATTATGTCATAGATCTCTTTTAAACCGGATTTTATGTGTTAATATTAAGTTGTTTCAGTGAAATATTTAAATGAACATATATAGCAGATACAAGTGTTAACAAATTCAAACTGTAACCTACCTCGGCCGCGGCGTCCTCCATTGTAAATATCTATTTCTGGCTGACACATGTCGCGGGAGGGGAATGTCCCCCCACATTTCAAATTTAGACCATTTATTCAGAATTTTTTTGAACAACAAGAAAATTAAAGAAGAAAGGAAAAATAGTTAAAGGAAGAAAGCTAAATTTTATAATCTTTACAGCTAGTTATATCAAAATAACTGATTTAACACTTATTCATCTTTTAATATTCCTTTAAAAAGGCAAATTATAAGAGTTTAATAAAGCTATTAATTGTGCAAATTCACCCTTATTTAACTTCCATTTTCCTCCCCAGTAATTGGAGATTAAACAAAAATGAACTGTATACTTTAACACTTTAAAAATCTTGTGAAAAAATCTTTTAATCAGTTATTTAATCAAAGTTTAATTAACTGTTAAAGATTATAAATTTGTATTAGTTAATGTTAAGAGAAATTATAGAAAGTTGATTTCATAAATGGATATTTCCATTTATTTTTTTTTTAATATTTTATAATTGATATACTGTTGAAATATTTTACTTGTTTGATACTAAATTTGTTTTTAATAAATTCCATGTTTAAATTTTTAACATCTTCTATGAAATTATCTAATATATTATTTATTCTATAAAATCTTAGAAACTGACCATAATAAAACAGCAAAAACTCTACTGGAAACATTTTTAAATTTTAACTATATAGAATTTAAAAATAAAATATATATTCAATCAGAAGGCGTTCCCATGGGTACTTCTTCTAGTCCGTTATTAGCAAATCTAATATTGTTCTGGTACGAAAGAGAATACTTTCTACAAAATAATATTAATTGGCAAATATTCCGATATGTAGATGACATAATAATATTTAATAATCCACTGTTTAAAAAATTAATACCTGAAATATATCCTAAATACTTGAAACTTAAGAACAATGAAAAAATTTATAGAAACAAAAAAGTTAACTTTTTAGACTTGAATATAGACCTTACAAATAGTGCTGTTAGAGTTTATAATAAAAAGAGTAATTATAATTTCAATATTATAAAATACTGTAATATGAATTCTAATATATCACTAAATTGCTGTAAAGGTATATATTATGGTCAGTTTCTAAGATTTTATAGAATAAATAATATATTAGATAATTTCATAGAAGATGTTAAAAATTTAAACATGGAATTTATTAAAAACAAATTTAGTATCAAACAAGTAAAATATTTCAACAGTATATCAATTATAAAATATTTAAAAAAAAATAAATGGAAATATCCATTTATGAAATCAACTTTCTATAATTTCTCTTAACATTAACTAATACAAATTTATAATCTTTAACAGTTAATTAAACTTTGATTAAATAACTGATTAAAAGATTTTTTCACAAGATTTTTAAAGTGTTAAAGTATACAGTTCATTTTTGTTTAATCTCCAATTTCTGGGGAGGAAAATGGAAGTTAAATAAGGGTGAATTTGCACAATTAATAGCTTTATTAAACTCTTATAATTTGCCTTTTTAAAGGAATATTAAAAGATGAATAAGTGTTAAATCAGTTATTTTGATATAACTAGCTGTAAAGATTATAAAATTTAGCTTTCTTCCTTTAACTATTTTTCCTTTCTTCTTTAATTTTCTTGTTGTTCAAAAAAATTCTGAATAAATGGTCTAAATTTGAAATGTGGGGGGACATTCCCCTCCCGCGACATGTGTCAGCCAGAAATAGATATTTACAATGGAGGACGCCGCGGCCGAGGTAGGTTACAGTTTGAATTTGTTAACACTTGTATCTGTTATATATGTTCATTTAAATATTTCACTGAAACAACTTAATATTAACACATAAAATCCGGTTTAAAAGAGATCTATGACATAATAAAGAAGGGGTGAAATGTCGCTGGAATTTTTATCTGAAGATCCCCGTTCCAGCAGATCTCTTTTTCCAATTCATTTCAATCTAAAGTCTTTTGTGTATGTCTGGTCTACCATTAGGGTTTCAAAACATAATATCCAAACTTATAACAAATGTTAATTCATACTATAGATATATTACTAAATACAACTATTTATAATCATATTATAAAATAAAAAAACCTTTAAAAATCTTAAAAAAAAAAAAGGATAAAATATAAAATCATAAAAAATATATATATATATATACTAACAATCTTATCTACCTTCTTTATAAAACTCTTTCTTTTTTTTTTTTTTTTCCTTATTATTAGTTTGATTAAAAGTGCATGGTTCTGTCTTTCTCTCTTTTTTCTAACTATTATATATATTCTCTCTTCGATTATTCTATATATAGGATTAGAGTATGTCTGAATGACGTGTAAAAGCCGAGTTAATAGACGTTACTTTGTTAATTTTTATTGTTATTAATTATAAATATATAATTAACTTGAGGATGTAGTAGAAGTAAAGGATTTTTTTTTTCTCTCTCTATCTACAAATTAATAACATTTTACAAATTTTATAATTTGAATTTAAATGATCATAATAGTGAAGATAATCTTAATACAAAACTGGACTATAAAATTAAATAACTATTTATTATTATAATTAATTTAGATTTAGCTTGCTAATCTAATCAAATCCAACTGATATAAGTTATCATTATTATCAGTTTGCTCCTTAAGTTTTAAAATTAGAATCACTGTTATAATTTTGTTATATAGTTTCTACACTATATTAATTCATATGAGCTTGCTCTATGATATATAATTTTTATATTTAACATAATATACAAATTAAATTATATTAGATATCAATATATACATATTATATAATCTAAAAATTCAAATATTTCTATATTTAAAATATATATATTTTATTTTATTCATTGATAATTTTACTTTTGTAATCATCGTTTTTAGAAAGACTTTCAGTTTTGTTGTAAATATGCGTAGTACTTGAGGAAATATTACACATTAGTTATTTTCACAATATATAGAATTTATAAAGTTAATCCTATATTAGTGATTCAAAAAGATAGATATTAACATATCTATCTTTTTAAATCACTAATATAGGATTAACTTTATAAATTCTATATATTGTGAAAATAACTAATGTGTAATATTTCCTCAAGTAATTGAAAATAAAAGCTACTTGATGGTAAATAATTATTTTTTCTTATCACGACTGCACCTTCAATCTTTTATCTTATCGATCCTTTGTCTTATCAACCCTTTATCTAACAACAACAAAATATTCATAACATACATTTATTACCTTTTTATATTATTAAACTATTAAAACGTTTTATTTTAAGTTTACATTTTTCAAAATGGAATTAATTTTATTATTATTTTATATTTTACTAATATTAATTATATTTATATTGTTTAAGTATTTTAAGCTTATATTTTACATTCAATTTTATACAAATTCGATTTAATGTTTAATAGAAATAGTTAAACCTATGATATATATGCAAATATATTGATAAATATTTAATCAATATCAATTCTATAAATGGAAAAAATGCTAAGCCTAAATTATAACAAATAAAAAGCGTATACCCGCATCCCTACATACTCTCAAGAAGTCTAGAATCATCAATAAGGTAATATCTTATGGTGAAAAATGACGCCATTTTAGTTTGAACTATTCAATTGGGAGAAATTTCCTTTTTGGCTCAAAATTTTATTTTATTTTTATTTTTTTTAAGGCTTTGCTCTATTTTATAAATTCCAAATAACAGGTAAATATATCAAATAATACATCAAATAAAATATTTTTATTTACGTATCATTTGAATTGCTCGTAATATATATATAGAGAATAATGCACAAAATAAAATTTGAATATTTTTTTATATTATTTTTTTTCATAAATGTATTTTGGAAAATATATTTCTATTTTCTGGATATATATATATTTTTTGTATACGTTATCAATATTAATAATATTCTATGTATATTTTCTTTAATAAATATGTGGTTTTGAACTTCTATTATTATTATTCTATTTGAATAATATATGTATATAGGAATAGAGTCAAAATCTCATACAAATCTACACAATAATAGATATACATTTTAATAAATAAAGGTGGCCTCTGTTATATTTTGCAATAATAATATATAATAGTAATTAATAATAAACTTTATATATAAATTTGTAACAAGTTGTTTATTTAAATATATATAATTTATAAATTTCTATAAACACATTCCTTATGAATAAATACTTCAAATGGAAAATAATTTTATATGAGAGCAGACGACATTTTCATAATTGGCGCCAAAAAGTAGGCTTAACATAAATCTTCTCCGTTAATTATGACGACACTAACGTAGATCTCTTCACATATCCCTAAATCTAATTATGTAGCGAATAAAAAAGGTAAGTAATTATAAGATTACGTGTATAGATGAAAGCAAAAGGGAAAGGATTCCTTTCAATGGGTCTTTTGGTCATCCTTTCATAATGGTCGTCTGGCCTAATTTGCTGCACCTCTTATTGCCGCAAGAATTACCAGAATCTACTGATACTTAGAGGGAATATTTTGTCATTTATTTTATTTTTACCATATATATATATATGTTATATTAAAATATTATTCTATTTAAAAATATATATTTCATAGATCCAAATACTCTGTTAAGTCGACCGCCAAAGGTTACGCTTTGCATATAAAAACTCATTGTTTTTATTTCCCGATGGCCGGCTCAAAACCTTTGTACATTATGTAAATAATCTTTTGTTTTCCTTATTCTATTCGCCTTAGGCCAGGTATTACCTTTATCAAATTATGTCTTTTTTATATATATTCCTTTAACTTAATTGAATTACTGATCAAAATTATTCTTCATTATCATACTTTAAAGATTTCAACAACGACTGCATTACCATACCATAATCCTCAACATGATCTAAATTCAAGCAGAAAATCTCATTCATTTTTATTTATAACATATATATATGTTATAGAAAAATTATTTTATTTCAAAATTATAATTTTATAGATTAAAATATTCTGTTAAATCGACCGTCAGAGGTCACGTTTTCCCTTTATACAACCTATTGTTGTTGTTTCCCGATGGTCGGCTCAAATATTTTTGTAAATTATGTAAATAGGTTTTCATTTTTTAAAATTCTTACGCCTTAAGTCAGGCATACCTTTCTCAAATTATGTTTTCGATCTTCAATTAAGTCAATTAAAGCTATTTCTAATCTTCACTATTTTTATAATTATACTTTCAAGATTTTAACCACGACTGCATTACCATAGCATAATCCTCAAGATAATCGATAATCAACAGAAATATCATTTTTTTAAATAATATATACAAATATATATATATTAAAATAAAGGCATATTTTGGATCTATATAATTTATTTTAAAATATTTCCGATATTTAGATGAGGCTATTCGCCTATCTTCCTCTAGGAATTCAAACTCCTTCTAAGCCCATCATCCGTGTGATACATGAGAAGTGTTGTTTATATAAGTTGGAGTGACCTAACCATTTTGAATGAATCAATTATATAATCAGAAAGAAAATGACATATCTATTATATATAACTAGTTTTGTTTTAACTGTAGGTATGATTGCGGTATGTCTATTTTCCTATTAATACTGTTTTGAACATCTATAGATGCCCAGCTCTCCAGATATATTTAATTAAAAAGGCATATATTGGATCAAAATATCATTTATTTTACCAATATTTCAGTTGGCTGAACGTCAACCTTTATCAAGGTTATTGACACACATTAATATATTATAACACCTTGATAAAGGTTGGCGTTCAGCCAACTGAAATATTGATAAAATAAATGATATTTTGATCCATTATATGCCTTTTTAATTAAAGATTTACTTATGGATTGCTCTATTTTCAAAACAATATATATATAGTAGTTCGTGGATGGCTTTTCTTGATTTATCAAGAAATTGGGTTGGCCAAATATCAGGGAACAGGCTAAATCAATGTTTAGTTTATTTCTGTTCCACTAGATGGCGCTCTGCCTTCTGTAAAGCACATGTGCTCCTGGTCAGGATATACCATTTTTATTTTTATTATCAACACCTGACCTTTTTATCTTTTATTTTTTCTTTCATTTTTGCATATATATATAATATTTAAAATTTATACTTATTTCTATAATGTATACTATATGGGAAACACTATTTTTCTAAAGTACAATATCCATTTAAAATTGAAAATTTATTCAATATTTATTTACCTGAGTTCATCCATATACACAACAATAATATATTAATTGCTTAATTCTAATCAATTAACATTCTTAAAGCATATAATTTTATATTTGTAATAGGATGCATCAGCTCACCATCTCTAATGGGAATTGAAACTGTTTAAGACGTGTATGATTCTTTTTACAATTAAATAATTATATTTACTGCCCTTACTGCAATGAAAAATTAATGGGAGGGCCTGGCTCATCAGTGGTGAACCCTTTCAGTGGTTTCGCCTGTTCAATCTACCATTTTCTATTTAGAATAAACATTTAAAATTTGTCAGACCTTCCTTATATTGAACGATAAAACTAGTCAAGGACCTAACTTTATTAATATGTAAATTAAACCCTACTCAGAAATAATGGATTTTTTCCAGATTTTTATATTTGTACTCATAGATGAAACTTAATGAAGTTGTACTTTTTAGCATTTATATCGGGATTTAATCAATAACTCTGAAATATATTTGATACAGAGTAACTTTATATGTAATTCTACTGTCTTAAAAGCTTATGTCCATAGTTTGCTTAAATACCATTTCTAAGATTCCACCCTTCAATGTAACATATATAAGCAGAATGATCCAATACAGTATTAGAGCTCTAAGAAGCGATCTGGTGGAATAAACTGGCGAAACTGCTGGAAGAGTTCACCACTGATGAGCCAACCCCTCCCAATATTCTTCCCGACAAAATTTCCATTTATAGTTTGGCCATAGTTTGACATAGCCACTCTACCATCTAAACACCTCTTTGGCAGATTATGAAGATTCCATTGGATCCTTTGTGGATCTCATGGAATAAAGTCAATCCGAGACTGACGAGGGCCATTATCCCGAAACCATGGTCTCTAGGTGGACGCTTTTCAGTTTGCCAAAGCTGGTGTTGTGGCTTTGTCACCGACCTGAGTCTACTAGTTTGTGAAGACGGTCAATAGATGGCGCTTATAGTTTTAGCGTCTATTTTGACGGGAGAGAGGCGACCTTTATTTATATATACAGTTAAACCTGTCTATAGCGCCCCCTCTAAATAGCGTCTTCCTCTCTATAGCGCCCAATTTTAAATACGTAATACGATGCGATTTACAATAAAAGTGACCTGTCTATAGCGCCCCCTCTATATAGCGCCTTCCTCTCTATAGCGCCCAATTTTAAAAACGTAATGCGATGCGATTTACAATAAAAGTGACCTGTCTATAGCGCCCCCTCTTTATAGCACCTCCCTCTCTATAGCGCCTGATTTTAAATACGTAGTACGATGCGATTTACAATAAAAGTGACCTGTCTATAGCGCCCCCTCTATATAGCGCCTTCCTCTCTATAGCGCCCATTAAATACGTAGTACGATGCGATTTACATTAAAAGTGACCTGTCTATAGCACCCCCTCTCTATAGCACCCTATTTTGGTGAGTCCCAAGAGGGAGTGCTATAGACAGGTTTAACTGTATATATATTTATACCTACACACATAAAACCACATTAAAGCGCATATATTATTAGAGTTGAACATAATAAATCTACGTATATATTTTAATAAATTGAAAATGAAGGCTAAAGAGCAACTGTTAGAAAGCCTATGTTTATAAAAAAAAACGTTGCAGACATTTGACCTACGTATAAAAAAGACGCCAATTAAGGCAGAGAGCCATACCTCTAACCAAAAAAGAAAGGGGAAAAAGCGGAGCTCTATAACCGATACAAATCTATCAACCAGAGAAGCGGAAGAGAAAAAATTTAAAATGCCAAACGCTACTGTGAGGGAAATGGATGACTTCCAATTTGACATCCTTCCACTTTTAATCGAACTTTTACCCAACGTACTCTCCCAATCTCTAGACATTTAATAAGTTTGTAATGTACGCCTTTTTAAATAAAATACTCAAAATACCGGTCTCTCTTTCTCTCTCCTTTTATATTGATAGAAATCCAATTACCATTTTAAACTTGATGGTTAAAAATGTAATGTTTCTGTTTATTTATTTGTCTTTGTTTTCGGTTAGTGTGTGTTTAGGGATGATTGGTGTAGGCTTGTTGTGTTAAAGAGTTTTGTTTTTTTAGTTTTTTTTTATCTACGCTAGATGGAATTATAATTGAATACTAATTGTTATTATTGTAGCGTTATTTGTTGTATTGTTTTACATAATTAGGTTTTGGATTTTGTTTGTGTTTGTTTTGCATGTATTGAGTTAATGATTGGTGTATATGTGTGTGTTCGTGTATTCTTTGATTTGAGTAGTCTGCTCGTTGGCAGCAATAAACGTTTATCGTTCGATTTATCTACGCCTGTTGCTTGCAATTCTTACCGCCACAAGTGGTGGAGAAGCTGGGTACCGATACCATCACGGATACCTCTGTCAGAAGAAGCCGTCGCCTAGAAGGCCTGGAACCACGTTTTGATTCCGACGAAAAGAATAAGCCAATCAGAAAAATGTCAATATCGGCTGGAGTTAACACGGGTGTTAATACTTGCAAACATTTGACAAGAAACCCAACTGTGTTTAGCGGCAATGGAACGGAGGATTGTGGCAAATGGATGAAGGATTACGAACGTATTGCGAGATCGAACTGCTGGGATGCCACGATGAAATTGGCGAACGCACCATTCTTTTTGGAAGGGACCGCTGGCCAATGGTATGATAACAACGAAGAAGGAATGGATTCGTGGGATATGTTTAAGGAGATGTTTAGCCGGACATTCGACAATAGCGGTGTCCTTCTCAGACGCGCTAAGGACAACCTTCAGAGTCGAGCTCAGAAGAGTACAGAATCCTGTGAATCCTATATCCAAGACGTTCTGAGCTTGTGTAGGCAGGTGAATCCCGATATGAGTAAAGAAGAGAAAGTGGCACATCTAATGAAAGGTGTGGTAGAAGATGTCTATCAGGTCATCTTGATAAAGGAAATTGATACTGTTGAAGCCTTTGTCGATTGGTGCCGAAAGGTGGAGGCTTGCAAGCAGCGACGCATCGGGAAACCAAGGTTTGAGCGACTCCCTAACGTCGCAAGTATAGAGCAACCAAACTCCTCGTCCCTGGAAGATCTGATTCGACGAATCGTGAGAGAAGAAATTAAAAGTGCCCTACATTCCGAGCCTATAGTGCCGGAGGTGAACTCCCTGAAGAAAATGATTCATGAAGAGGTTGAGAGAAATCTGACCCCAATTGCGCAGCAGGGTCCATACTACCAAGAACAACGCCGCCAATTTGAAGGACCGGCGAAACCACCCCCGTATTACCAGCAGCAAAGTCCTACAAGGCTGACAACTGCCCGAAGAAAGACTGACGAATGGAGGACGGTGGATAATATTCCCGTTTGTTTCCAATGCGGACGCCCGGGTCACGTCGCCAGGTACTGCCGAGAGCGGCGAGGGATGATGGATCGACAGCCACCGGGGAGATACCACCCTGTCCAGAACGGCCCGCGAACGATCTATAATAGCAATGAAACCCCAGGCCGCGCAAGTTACCGAAGCCCGTCGCCCTATCCAGGTCGTGGCCGATCCCCAGCTGAACGTCGCCCCTCGATATCGCCAAGCCGACGATCTGGCCGATCACCTTATCGTGAGGAAAACTAGAGCAAGCGCCCTTCGCTGGAGGTAAGGTCGCTGAGGAGATTATAAATCCTCCGCCGCTCATAGCCGCTAAACTATCACAGAATATAGTTGACGTTACTATTGACGATAAAACTTTTCCTGCCCTTGTCGACAGCGGCGCTTCGTTTTCGGTTATTTCGGACCACTTTAGACAACAACACAAAAAGACTATGTTCAGTGACGCTGGCATGACACTTAGAGTTGCCGACGGGAAATATATCGTTTCCAGGGGCCGATGTACGTTACGTTTAGAAATAAACGGATTAGTACAGCCGTTTGAATTCATTGTTTTACCAAGTTGTAGCCACGACATCATTCTCGGTTGGGACTTTCTGGAGGCGTCAAGGGCTATAATCGATTGTGGTAGCGCCGAGATTCTGTTAGAAAAAGCAGAACTACCAGAGGATTCTTCGAGCATATTCCAAACTGTGGCCGCCGACGATAGCTTTATAATCCCCGCTGGATCAACCAAGCAGATAAACGTAATCAGCGAAGCTATACTCGGTGTGAGTGATGTCGTAATGGAGCCTTCGAGGATCCTCTTTCTAGAACGTGATCTGATGGTTCCCGCCTCGATCTTCGCTGTCCAGCATGGAAAAGGGAGAATTTGGATAACCAACATCGGCACATGTGATCGAACTGTCCCCAAAGGAATGTGTATTGGAGAGATACAGGTACTGGAAGAGGGTCAGCTGGCGGTCATCGGTGATGCTTCGGACACCAATCGGCAGGGGAATCTTGGACAAGAAAACTCTCCAAACATTGCCTCGATGATAAGCCCTGATCTATCCATGCTTGAAAGGACCAGGATATGTTCGATACTTGGGAGTTTCAGCGGCTTATTTGAATTTAATAAGTTTCCGTCTAATCTGACGAGCACAGCCAAGCACAAGATAAATACAGAGGACCATCCCCCGATTAAACGCCGTCCATATCGAGTGTCGCAGGTCGAACGTCAAACCATTCAGAATGAGGTCGACAAAATGTTGAAAGGAGGTATAGTTCAGCTTTCCGAAAGTCCTTGGTCCTCTCCTGTGGTATTAGTGAAAAAGAAAAATGGTAGTTGGCGTTTCTGTGTCGATTACAGACACCTGAATAAAATCACAAAAAAGGATGTATATCCACTACCAAGGATTGACGATACACTCGATTGCTTAAGAGGGGCGAGTTATTATTCTTCCATGGACCTCCGTTCTGGTTACTGGCAGATTGAGGTGGATGAGGCAGATCGCGAAAAGACCGCCTTCATTACACCCGACGGATTGTACGAGTTCAAAGTTATGCCTTTCGGGCTGTGTAACGCCCCAGCGACATTTGAAAGAATGATGGATACCTTGCTGAGGGGGTTGAAGTGGTCAATGTGCCTTTGCTATCTGGACGATATTATTGTGTTTTCACCCACCTTTGACGAACATGTTCGACGCCTTGAATTAGTTCTCAGGTGTCTCTCAAAGGCTGGACTTGTGTTAAATCCAGACAAGTGCTTGTTCGGAACAAAACGACTAAGCATTTTTGGGCATCTGGTGGATGGAGAGGGCGTGCACCCCGACCCGGGTAAAGTTGATGCTATGTCCAAATTCCCTACTCCCAAATCCCTTACTGATGTAAGAAGTTTCATTGGAATGTGCTCATATTATCGTCGTTTCATTAAGAATTTTGCTCAAAAAGCTGAACCACTACACAGGTTGTTGAGAAAGGACACCAGATTCGAATGGGGACCAGATCAACGGCAGGCCTATGAATCCTTGAAGTTGGCACTCGCGTCGGAACCCGTCTTGGCCCACTTCGACGAAAAGTATGCGACCGAACTGCACACCGACGCCAGTGGGTTTGGAATTGGTGCGGTTTTGGTCCAGGTCCAGGGAGGAAGTGAAAAACCGATTGGATATGCATCAAGAACGCTGTCAACAGCTGAAAAAAAATATTCAACAACGGAGCGGGAGTGTCTTGCCGCGATTTGGGCGATCGGCAAGTTCCGTCCATACCTATTTGGTCGCTCGTTTACAATTGTGACGGATCATCACTCGCTCTGTTGGCTTTCGGGACTGAAGGACCCGTCGGGAAGACTGGCCAGGTGGGCCTTAAGACTTCAGGAGTACAATGTGAACGTGGTATATAAAAACGGCAGAAAACATCAAGATGCCGATTGTCTCTCACGCAATCCAATCGAAGCGAATAACCCAGGGGAATCCGAAGATGATATATCAACATTAGCTGCTTTAACTGATATCGTCGCGGAACAGCGGAAAGATCCGGTAATTGTGAGAATATCGGAGGAATGTTCGAGGAACGATCAAAACCGCTTCAAAATAATCAATGGAGCTCTTTACAAGCGGAATTTCGACCCAGTGGGGCAACCGTGGCTATTGGTGATCCCCAGGCATTTGCGCCCTGACGTCCTCAGAAGTCTCCACGATAATCCAACTGCCGGTCATTTAGGGTTGGCTAAAACCCACGATAGAATTAGGAGGAAGTATTTTTGGCCAGGTCTTCTGAGGAGCATAAGAAAATATGTCGGTCACTGTAGGGAGTGCCAGCGTCGTAAACATGCTCCCTTGCGACCGCCCGGATTGCTGCAACCGATACCACCCACCTCTGTTCCGTTCCAAAGAGTCGGAATTGATCTCCTCGGAAGATTCCCAATATCCCATTTAGGAAATAAATGGATAATAGTTTGCACAGACTATCTGACGCGATACGCTATCACCCGAGCCTTACCATCGGCAGACGCTCAGCAAGTGGCCAAGTTCGTCCTGGAGGACGTAGTGCTTAAACATGGAGCACCACGAGAAATAATTACTGACCGGGGTAGGGTTTTTCAGTCTAAACTAATATCCGAGCTGACGCGACTTTGCTCTTCGGCTCAGAGATTTACTACGGCGTACCATCCTCAGACGAATGGTCTCACTGAGAGACTTAATAAAACCCTGGCCGACATGATGTCAATGTATGTGGACGTCGAACAAAAGGAATGGGACGTTATTCTTCCGTTCATCACGTTTGCTTACAATACGGCGAAGCAGGGCACCACCGGATTCACCCCATTCAGCCTCATCCATGGACGAGAAGCTGAAACTACGTTGGATACATTGTTTCCTCTTTTAAAAGATGAAGATCAAGAGGACTATAATCGAGAGATAGTGACTCGAGCAGAGGAGACGCGACAATTGGCTCGGCTACATACACTGAGAGCGCAAGAGGGCAATAAACGACTCTACGACGCCAAACATCGAGAAGTGAGCTATCAGCCAGGCGATAAAGTATGGATATTTATACCCGTTCGGAAAATAGGGATATCCGAAAAATTAATAAAACGATATTTCGGCCCTTATAGGGTGACGAGACGCATTTCGGATGTGACGTACGAAGTTGAAAGTCTAGACACTACTAACCGCCGTCGTAAGCCAAAGGAAATTGTGCACGTAGTGAGAATGAAGAACTACCGTGACCCGGACAAACAACTGGACCTACCCGAGGATGAGCCTGCCGTCTGACAGCGAGGACGCTGTCCTTTTGGAGAGGAGGGAATTGTAGCGTTATTTGTTGTATTGTTTTACATAATTAGGTTTTGGATTTTGTTTGTGTTTGTTTTGCATGTATTGAGTTAATGATTGGTGTATATGTGTGTGTGTGTTCGTGTATTCTTTGATTTGAGTAGTCTGCTCGTTGGCAGCAAAAAACGTTTATCGTTCGATTTATCTACGCCTGTTGCTTGCAATTCTTACCGCCACATTATTACTAGTATTAGTGTATTCTTATTATATACGTTTATATCAAGTATATATTAATATTTTAAATCGACAAATATATATTTTAGTTTTTAATTAAAAAGGATATATATTGGATCAAAATATCATTTATTTTACCAATATTTTGATCCAATATATGCCTTTTTAATTAAAGATTTATTTATGGAGATTTCTCTATTTTTAAAACTATATTTTAGTATTCTTTCTTTAAGACTCTTTTGCCTTCACATTCTTTTTATTATTCTTAGTGCATGTGGTAGCGGCCATAATAATCATGGTGGGAAGAAATTGACGACTGTTTTTACTCTAAGTGCACCACATGTCTACACATGTGAAAAGCAATTCGAATTTTGCACTTACAAATGTGCCAGAGAACTGTTTTTTATTAGTTGCACTGGTTAGGTTGGACTTTTGTATGAATCTGGAGCTTTTAATTTTAGAAAAAAAAGTTCCCAATGCGGGATTCGATATATATATATATAATACATAGTTTGTTGTGAGGAATAGATCACTAAGTTCCTCAATTAAATAATAATAAAACTTGCTAAATTAGAACGCTGTGTGTCTATAATATAAAACCCCTATAATATTTGATAAAGAGATATGTCAAATTATTGTAAATTTCTCTAATAACACATTACAACCACTTGATTACAATTTACTTACAATTATCTTTCTCTTTATTAAAAAGAAAATATCGTTTTTCTCTCTCTGCGATATTAAAGTTTAATTTTTATTTTTTGTTGTTACCCGGCCAAAAGAGTGTGATGTGAAATAAAAAGTTGGCGCGTTCTAAAGTAAAAAATTATGTAAAGTCCCTCTCTCACCTACCCTAAGGGAGACGAGAGGGGGGGAGGGGGGGGTGAAGTCAATAGCTTGCTGTTGTCATGGTAACCTACATTCTTAGACCGCGGGGGAACACTTGGAAGTGAAGATTAGAACCTTAAAAAATCAATTTCACAACACCATTCAAAGATTGTTTAGCGAAAAATTCATTCATAGACTTTCATTAGTACTAAACAACTCCTTAGCAACCAAAATATCCTATAACATACAAAATAACGTAAAAAACATTAGCGTGTCTTTCTTTAAAAAAAATCAATTTTACAATATCATTCATTGCTGTTTTTAGTAATTTTAGAATCGATACTGGTATCAAAAGAAAAATAGAAATTATAGAGAACAAGAAAGAAACATAAGATACAAAGATAATAGATCATTAATTTATCAAAACACCTAAACTACTGCACATAGTACAATCTCAAACATGTAATACCCCATTACCATGATATAAAAAGCAAGCAACAACGATTATTTACTGGAAAAATTCATGTCATTAAAACTAAGTTCAAACGTTCAATCAATAAGTAATACACAATCGATAATAACTTTTTAATTGACAAACTAGAAAACTGTGAAACTCTCAGTGTATAAAAACTCCTAGCAATCCTCTCTATAAATAAAAATACATATATTGGATCAAAATATCATTTATTTTACCAATATTTCAGTTGGCTGAACGTCAACCTTTATCAAGGTGTTATAACATATTAATATATTATGAAAAAGGCATCTCCTTATCGTGAAACTGAAAGTTGCTGATGGCTTGCGCCATCTATCGGAATAAATATCAACTATTCTCGTTGATTTCTAATTATTTTAGAATTGGCTAAATACCCAATCTTGATTAATCAAGAAAAGCTAACCACGGACGCGTTTCGGGCTGTTGGCCCTCATCAGCGTGGTGCAAGCTGTAACTCAACGACCAAAAAACTGGTCCTTCAGGCATCTTGAAAAATCATGAAATGGGTAGTCAAGGCCAGAATTGCGTGAGACCGCGACACAATGTGATAAAATAGTACAAATGTGATATTGTACTGGGATAAGGTGCATAAATTAGGAGATGCCTTTTTCATAATTTATGCACCTTATCCCAGTACAATATCACATTTGTACTATTTTTTCATATTAATATGTGTCAACAACAACATGTGGCGCTGAGTTTGTTGTTGACACACATTAATATGTCATAATACCTTGAGTTATAATACGTACAGCCAACTGTAAATTTGATAAAATAAATGATATTTTGATCCAATATATGCCATTTTATTTTAAGATTCATTTATGGATTGCTCTATTTACAAAATCCTCTCTATATTGCCACGTGGAAAATTAGAGAAGACAAAAACTTCAGGAGGAAACAAAATCTATTTCAGGCAAGTCCAAACTATGAATTGTAAACAAAAGATAAGCCACGAGGGAAATTTACAGAGTCGCCAGATATAAACATAAAAAAATGACCACTCTGTTAATAAAAAAAATAATAATAATTAATAAATACTATGTTACATAATATATTATAATATAATGATACAATCAAAGATTCTTTTTAATGAATATCTAGTCAGGAAATGAGGATTTATGATTGTAAACTGTAGAATATTTTCTTTGCAAAGTAATTCGTTTATATGTTTCATGTATTGAGTTTCCGTCAAATCTTATCAGCAATAATCTAACGCACTACCCAAATGTGCTGAATGTATAATGTCTATGGTACAATCATTAAATATATCTACCTTTCTTCTGTCCACATTAGATTCAGAGTTGTTGACAACTTGCAAAAACACGTCAGTAAAACCCTTATCCAACTCTATCAACATCTCTCCAACAGCTTGAAGTAAATTTGCATAACTCTCAAATATTTTGCTACGTGAAAAAAGCTTTAATCTTTCAAATAAGTAGAATTCTGAGGGAGCTAGGTCAGGACTGTATGAAGGGTGAGGCATCAAAGTCCATTCTTCAATCTTCGCCAAAGTCAGGTGCGCCATGTAAGGTCTTACATTATCCTGATCAAATTTGATTTGCATTTTCTTTTCAGTTACAACTTTTTGTATTCAAATTTCTTTTTTTAGATATTAGATATTTCCGCTAAAAGGGGTTTAACACTGATGAGCCAGGCCCCTCTCTAATATATTTATCATTACACTAAAGAGATAGAGAATTAATAAGTGTTTCATAAGTAGAATAAACAAATATTATTCTAAATATTTTAATATCGTACATATTGATTACATAATTGTTAAAAAAAGGTGAACGTTTTTTTTTTACTGTGGGAATCAGGGAATTCAAGTGAACTGACTAAGTACAAGACACAAAAAAAAAACGACACCATGAGACATCCTCAAGGATCAAGCCAACTAATTGTAACTATATTATCCAATCATTAATGCAATTAAACAATTAACTTTAATCCCTGACGTTTTTAGCCTTCTTAAAGTAATTAACAAAAGTTGTTTAAATGACCTGAGGCAAGTTAGAGTGGAGCGGTGATGCGAGGAATTAGTGATAATTTCTGTCGTTGATTGGTAGATCACGTGGTCGTTCACATTTCCTTATTAACATAATGTATTACCGCGCCATCTGTTATTAGAAATTTAAACTATTTTTGACACGTATGATTATTTATGAAAAAGACATCTCCTTATCATGCAACTGAAAGTTGTTGATGGTTTGCGCCATCTATCGGAATAAATATCAACTATTCGATGAGGGCCAACACCCCGAAACGCCTACATGGTTAGCTTTTCTTGATTAATCAAGAATAGGTAATTGACCAATTCTGGAATAATTAGAAATCAACGAGAATAATTGATATTTATTCCGATAGATGGCGCAAGCCATCAGCAACTTTCAGTTGCACGATAAGGAGATGCCTTTTTTCATAATTTATGCAACTTATCCCAGTACAATATCACATTTGTACTTTTTTTTTTTTCAAGTATGATTAGATTTAAAAAAAAAAATCAATTTTCTACTGTAACCTTACTGCAATGATAAAATAATGGGAGGGCCTGGCTCATCATTGGTAAACCCTCCCAGCGGTTTCGCCAGTTTTCCTTATCTAGTGAACGCTCACTTCTTCCATCGTCATTTCTTGGAAATCTCTGGTTTCACATGACAGGGAAATATTTTAAAGTAAAACGACGAATTGTTATATTTATTCAAATAAATATTATTTAAAATGCGGGAAGCTTTCGAGTGGTAGCTCTCCTTCAAATCTAATATGCATTACAGTGCTGCATAGGTGGTCTGAGGAAGATTTAATTGTCGGAAAGCTTCCCACATTTTAATAAAAACAAACATTCTAAATATAATTTTGCGAAGGTTTAAACACAATATTTTAATAAGGATAATTTCAATAGATTTCTTTATTTTTATATAAGAATTTATTGAGAGAGATTGAAACTATTTTATTACAAGGCTCCGTGTATAAGGTTATATAAGGTTAAATATTTGAAACTATTATAGACGCGTAAGATTCTTTTTAAAATTAACCATTTTCTACTGCCCTTACTGCAATGGAAAATTTAATGGGAGGGCCTGTAAAGGCAGTTGAAATGGTTTAATTTTCAAAAGAATCATACGCGTTTAAAATAGTTTCAAATTTTTATAACAGATGGCCCGCTAATGCATCATAAGGGTAAATATAAAATAAATAAAAATATATGAATAATGAAAAGATTAAATGATTATATATAATGATATGATACCTATATATGATATGTTATGATACAATGAACACAAGGTAATAAGACCAAATCCAAATAAATAAATAGTGTGTGACGTTTCGGTAACAGCGTTGTTACCATCTTCAGACAAAAGTACTGATGGTACTGATGGTACTTTTGTCTGAAGATGGTAAAAACGCTGTTACCGAAACGTCACACACTATTTATTTATTTAGATTTGGTCTTATTACCTTGTGTTTATAATCTATAATCCAAATTGTGCCTTATCAGTTATGATACATATAGTTTGCCGACAAAGGACTTACCCGAAAGCTACTTTGTACAATTAATTAAAAAGAGTTGTGACGTCTGATACCTTTTTATAAATACATATATGAATAGATATATGCGCAAAAATATGTAAATATAATTGATAAATATATATTTAGAGTGAGAGAGATAAATTATCCTGATTGAAATATTATGTAAAACATATTTGTAATTCTCGTGGTTTTTACTTTTGTATCTTTTTGGTCGCAGTGGTACAGCCTACTCCACGCTGAAGAGCACCAACAGCGCGAAACGCGTTCATGATGGCTTTTCTTGATTTATCAAGAAATTAGGTTGGCTAAATATCAGGGAACAGACTAAATCAATGTTTAGTTGATTTCTGTTCCACCATATAGCGCTCTGACTTCTGAAAAACACATGTGCTCCTAATTTGTAAGTAGATTTACCTTAATGATAGAGAATTGCTAGGTTAAAATCCTTTGGTGAAAAAAAGTATGATAAAGAATGACAATGAGTTTATTTTTAAGCCATCTTAAAGTAATGAACAAAAGTTGCTTGAATAAGATTGGATACGAGTTGGATATGATGCAAGGAATCAGAAAATCCATTCTAAGAGTCTAGTTTCAGTATCAGTATAAAAAGAAAACCGAAAAATTCAATATTACAACGGTATGCCTTATTCAATTCTCTAGATTAAACTGGCGAAACCGCTGGGAGGGTTCACCACTGATGAACCAGGCCCTCCCATTATTTTATCATTGCAGTAATGGGGAAATAGAAAATTGATTTATTTTAAAAATAATCATACGCATCAAAAATAGTTCAATTTTCAGAAATAATTTCTGTTGTTGATTGGGTCATGTGGTCCAATTCTATCTGACTTACCTCACAAATAAGAGGGCTATATATATGAGAATTGCTTACTAAATATTTTTTAATAATTGCTTTTTTTGCAATGTGTGTTTATTATAATGAATATTATTATATAAATATTATCTTTATTTATATGTGTAAATAGGAAATCTATATTTATAGAATAAGGTAATAAGACCAAATCCTAATAAATAAATAGTGTGTGACGTTTTCAGCATGTGGTAAAATTTCTCATTCAGTACTTTTGTCTGAAGATGGTAACAACGCTGTTACCTAAACGTCACACACTATTTATTTATTTAGATTTGGTCTTATTACCTTGTGTTTATAATCTATAATCCAAATTGTGCCTTATCTATTCATAGAATTATTCTCAATATGTTATAATAGTTTAGAAACTTATAAAAACAATAATTTTTATCCTATACCTATATTTTTAATATTAAATATCCTAAAGAATTTAACCCACAGGAAAACTTCCAATTAAATTCCAAAGAGAGCAGCTATACAACTGATTTAAAACTTAATTTAATTCTCTCTTTATTAATCTTGTGTTCTATAAATATTTTCCCTAAATTAATCTCATTACCAATATAATTAAAATATCTCAAATTTATTTAACCTTTCCCTACTCTCTTCTAATTATTTCGCGCCAAAACGATTTTATCAGGATCGTCTGGGTTAAATGGAAGCAGACGACAAATTCTTTATTGGCGGGAAACGCCGATTGTTTACCGATTAGGCCTAACAAGGCTAATTTCTCCGTGGAAATTTAGCATTCTCGACCATTGAGGCTGCCTTTCTCGCCTTCCTCTACGACCACACATGAATATTAATGCAGAAGACGCAATTATCCAAGAAGTGTAAACATCTAACGTTCTTCTGCACAATATCTTCGCACCTAGTTGTACATTAGATCGTTTTACACCTCTTTATTTACATACTCCCCATAATCTTCTTTAAAAATTTTATATTTTATTATAGAAAATAACTTAAAATGTATATTATTAGTTCTTTTCTTTCAACCCTAAATAATTTAATTTCTTTTTATATGTGTCGAATTTATATTTTATAAAATAAATATTTTATTAGTATATGTAATTATAATTTAACAAGTTCTGTAGACTCTATCTCAAATGCCGTGGATTTGATTTACATTAAGAATTGAAATTTCTAGTTTTAATTAGTATATTTGTGCCACTGGTTTAGTGGTTGTAATTCTAAATGTATATTGGACCTTTGATGATATGTATGTAAATAATCTTTGTTTCTTGTATAATTTATTGATCTAAAATGTAATTTTGAATAACTTTCACTATCTCTCTAGAACTATAAATAATTTGTATATATATATTTTAAAACTATGTACATAAAATAGATTAAACATTTACATGCAAATATTCACATAGGATATAGCGTGTGTTTTGTAATAAATAAATAAAAATAAAATATGTAATTATAATTGTATAGTTTTTCAATTACATATTAATAGGGAGATTAAGAGTATCTCTTTCTCTATTAGATTTAAAGTTATTTATTCAAATTCAAATGCAATATTTTAAAAGCACATTTTAAAAATGATTGAAAATAGCGCGATTTGATCTTCTTAAAATATAGGATTTAAATTGAAAAAATAACTTTAAAAAGTACGGTTATTTACTACTAACATATTAAAAATAGACATTACCTTATATTTTAAAGTAGTCCTATATATGTTATGAATATTTTGAAAAATAAATAAGATTCGATAGTGCAGTCGTTTGGTTTAAAAAATGAACATACTCATAGACAAAACTTATAAAAGTTGAAATTCTTTGATTTCTTTTTTTAAGAAGAAGAAAAGGAAAGGGGCGACAAGGTTTACATTTGGTTATCTCGTATTTCTTCAATAAAGGTCACTGTAATATCTTTCAGAGTTACTGTCTGAATCCCGATATACATGCTAAAAGGTACAACTTCCTTAAGTTTTGTCCATGAGTGTACTATATTCACACTTGGTTATCTCGTGTGTCTTCAATAAAGGTCACTGTAATATCTTTCAGAGTTATTTTCTGTATTCCGATATATAGCTAAAAGGTACAACTTCCTTTGTCCATGAGTATAGATTTTTTTCCCCATTCCAAATGTTTTTTGTTTGATTTTTTTTTATATTCATATCAAAGATAGTTTTACATTAGGAACTTAAGAAATTTCAAATAACTGATTACAAATAATAGAAATTATATATTATTTTTTATGAAAGTATTTTCATACACGACGTTTGATATAATTTTTATCAAACAAAAACGAAGAATAAGACAAACAATTTGACATTATTAATATATAATTTCAAGCTTTTTAAATGAAAGTTTAATTTTATACAATATATTTTATATTCAAATTGGTATATATACAAAAATAATTTTATATTTGTACCTAAATATATAGTTTCTCGTTATTTCTAGAATAACGTACAAAGCACAGTGGTTCTATTCTAAATGATCCATTACAGTAGAACACGTTACACAGGGAGAAATGACTTCCCCCTTATTATCATCATAATCGCTCTGTGAAACATTAATGAAAATTTCCACAAATAGAACTATCGGGAGATTTGTGTGGGGGTGTCAGATGGGAATAATTAAGGTGGATCTAAATTATTTCGTGAAATATGGCCACTAATAGTTTATCCGCCTCTTGTACGACCTCTCCCTCTCTCTCTCTCTGTCAGACTTTGACGTATTCCTTCATTAGAGGGAGAGACCCTGTGTGACATTCCTTTACAATATAAATTGGAGCTCCCAAATTGTGGCGTTATATCAAGAATAGATTGGTGGTACTGCGGTCAAATACGATTAAATGCCTATTTATCTATGACTTTATTGTTGAATGAATTATTGTCGGTTCTGTTTTAAAATATGATTAAAATTTTATATTTTCTATAATTTCATCTCTAAATTTGATTGCGATTTTGCTTATACGATATTATATAATTATTATTTAATATATTAATATATAATATTATATATTTAATACGATTAAATATATTTATATTTCTCTATATGACTAACCTTATATTCAAATGATATTAGCGTATATAGATTTAAAGTTCTGTGGTTGAATAATATTATATTTTGTAAATTTTCAATAGCGGTTCACCTGTACAATTGGAAAATAGATTACAGATTGTTGAGTCTATGGTCAAATACGATTAAAATTCTATTTATCTATGACTCATATTAATGGGAGAGCATATAGATTGTTAATTCTCTATTCTAGCATAATTATAATTTCTATATTTATCAATGTTTTGTTGGTAAAAAATTATAGATTCGTAGAAGAAGAGAAAGATTCTTTATTACTTAAAGATATAAAACTATAAAAGAAAGACAAGAGATCTAATTATATTTACATCAGCAGCTCACGCCGGCCTGCCCTATCTAGATAACCACTAGCCAACTAACAATCCAAAAAGAACGCGCTATATAAACAGATATGTCAATTAGCATAGACAATACTAAAATGCTATGCAAATCAAACGAATATTCCATCGTAGAAATATCTGGAATTGCCACTCTCAACAGATTTTTCATATATTGATGAGGTGTAAAGTATATATAAACTGGTAGTGTTTATCAAAGTTTCTGTATCTTATCTATGATTTCACCTAAATATTAATTGTGAAATATGATTATCATAGTACAAATAAACTCTTGTTTTAATATCAAATTGAAACAATCAGACTTCCAGGGATAAATTTATTTTAAAATATTTCAATTCACAATTCTCTATCTTTCAGGTACGAAACCCTTTCTACAAGATGTTTATATTTGATCGCCAATAGAACTAGAGATAAATGTAAAATATCTTCCTCTGTAGAAGGGTGTGATGTACACTTATGGACAAAACTTAAGGAAGTTTTATATTTTAGACATAAACACTCCTTATTTGCTTATATGAAGACAGATTTCTCTCCATTCATATAAATTTAAATGCTCTCTACTTAAATAATATATATAATAATTATAAATATATATTTACATGCAAAAAGGTAAAATATTCTTAAGTATTGTCTATAAGTGCAATATAAGCAGTTTTTAAATTCTGCTTTTCACATGTGTAGACATGTTGTGCACTTACAGTAAAAGAGGTCGCTAACTACCTATCATGATTATCATGGACTTTACCACGTATACTAGGGATAATAAAAAAAAAAGGTTTTTAAATGTGAATTACAAGATCTGTTATATATTAGAACCTAAACCTAATATATATGGTAGGTTTTAACTGACAGTCGTTTCTGTAACCTACTGTTACCATTTTCAGGGAAAACGTATTGAAAATAGGTCTGGACAATTTGAAACTATCAGAAAGCATATGCAAAATATTACAAATTCGATGTGTATATGCAAATTAAAGTTATTGATGCTGTTAGTGCACATCTCAAGTATGGTGGTTCAAATCTTATTAATCCTAATGGATATTTAGCAACTGCTTTTAATGTACACTCATCGACAAAACTTGAGGAAAGTTATTCCTTTTTTCATGTATATCGGGATTCAGACAATTAGTCTGAAAGATATTACAGTGACCTTTATTGAAGACACACGAGATAACCAAGTGTGAATATAGTACACTCATCGACAAAACTTGAGGAAAGTTATTCCTTTTTTCATGTATATCGGGATTCAGACAATTAGTCTGAAAGATATTACAGTGACCTTTATTGAAGACACACGAGATAACCAAGTGTGAATATAGTACACTCATCGACAAAACTTGAGGAAAGTTGTGCCTTTTACCATGTATATCGGGATTCAGACAATAACTCTGAAAGATATTACAGTGACCTTTATTGAAGACACACGAGATAACTAAGTGTGAATAGAATTGCCTCTGCCTCTATATAAAAAAAAAACACATCAGGCCAATTCCATAAGTTTTGTCCATGAGTGTAAATACATCACATGTCTACACAAGTAGAAAGCAGTTCGACCATTTTACATATCGTCATTTTTGTTAGGTATATTAATTCAAAGAATTTTTCTCTATGTAAATAAATTATATAGATATATGAATAAACATAAATTGATGATGATAATATTAGCTAGCATATGTTAATTAACAATTTGGCAACGTAGTTAGTGCCTTCTTGATCCTTTCTTGTTTTTTGTATTTCTTCTTAATTCTTAAATTTTACCTTTGTAGTTTCTATGCATAAAGATAATATTAAAAAATATATTTAAGTAACATTTTCTCTTTTTTACCCCAAAAACACCAACAATTTTATTTCTACAGAATTGATCTTGTTTAATGAAGAAGTCAGTTCCCCCACTATGCGTGCCGATATGACAATAACTCTCTCAATTCAATACCTTTTTTGTTCACCCATATGGGCGGAATAAATTTAGGAACCCTAGAATATTAGCGTACCAACTATATAAATAAGAATTGAACGTTTTGTTTTTATTTTCAAATATCAAAACAATTACTGCCTTTATTGCAGTGGAACAAAAATACCTGCATTCCATTCCTTTCTGCTTCCTTGATACTTGACAACAGTTACTTTCTGCAACGTACCAAAGACATGTAGACAAAGTAACAAATGTAGATTAAATAAATATTTTTTTAAAATTTTACACTAAATTTAAATAATAGGTTATATTAGATCTTTGAAATGGAGCGTTAAGAGCTCGTAAAGGAAATCCAAGAAATCATTAGCTTCGAGAATAGTCTTTTACATCAACACCAATTTACACTCATAGATAAAAAGAGGTAGAAATCTTTGATATCGTCGGTCGTTTTTTTTTTTTTTTTTAAGGAGACAGAGACAATTTTATTCCCACTTTGTTATCTCGTGTGTCTTCAATAAAGGTTTCAGAATTATTGTCTAAATACCAATATACGTATGTATATTAATACAGTTATTGATGGAATGAGAAAGTGAATTTTACTAAATTATGTATGAAGATTTTAAGGAAACAAATTCATATCGGATATACTCCTATATATATATATATACTAGACGGGTGACCCGGGCTTCGCCCCGGGATTGACCCGTGTGCATATCTACCCGTACAAAAGCTACATACCTATACTTTCGATATTTGCGGACCTATAATGAGATATTGTCAACAATAGATTATTTAAGGAGCGACCCGCTCCAACACAATAGTTACAAAAACCAAAAAGCGAGTGGGGGAGGGGCAAAGGTGGCGTGATCCTAGCCAACCAATAGGAGAGCGCCATTCCAAAAAAAAAAAAAGCAAACGGTGACAGAGATGAAGAATTATTAAGAACGCATGACGCTCGTAACTGTATATAGAATATATATATATCCTCTCTCTCTTCTGATCTTTTATGTTCTTAGTTTTCTTAAATTCTTCCACCAAGAAAATCTCTAAATTTCCAGATATATAATCAAAAGAACTCAATATAATAATTATTAAAGGTAAAGACTCTTCTAGTAAGGTATATCAATTAAGAAGGTTCAGAAGATGAGTTTCTTTAATTGTAAAAACGCTACAAGCTTTCGGGCAAAAGCCCTTCGACAGGCAAAATATAACTATACTAAGAAAGATATCGATATCTTTCTTAGTATAGTTATATTTTGCCTGTCGAAGGGCTTTTGCCCGAAAGCTTGTAGCGTTTTTACAATTAAAGAAACTCATCTTCCGAACCTTCTTAATTGATATAATAATTATTGAACAGACGAATTCAAGAATCTACCCCATTATAATAGACAGATCTGGTAGACTAAACTGGCGAAACAGCGGAGTGGATGAACCACTGATGAGCAAAAGCTTCCCATTTTTTTTTCATTTAAGTAGGTATTTCTAGAAAATTGTTATGAATTAATAGAAAGACTCTGTATTATAAGTACCTTAAAGTAAACTCTAAACGAAAAAAATATTTTTAAAAAATATTTTAAAATTAAAAGAATCGAAAAGATTTCATATGACAATCCTGTAACGTATCTACGAACAAACAGAAAGAAAAAAAAACTCCTAAAAAAAGGGTTTTCTATACTCTCATCCAATAAGAAAGATATCTCTAAAAGAATGACGTCATAAGAATATTCTAGTGGACCAATAGAAAACAAGTAATGAAGACCAGACGAATAGTGGAGTCAGCTAGATCGTCTGCACATATCGGCTGCTGCCTGGAGATGTTGACATTCGACGTCTGGCAAATAATTCAGCTTTTTTATTCAGTATCTTTTGATTTTATCTCTTTCCCCCCCATCTTTTCTGTTTTTGGAATATAATTGAATACGTAGTGTTTACTTTTATTATTTTTTTGGTTATGTATTGATCATCTTCGAAAAACCCTGATTAAAGAGGCATAGCTTTCAGTTTTAGAACTGATTGACGTTAATGTATTTTTTAATGCTATTTTAAAATGGAAATCAAATGTATTTATATTCTTATATAAATATTTTCTATACAGTGCATTTATATCCATATATTATACAGGTAAATGGGGATCGATATTCCTACCTGAAAATATGCAAATTAGTTCCCTATTGATTTAATTTGCATAGGCCCACATTCTAAACTGTATCTTCAGCTCTATATATGGGGAATTATATTTAACGATTGATTCAGTTCTTTTGGAGGGAAAATAAAACACCCATTTACATATAGGTAGATTAATATGGGACACTATTTTGGATTAGTATTATATAAATACACTCATAGACGAAACTTAAGCAAGTTGAACCTTTTAGCATGTATATCGGGATTCAGACAATAACTCTGAAAGATATTACAGTGACCTTTATTGAAGACACACGAGATAACCAAGTGTGAATATTGTACACTCATGCACAAAACTTAAGGAAGTTGTACCTTTTAGCATGTATATTGGGATTTAGACAATAACTCTGAAATATATTACAGTGACCTTTATTGAAGACACACGAGATAACCAAGTGTGAATATAGTACACTCATGGACAAAGCTTAAGGAAGTTGTACCTTTTAAAATGTATATCGGGATTCAGACAATGACTCTGAAAGATATTTCAGTGATCTTTATTGAAGACACACGAGATAACCAAGTTGTGTTTATGAGTGTATAAAAGGCTATCTATTTATTCTGTATTATTTGACCATATTTACATATTGAGCCTTATTTCCTTTAAACATAGTGTGTTGTAAAACGACATTTGAAAATTATCCTGCATATGTTTCTTTATCATTACTCTTCACAATTCATTCTTTCATACTTCATCCCTAAGGTTAGAAATAATCTTTATTTCTTCTTAAAATAAATTTTGATTTTTCGTTCAAAAGAAACACAAGCGGGATAAGTTTTAAATGTCGTTCTACAATCATAAGCCGCATTATATTGTTTTATAGTGTGTTGTCTTAAAACGATTTTTGTGATAAGTTATCTTGTAATATATCAATGTGTTATTATTGAGTAGAGGCCGGTCGATGAGTGATATAAACTATTGATATTTAATAGCCACGACCATAAATCGAATCTCATATTGGGCACCTTTTGCTAAATAAAAAATTGCTTCAATTTCCCCCCGATTATTACAAAATTCCAACCCCACCGATTATCACAAGTAACCAAACAGATCTCTAGCACACTTGTAGGTGCAAAAGTCAAACTGCTTTCCAAATATGTAGACATTTGGTATTCCTACAGTAAAAAAAGGTTGCTTACTACCCACCATTGTCATCATGATCAGTATGATAAAATGACCAACAATTAGTAATAATCATGAAATAATCGCCAACAATAGATATCAGTCCTGAAACAATGACCAACAATCATCCAACAATAGTTACATTAATGAAACATTGGCAAAATTCTTCCAATAATTGTGGAACCAATGACCAACAATCAAGAAACAATGGCCAAACAACAAGAAATAATGGTCAGCTATCATCTAACAATGGCTAATAATCATGAGGTAATTGGTTATAATTATATACAAAAATCATTAAGCAATGAACAAATATCATTCAACAATGGGTAGCAATCATGGAACAATGGTAAAATATCATTCGAAAATGAAAAAGAATAATGAAAATGGGTGAAAATATATGAAGCAATGACCAATAATGGGTTAAAATCATGAAAAAATGGCCAACAAGCATACAAAAATAACTAAAAATCATGGAACAATTGTCAACAATGCTTAACAGTCATGAAACAAAGACAACAATTATCCCTCAATGGGTAACAATCATGACACAACGACCAACAGTGGGAAACAATAATGAGAAATTGGCCAAGTGGGTAGCAATCATGAAACAATGGCCAACAGTGGGTAACAACAATTAAAATGGCTAAAACAGACAAAAAACATGAGCCACCGTTGTGGATAACAATCATGATACAAAGGCCAGCATTGGGAAAAAAACTATTTCAAACAATGAACAAAAACATGGAACAACGGCCTACAGTGGGTAAAAACCATGAGTCAATGACCAACAATGGAGAATAAACATGAAAAAATGGCTAACGGTGGGTAACAATAACGAGTCAAAGACCACAATGGAAAACAAACATGAAACAATGACCAACGGTAGGTAGAAATCATGAAACAATGGCCAACAGTGGGTAAAAACCATGAGTCAATGACCAACAATGGAGAACAAACATGAAACAATGACCAACGGGTGGGTAACAATCACGAGTCCAAAGACCAACAATGGAGGACAGACATGAAACAATGACGAACGGTAAGTAACAATCATGAAACAATGGTCAATGGTGGGTAACAATCACGAGTAAATGACCACAATGAAGAACAAACATGAAACAATGGCCAACGGTGGGCAAAAATCACGAGTCAAAGACCAACAATGGAGAATAAACATGAAACAATGACGAACGGTAGGTAACAAACATGAAACAATGGCCAACGGTGGGTAAAAATCACGAGTCAATGACCAACAATGGAGAAAAAACCTGAAACAATGACGAACGGTAGGTAACAATCATGAAACAATGGTCAACGGTGGGTAACAATCACGAGTCAATGACCACAATGGAGAACAAACATGAAACAATAAAGAACGGTAGGTAACAATCATGAAACAATGGTCAACGGTGGGTAACAATCACGAGTCAATGACCAACAATGGAGAACAAACATGAAACAATGACCAATGGTAGGTAACAATCATGAAACAATGACCAACAGTGGGTAACAATCACGAGTCAATGACCACAATGGAGATCAAACATGAAACAATGACCAATGGTAGGTAACAATCATGAAACAATGACCAACAGTGGGTAACAATCACGAAACATTGGCCAACAATGAACAAAAATCATGAAAAAAAAATCTAGATAGGGTAAAAATCATGAGACAGTGGGCAAAAATCATGAAACAATGGCCAAACAATGGGTAACAACGAGAAGAAGGAGAAGACGCGGTCCGTGTGGTACAGGATCGATGCAGCCCATGGCACGCTATCTTGGCGTGACCGGGGTTTGAAGAATGCGCTTTTCAAGTCCTAATAGTACCTATAAATCTCTGCTGCGGCTATTTAATTGGCGGACTACTCCCAGTTGTTTTGTACGACCGCTATACGTGCACTTTAATTTAAACTTTGCTCAACTTTACTACCATATCTCCTACTGATATGACATCTTCAACTATAATATTCATGGGAGAAACACTATTTTGATATAAATAGTTTAGGAAATAAAATATATTTCAAATAAGCGACCTTATAACAATAGAGCCAACTTCCAAAATTCAAAATGCAGAATTGAGGAGAACAGGATTAACCAATAAATATAGAAACAACGAATTACTAATTGCTAAGAGAAACAATAAGAGGACACTACAAGATTATAAACCTTACACTGGATGAACAATACTTTCTACAAACTGGGAGAATATATAGTGAACTTTCAGTGGTCTGGTGTCAGAGTGAAGAAATCCAACCTCACAGCTAAGAGAACCAATGAGAGGACACTACAAGATTATAAACCTTACATAGGATGAACAATACTTTCTACAAACTGGGAGAATATATAGTGAACATTCAGTGGTCTGGTGTCAGAGTGAAGAAATCCAACCTCACAGCTAAGAGAACCAATGAGAGGACACTACAAGGTTATAAACCTTACATAGGATGAACAATACTTTCTACAAACTGGGAGAATATATAGTGAACATTCAGTGGTCTGGTGTCAGAGTGAAGAAATCCAACCTCACAGCTAAGAGAACCAATGAGAGGACACTACAAGGTTATAAACCTTACATAGGATGAACAATACTTTCTACAAACTGGGAGAATATATAGTGAACATTCAGTGGTCTGGTGTCAGAGTGTAGAAATCCAACCTCACAGCTAAGAGAACCAATGAGAGGACACTACAAGGTTATAAACCTTACATAGGATGGTAACTTGAACAATACTTTCTACAAACTGGGAGAATATATAGTGAACATTCAGTGGTCTTGTGTCAAAGTGAAGAAATCCAACCTCACAGCTAAGAGAACCAATGAGAGGACACTACAAGATTATAAACCTTACATAGGATGGTAACTTGAACAATACTTTCTACAAACTGGGAGAATATATAGTGAACTTTCAGTGGTCTGGTGTCAAAGTGAAGAAATCCAACCTCACAGCTAAGAGAACCAATGAGAGGACACTACAAGTTTATAAACCTTACATAGGATGGTAACTTGAACAATACTTTCTACAAACTGGGAGAATATATAGTGAACTTTCAGTGGTCTGGTGTCAAAGTGAAGAAATCCAACCTCACAGCTAAGAGAACCAATGAGAGGACACTACAAGTTTATAAACCTTACATAGGATGGTAACTTGAACACAATTCTTTCTACAAACTGGGAGAGTTCCACGAACTGAGACCACTCAGTTTTGATAAATCCTGTGGTAGGAGTTCTCTTTGGATAAATTCCACAATGTCTATTGTTCTTTTAGAATCCTTTAACATTTTAAACATGGTCTTTATACGGTAATGTTAATATTTATTAATATTAATATATTTATTTATATCAATTTAAAGCCCATATGTCCCCCCTAGGGACACTTGCGCTGTCATACATGTATGCTTTTACATTTGTCTATACATATATATATAATAATTTTAGGCCGCGAATAGAATAGTCATATGCTATTAACAAAGAGAAAGAGAAAAAAACGAGAAAAGAACTGTGTACAAATAAAAATATTTGTCGGGAAATATGTAAAATCAGCATAATATAAATTTTCTTTAAATATATTTATTGCTATATAATTCAAAATATATCTACAAAATGTATTGAATTTGAAATACATTTCTTTACTGGAAATAAAAATACTTGGATCTGTGTTACTATTAAAATTATTGTCGATTCTTCTGTAGTCTTGAAAAACAGGACATCTAGTAAAAGATTTTTTGAGGTTTGTTCCTCATGTCCACAAAAACAACTTGAGTCTTCCACTTCTTTAATTCTTTTAAAAAAGCTTCTGAAATTTCCATGATTAGAAATGAATTATGAAAGTTTGGCCGGAAATAATTTTGGTATGTTGTTAAGGAAGAAGCTTTGAAAAGTTTCATTTGTATTGTTCTTTAAATTAGCCATTTTAAATTCAATAAAATCCGTTATTATGCTTGGAACATCTAAATTTAATATAGATTGGTAATTTACACACACACACACACACACACAAAAGCCTTTTTTAAGACACACTGGTCTTATAGAGGATTCTCCCCGAGATTACAAGAGAGATAGGTCTGTGAAAGTGGGGAATATACAGAAGAAGAAAAAAAAGACTATGTAAGTATGATATATACATACACATACATATATACAACATAACAACAAAAGCCCCCATTAAGATACAAAGTCTTACATAAGACTCTACTGCAGGATCCAAGAAGCAAAGTAAGAAAGAGATAAAGAAGTGAACAACAACAAAAAATAATAATATATATAAATATACACATATTCACTCAATTCCAAGTAACAGTAGCAATGCCTTTTTATTCACTGCCTTGTTAGATTGGTAATTTATGTCATAAATAATCTTGTAGAAGAGTTTATAATACTGGAAAGCTTGAGTGAGACTATATAAAGAAATCAAAATACTTATCTTTCGGAAGCCTTTTTTAAAATTATTATATTTCTGAGGATTTTATTTTTCGAATATTATAATAACACCGTTACTCTGCTCTGAAAGAAGAAAGAAGAACCCTTATGCTCAAAACTGGGCAACTCTGTGCTTCACTTCCACCAATAATTGACAATATGACCCAGAATAAGTATATTGCTACGGCGTTTTATGGTTTCCACAAACCAAATATCTCAGAAGAAGGCCAAGTGACACTCACTCCTCACTTTCTTATTGCTACTCTTTTTGTGTTATTTTTCTTGCTTCCCTCTTTCTCTTTCCTGTTTTTTTTTCTTTTTATTCTGTATATATCGTTATTTCCTTTGTCTCACTGCTTTGTTCTTATGCATACCTCTGGTGAATCCTGTATGGGATCAGTGACCCTAAATAAAGGCTTTTTGTTGTTGTTGTTGTTGTTATAATAACACCGATACTATATTCACCATCATTCTGCCAAGAAAATGTCAACATTTAGTAGGGTATTAAGCTATAACGACAATCTATATATACAGCAAATGAATACATTAAGACGTTAAAGTTTCCCTTATACATATAAATCAAATTCCTACTGTCCTTAATGCGATGAAAAATATATATTGGAAAGGCTTGGCTCATCAGTGGTGAACCCTCCCAGGAGTTTCGCCAATTTAATCTATCAGACCGCTTCTTTAGAGCTCTAAAACTTTTGTGAATCATTCTTCTTATTTCAGCATTGCTCGATGCAAATATTTAAATGTAATTCTACAGTCCTAAAATCTTATGTCCATAGGTTTCTTAAATACTATTTCTGAGATTCTACCCTTCAGTGTCGCATTTATAAGCAACCAGCCGAATGACCCGGGCAACGCCCGGGTTTTACCCTATTAAATGTACCCTGTTTCGCCCGTGGTCTCTGTTTTTTTGGAATTTTTCCCGATATAATTTTGTATCTGATAATCAAACATGATACAGCAAAATTTTTAAAATAGCCTATCGTCTTCCCAGTATTCTTTCACCTATGTATGGAAATTTTGGTTTGAAATAGTGAACTACTGAAATCGTTCTTTTAAAAATGGAACACTTTCTGTACATCTGCATAATTTTACGACGAAGTTAAATCTTTTGATAACTTGGTAAAAAATCTTGAGATATTTTATGAACGTTTTGGAAATATTTTAATATTTGTTTTATGCCCACACACACATGTGTGTAAAGATTATATATTGTTGGATCGTTTTTTAAGACAAATCTCAGATTTATAAAATCAATTTATTAAACTTTAAACATTTTTAGATATAGAGAGAGAGTTAATTACCTCGTATTTAAGGTAACAAAAGAATCATCTAATTTACATACATCGTTCTAACCAGATTCAACTTGTGAAAACAGACGACAAAGAAAAGAATAAACAAATTAGTGATAGAGGGTAAGTTCCTATTTTTTGCAAGCTTTCACACTCAAAGAATATTCAACTTCTTGCTTTATATACATATATATTTTAAAATGTTTAGTTTATAACAATATTTTGAAAATATTTAGGTTATATTAGATTTAAAATATGAACCTTATATCTTAGTTTTAAATCTCTCTGTATAATATTTAAAAATGTTTCATTAAAAAATATATATAATTAAAGTTCAAAAGAACAAAAAAATGGCAAATTTCAAAATTACGACAATATAATAAATAGAAAAAAAGAACACATTGAGGATTGTCTTTCTAAAATGGGAATTTAAAACATAAAAAAAATAGAGAGAGGAAAAGTTATTTATTCTAAATTTATAGCTTAATTATGAGGCTGGTAGGTGGAGATAAATGGAACAAATGGCTAATTTGTCCAGGGTCAAAAAGTTTAAAAGGCGGATTAATGGAATCGGAGAGACCTCATCTTAGAACAATTTTCAAAATGAGCTTTTACTTCAGGGGAAAGTTCGAAATGTCGCCATTTTGAAGATGGACGACAACCTCTTCGTCTGCTATTTTAATTAATTCGTTTGCTTTAAAAAAATCATATGATCGTTTGGTATTATAATTGTACGTGTGGGTGTAATTACGTTAAATTATCTAATTACCCATAATTTTAATTAATATAGAGAGATATTCATCTCTCACATTAACATATATTATATTAATTATTTACTATTAATTCTTTTATAACATTTTAGGGGCACACGCGTTTTAAAAATCTGACCTATAGGCTTTATTTTTTTTTATATGAAACATATTTGTATATTCATAAGAATATCTGCATTTTAAGAATGAATTGTTTAATTTTTCAAATTTAAATTGTGTTTACCTTATAAAAAATGTATGTTTAGATTATAAAAGGATAAGATTTTAAACTATAAGTTAATTCAAGGTTTACCATTTTTTCAGAATAATTTAATAGTTAAGTGCCATGATTACCATTACTATAATTATTAAAATTTAAATTACATGTGATATGTTAAGTAAAAAGCGCCATCTCATTAAAAACTTTCATCAAAATGATAAATTTTGTTAATATGTTTTGCGCAGAACTTGAAAATCCACAACAAAGAATATGCTACAACCCTTTAGCTTGAACCCATACAGGTAGGTAATACTGTTGTGTTTTTGATAATTCACAGACTTCTCCTTTAAATGTATTATTTATTATACATACATTACAATAAGAAAACACAATAAATACAAAAGATAATAGTGGTTATATATATTTTCAATCAAGTTTTTGTTCGTCACTTTTAAACAACAACAACTTTTTAATATTAGGTTATCATTATATCCAAATCTCACAGAATATATATATTTTTTATTCTTATAAAATTAAATATTCCAACAAATACGTTTTAATTTGCATACTCTGGTATTGCATAGCATATTGGATTTTATGTAAATTTGCTTGTTTTAGCTAGAGGATATCAACAAAAGGCATTAGTGTATATTTTTAAATAGAGACGTTTTAAAACTTATGACCCTATTATCCTTCCGTATCATAGTACAGTGGAAGAGCTTTGCTCGATGCAATACCTTGAAATATCGTATGTTCCTCGTATGTTCCTCTACAGACCTATAAGTTTATGTCCATAGTTCACTAAACACCCCTAAGCTGCCTTCCATAGAAAATACAGGGTATACATCAAACCAATCCAATACAATAGTAGAGCGGTCTAGAGATTAATTTGGCGAAACCGCTGAGAGGGTTTCACTACTGATGAGCCAAGCCCTCTCATTCAATAACTCATATCATTGCAGTAAGGTCTGTAGAGATAATATTTGATGATATTTGAAAGAAGCGCATTGCCAGTAAATTTATATTTGTAAAACTATAACTATATATACATATAAGGACAGTAGAAATTTGCTTTATTTGAAAAATAAACATTCTTGCATAAATAATTTTATTTCCAATATATATACGGCATGTTATTGCCTTAAAATTAATTTATACCTAACTGGCCTTGTACTTATTGTTTGTGGAAGAGCATTGCTCGATGCAAATATTTATATGTAATTTTACTGTTCTAAAAGCTTATGTATATAGTTCACACTTTTCTATACCTCTTCACAGGCAATTTTTTAATGTCTATTTTATAGAGGCAACTCTCCCTTCAAAATTGCATTAAAACAATTCATTTTTTTTTTAAATCAATCAAGTGCAAAAGGTAAAATGACAATAAATAAGTCACAACACACCAGTTTTATCAGGGTCATGCTTAGCCCCGAACCCCAAGGTGTACAGGTTGTTGGCTGTTGTCTGAATTTTCCAAAAATGGTGTTGTGAATTATTCATTAGTACGACCTTTACGTTATATACTAGGGGGATAAACAAAATTATTGTTTTAATGCATTTTTAAAGGGAGAGGTGCCTTTTTTTTTGTACATGAATATAATCCTACCGCAACTTTATCTTATAGGTACTATACATAACTTCCCATGAGAAACCACCCAAAAAACTGAAATACCTTGTCTCTTTTAAAGGTGGTCTTTCCTTGGAGGTTTTTTTATTATTAGGAGGATTCAATTATTTTTATTTTACAAAGATGATCGCTCAAGGAGTCGTCTTTCATTAGAAAAGTCATTCAAGGGAGGTGGTATTTTGTACAAACTCTTCGTTATTTCATTTCAATTTATTAATAGTTTAATTAAAAAGGCATATATTGGATCAAAATAACATTTATTTTACCAATATTTCAGTTGGCTGAACGCCAACCTTTATCAAGGTTTTATAACATATTAATATGTTTTTAAAATAAAGCAATCCATACTTAATTAATTAAATAATAAAAGGCATATATTGGATTTAATAAAATATTTATTTTGCCAATATTTCGGCTGGCTGAACGCCAACCTTTATCGAGGCATTACATTAACACTATGCGGCGCTGAGTTTGTGTATACAAAAATGTAATGCCTCGATAAAGGTTGGCGTTCAGCCAGCCGAAATATTGGCAAAATAAATATTTTATTAAATCCAATATATGCCTTTTATTATCTAATATATTAATATGTGTCAACAACAAACTCAGTGCCACATAACGTCCTTAATAGTTTATTAAAAATTTATAGTATATTATAAAACCACTTCAAACTCATATAGGGATATCTCTAAATATCCACAAAATTCAAACAATTTACAAAATAATTTAGAAAATCACGCGAAATTTCAATATTACCCATTTTCTATATAATAATTCCTTTCCAATCTTCAATGCTTTTAAAATTAGAGGCCCTTACACACACACAAAATGCAACACTCATCTTTTCCTCTATGATAAAATTTAATAACATTTTATCCAATTTACCGCACGAAACATTTCACGAAGAAATTTGTGTGGTCACCCATCCTCAACAACTAATTCAAAATATAATATCAATTTTTCAATAATCCTCGAAGATTACAAAATCAATATTTCCTTTTCTAAACAGACGATGCTTAGGGGCTCATCTTTTGGGATGGTTTCCCGCCATCGATTCCGTTTCAAACGATATTTTTCTTAGAAACCTAAGTGCCTATCCGATCCTTAGTTATCACGATGGAGAAGGGGCCATTGGATTTAATTGCGTTATGGAAAAATCAATTTTCAAACCCTCCTCTTCATCCCCATCTCAATATAATCTTTCGTATTTACACATTGATCAAAAGGTTCGTCTGCTTAAAGTAAAATACCACCACATATTCGTTTATGATCAATCACATGCATCGTGTGAAAGCAATTTTTTACCTTTAAAAAAATATTTCAACCTCCAATTTAATTACATTAATGTAAAATCAATATGTACCCCTGCTATTTTTTTTTTACAAAAGACATCCACCATTTTTATGATTATACACCTTGGTCAAATATCAATATTTCATTGACCATTTTACTCTGTTTAGTAAAAGGATTTATCTAATCGTTAAAGGAATTCTTTTACATTACGTATTTTTTTAAATAAATGATTTCTAATTTTTCGGTTACAAATTATCCTTTTTCTGTAATTTTTTTTCCGTTTAACAAAAAAAAAATTGGGTTTTATCGAAGGTAATTTATTTATTTTTATCGGATAGAGTTTTTAATCAGTAAAATGGATATGCATGACCTTTATTACCAATATTGTATTGATTTGATTAATTTTAGAAACGGTAAAAAAATGACATGAAATATTAACATTATGTATGTTTCTTTCTTTCTAAAACATAGATTAGTAATCATTGAAAAACTAAGTATTGATTGCCTTTTTTTGTTGTTGTTGCTACATTACATTCCCCGTGCGTTTGGCTTTTTAGGAAATTTAATTATATTAATTTCTATTTATTATATATAGTTTTTGAAAGTAAATATATTGAAATATATACTAAATATATACATTTCATTTTGTAAATATGAAGTATGATATTTAGTAGGAATGTCACCTGAGAAAAAATTACAATTAAACGTTTTGAAGCGTTTTAATATTATAAATTTATATTATATTAAATAATATTTAAATAAAAATGAAACAATAGAAAGATATTATTTATTATTCTTTTGTGCACACATTAGAGAAATGTTATTTATATTTGAAACTTAATATGGAAATTTTTACCTTTTGTTCTTATATATATTTATATAATACCATTAAGAAAATTTCAAAATTTATATATTTGTTATTTAATTTAAACAGGTTATATATATATATTAACATTTCATAAAATCTATATTTAATATCACATATATAAAATAAAGTTTTAACCATTTGTGTATTAAATATTAACAAGTGTTATGAATTAAAGTAGATGATATAAAAATTTATTAAATAAAGATTTCTATATGAAAAAAAAAAAAAAATTGCGTTTTTTTTTTTTGTTGTGTTATCAAACTCTCAAAAGACGGTTTAAATATATCTATTGTTTTTAAACTTTAAAAATCTGTCGTATAAACATTTATAATATATAAATTTCAAAATCAAAATTTCTTTATTGATATCAAATTTGATATATTAAAATCAAAAAATGTTATTTATTTTTATAAATTATTTCTATTTTTTTCGGAGACATTTGCATTTTAAAATCATTACTAAATATAATATCTATTATTATAAAAAAAAAACATCTCCGTTAACCCTTCTCCGAATATTTAAAATCAAAAATCCAATCAAAAAAGCTTTCACCAAAAGACATCCAAAAGACTAAACAAAAGCAAAAATGGCTTCTACCTCATGCAACATGCATAAAAAAAGTTCTTCTTCCCCCTTTCTTTCTATTCAAACCCATTTTAAACAGGGGGTGGCTCTGCAATTAAACTTTAAATATTCACAAGTGTTTTAAATAAAAAATAAGGATGCAGAGAGAGAGAAGAAAACAACAAAAAATAAAAAACAAGATCAGGAAACCTCACTCGTCATTCCAATCAACACTTTTGTATCCATTAGATTATTTGGGTTGCTCAGCAACCGAATTTATGCAGATCGTCTGATGCACTTTAGGCTTCACAGGGTTTCGTCTGATAATGAATTAGGCTTTGGCTAGATTGGAATTTGTCGGATTGGATTCAACTCTAAAATTTATCTTTCCTCCAATAGATTGTCTGTGTAATTAATTTATTAAGATTTAGATCCATCTTCTGTTATTTAATGCTATTTCGCCATTTTTTTTTTAATATTCGTCTGAATTTAAATTATTAACGTGTTGTTATAATTTTATTATATTTAAATTTAATAAATATATAAATAATATATATATATATATATTTTTTTTTTAATTCTTTTTATTAATAGTTTTATAAAAATAAATATATTAGATTTTATTAATTTCATTTTTTATTTCATTTCAATTTTATAAAATATATTTTTTTAAGTTGATAATAAAAAAAAATTAAGAATTCTTTTTAAAATCTCTTTTTCAAATAACACAAAAATTCGTATATTATCGAAAAGGTTAAAATATACATATCAAATCTGAATAATATATTTTGAAAAACTAAAATATATCTTCGAATATAAATATATGATGAAAATATATTTTGCTCTCTTTAGAATTGTACATTTGACCGAAATATTTGAGGATATCCATTCTAAAAAATGCTAAATTTATGTTCGAATTTTTTTATGCAGTTAAATATTTTTTAAAAACATATAACTGTTCTTTAAAAGGATTTTAAAACTGATTATTAAAAGAGAAATTTCAAGAAGGATTTTTTTTTTCAAATTTGAATAATCTTATCTACAGAAGATTTTGAGCTTGTCTCTCCTTCAACAGGTAGAGATACTAAGAATTCTATAGATGGGAGAATTTATATTCAGAGTTCTTCTCAAAGATACGAAGCTATAAGATGATATATATATATTAATAAGGAATAAATGGTATATAATTAACAAATTAACCTTCCTTTTTCATTGTGATAAAACAAGCTTCCAAGCAAAAATTCTCTTCTACTGGCTAATCAACTATTACATAGCACTTTGACCTTTCCTGATAAAATTTTGACAAGAAAAAGAGTAAATCTTGGAGTCAGTGTACGAGTATAGTTACGAACCTATAGCCCCGACTTTTCTAAACTATAATATGCAAAGTAGTATGTGATAACCGGCTCTAATTCGCATATTCTCTGCTTTAGGCATATATTTACATAACAATTTAACCTTTCCTGATGAAACTTTGATAGAATATAGAGTGAATCTTGAGGGAGACAGTGTTATAGCTTCTAACATATAACACTGCCTTTTCCAACCTATAATATGTAAAGTAGTATGTATTAGCAGTCTTATTTGCATATCCAGGAGGGCAGAAGTGATATGACCAAAGTAATATTATGAAATACTAACTTCATTACTACTATTAAAGGAGACAGTGTTATAGCTTCTAACCTATAACATCGCCTTTTCTAACCTATAATATGTAAAGTAGTATGTGATAACAGTCAAATTTTCATATTCAAATGGCTAAAAGTGATATGACTAGAATAATATTAAGATATATCAACTTTACATGACATCTTTAATGAATACTACTATTAATAATAAAAAAATAATACATTTTGGTTAAAACAATATTGGTTGTGGTGTCAAATATTGAAACAGACAGAATCCGGGCGAAGCCAGCTTATTTGTTTATTATGTTGCTAAATCTCAATCCAATGTTGAACAATTTAACAGCATGGAATAATAATTAAAATAGTTAATTTGCTAATTTATTGGTTTCTCGATTGAAATTAATGCATTTTAGCGCTATTACACACACACATAAACTAATATAGTTAATTTCTTTAATTAGAATTACACACGCATAGAGAGTTTTATATTTATTATATAATTAATTACATTCACAAAAAAACAATATAATATATCTTTTATTAAAATTATTTTTACAAAAATAAATCTCTACTAAGGAAACGAAAACCAACAAGTCGATTTGGTCAAAAATGAAGTTTTTAAAGTAAATGATTTTAACTTTCTCTTTTCTTATCCACTTATAATTAAAACATTTTAATTTTTTATATAATTTATTTTTTTTATTTAATTTTCTCTCTAAATGATAAAAACTAAATACACAATTTACAGAAGAAAAAAAAGTACATTTAATTGAATTCCAGATTTTTGTTCCTAATGAATTTATAGTTTTTAAACTCTTGGCTATAATTAAAGTGTCTGTTGTTTTTTTTTTAACAACAAAAAAAAACTTTTAAAAACTTAAATTCATTGAAAATTCTTATAGTAATTTTTTTTCTAATGTTTTCAACGATTTGGAATCTCTTTTTCTATTTATATTTTAAATCTTTTTTTGTTGTTGTTTTCAAATTCTTAATGTCAATTTTGCGAAATAAGTAAATTTTAAAGTTTTTTTGTGTTATTTTCGTTTATTTATTTGCATATCCGAAAATTTTCAACTTATCTGTTTGCTTTTAAATAGTTTTATTCTGTTACTTTAAGAATTCATCGTATGGCGTGTGTTTCCAACCGCTAATATTTAAAAAAATAATAAATTTTCTTTTTTTTAACTCTTCCTTTTCAAAATTAATTACTTTTTCCTAGTTTAAAAAAATGGCACAATTCTCGATTTGTTTTGTAGGTATATCACGAAGGCTTTCAAAATTCTTTTTTGAACTTTTGCTAATAGCGAATGAAACATTGAAAATCTGTGGAAGATACAATTCTTTTTTTTTTTATATATATATAAAAAGGTTTTTGTGGTTTTGTTTTCCCTCAAGTTGTTTTGTTTCGCTTATTGTATATTTCTTTAAAGAAATTTCGACAAAAATTCCAATATCGGATTCCCTCAACAAGATATATCTAAAATAACCAACGGTTGTTGTTTACAGTGGAAAATATTTGAGAATTTTATTTTCCTATATATACAGAGATATACAAACTATCTATTTTCTTTGTTTCTAAATCCTTTCTTTTTTTATTCATTTATATTAAATAGGGTTTGAAAAGTTTTGAAGTCTTTGGTGAGAAGTCCGTTAAAAAATCTTTAATTTAAAAGTTTTTTTTTAAAGACGTTTTAAAAGAGAAATGTGTGGTATTGATAAATATATTTTTCTCATCAATTTAACACGTATGTGGAAATATTATATTTCAGATATTTTTAAAGAGTAAATATAATTTTTTTCTTGTATGTTTGCGTTTTTAATAAGTTTTATTTTTTTCTGTATCAAATTGCATTTGTTTCTATGAATAAATTCCGAATTAAATCTCAGATTTCTATATTTCTAACAAAAATAGTGTTGCCATTTTTTATCCAAGTAAATATTTTATCAAGTGAATAATTAATCAAAATTGTTTTTAATACAAATACAAAAATTTATTATTGATTTTTGCAATGGTAGTTCAGTGAAGAGATATGTATTTATTGATAGATTATCCCTCAGAGAAATCTTTTTTTTTTTTTTGCGACAACCATAATATGCAAATTGCTCTGTTAACGGACTAATTTGCATATTCCAAGATTGAAATTAAAAGGACTCTGTCCAGAACTAAATCTATACGTGGTTTTAAAATTTGATTGAGATAAATCAAATAGTGTGGAAACGCACATGCGAAAAGAGCAAACAAGAAACATTTATTTGTAATTATTTTATATGTAAACACTTATATACATATAGATGGCGTCTAGTTTTGACGTCTATTTTGACGGGAGAGGCGACCTTTGTCTCTTTAGATCAATATCCTCCCGGCAAAATTTCCATCTATACATATATATATGAGCCAATTTCTGGAAGTTAATGTCCATGAACGCCACTAATATAACTTAAATGTGGGAAAAGAAAAACACCATATAAAAGAAGCAGAGTCCAATTCAATAGTAGAGTGGTAAATTCGGAGAAAACCCTGAAAATGTTCTCCACTGATGAGTCAAGCCCTTTCATCTAATTCTTCATTATCACATTAAAATTTTCAGAATTAGCTATTGATGAGTTATATGGAAAGAAAATCCAGTTCAAAAATATATAAAATATATTAAAGAGGTGTATATTATCTCTCTCTCTATCGTTAAAGATATGTGGTTCTTCAAGAGGTATGGTCGTTAAAAAGGCATAATCGTTAAAGAGGCGTGATTGTTTAAAAAGATGTGGTCGTTAAATAGGCGTGGTAGTTTTTACTATAAGACATAAGAGACGTTTTACTATCTATTTATCCAATCGTTATTTTAACCATAAAAGAGAGAGTTATTTATGAAAATTAAAAAGGAAATACACAATGACATTTATTAAAACACACGAGATAACCAAGTGTGAGCAAAATTGTGTCTGTCTCTTAAAAAAAATGAGATCGTGACATCAAAGACTTTAAACTTCCTTAGGTTTACCCCTGAGTACATATATAACCAAATATAACAAAACCATTACTCTAAATCTATCGACTACATGTGTAGATAGATTCGTTTCTATGTAGACCATCCTGACATGGGATTCTACATTTCAAAAAAAAACTACTGGGTTCTTAAGTATCTTTGATTTGTGGCAACGACACCTTCTACTCCACCCTAGGGTAAAATATTGGGTATATCCAAGAAGAACCACCTAGAGTCAAGATCCTAGACAGATAGGTAAAAGGCCTAACCATCGTGGTACTGATCCGAGTTGTTACACAAGTTCATCAAAGTTGTGGTATTCGATTGACATAGAACTTTCGCGTCGTCTCTTACAGCTTCTTTCCAAACATTACTGGCTTCTTAAGATCGGAAGGTTGTTCGTTAGACCTCTATGTCCCCCATCAGACAGTACTACAGCTATGTTTATAATCTACCACTGAATTACCTACCACACACATTGTATCCTTTCCGAGTCAAAACATGCTTTTGGGATCTGTCTCGATTTTACCTACTCCTCATACTGACATAGAGAACCAACTCAACTTCCCATAATTAATTCAGTAACTACCTCCCCTAACCCAGTCCATACCACTCTACACCAGCCCATACCACTTTACACCAGTCCATATCAGTCCACACCAGTCCATACAAACCCTAACCCAGTCCATACCATTCTACACCAGTCCATATCAGTCCACACCAGTCCATACAAACCCTAACCCAGTCTATACCACTCCACACCAGTCCATACCACTCTACACCAGTCCATACCACTCTACACCAGTCCATACCGCTCTACACCAGTCCATACCACTCCACGCCAGTCCATACCGCTCTACACCAGTCCATACCACTCCACACCAGTCCATACCACTCCACACCAGTCCATACCACCCTACACCAGTCCATATCAGTCCACACCAGTCCATACCAGTCAACGCCAGCCCATACCACTCCACACCAGTCCATACCGCTCTACACCAGTCCATACCACTCCACACCAGTCCATACCGCTCTACACCAGTCCATACCACTCCACACCAGTCCATACCGCTCTACACCAGTCCATACCGCTCTACACCAGTCCATACCACTCCACACCAGTCCATACCGCTCTACACCAGTCCATACCACTCCACACCAGTCCATACCGCTCTACACCAGTCCATACCGCTCTACACCAGTCCATACCACTCCACACCAGTCCATACCGCTCTACACCAGTCCATACCGCTCTACACCAGTCCATACCAGTCCACGCCAGTCCATACCACTCCCAGTCCACGCCAGTCCATACCACTCCACACCAGTCCATACCACTCCACACCAGTCCATACCACTCCACACCAGTCCATACCACTCCACACCAGTCCATACCAGTCCATACCACTCCCAGTCCACACCACTCCATATCAGTCCACACCAGTCCATACCAGTCCACGCCAGTCCATACCACTCCACACCAGTCCATACCAGTCCATACCACTCCACACCAGTCCATACCAGTCCATACCACTCCACACCAGTCCATACCAGTCCATACCACTCCCAGTCCACGCCAGTCCATATCAGTCCACACCACTCCATATCAGTCCACACCAGTCCATACCAGTCCATACCACTCCCAGTCCACGCCAGTCCATATCAGTCCACACCACTCCATATCAGTCCACACCAGTCCATACCAGTCCATACCACTCCCAGTCCACGCCAGTCCATATCAGTCCACACCACTGCATATCAGTCCACACCAGTCCATATCAGTCCACACCAGTCCATACCAATCCTAACCCAGTCCATGCCACTTTACACCAGTCCATACCAATCCTAACCCAGTCCATGCCACTTTACACCAGTCCATACCAATCCTAACCCAGTCCATGCCACTTTACACCAGTCCATACCAATCCTAACCCAGTCCATGCCACTTTACACCAGTCCATACCAATCCTAACCCAGTCCATGCCACTTTACACCAGTCCATACCAATCCTAACCCAGTCCATGCCACTTTACACCAGTCCATACCAATCCTAACCCAGTCCATGCCACTTTACACCAGTCCATACCAATCCTAACCCAGTCCATGCCACTTTACTCCAGCCCATACCAATCCTAACCCAGTCCATGCCACTTTACACCAGTCCATACCAATCCTAACCCAGTCCATGCCACTTTACACCAGTCCATACCAATCCTAACCCAGTCCATGCCACTTTACTCCAGCCCATACCAATCCTAACCCAGTCCATGCCACTTTACACCAGTCCATACCAATCCTAACCCAGTCCATGCCACTTTACACCAGTCCATACCAATCCTAACCCAGTCCATGCCACTTTACACCAGTCCATACCAATCCTAACCCAGTCCATGCCACTTTACACCAGTCCATACCAATCCTAACCCAGTCCATGCCACTTTACTCCAGCCCATACCAATCCTAACCCAGTCCATGCCACTTTACACCAGTCCATACCAATCCTAACCCAGTCCATGCCACTTTACACCAGTCCATACCAATCCTAACCCAGTCCATGCCACTTTACTCCAGCCCATACCACTCTAAAGCAGTCCATGCCACTTTACTCCAGCCCATACCAATCCTAACCCAGTCCATGCCACTTTACTCCAGCCCATACCAATCCTAACCCAGTCCATGCCACTTTACACCAGTCCATACCAATCCTAACCCAGTCCATGCCACTTTACTCCAGCCCATACCAATCCTAACCCAGTCCATGCCACTTTACTCCAGCCCATACCAATCCTAACCCAGTCCATGCCACTTTACACCAGTCCATACCAATCCTAACCCAGTCCATGCCACTTTACTCCAGCCCATACCAATCCTAACCCAGTCCATGCCACTTTACTCCAGTCCATACCACTCTAAAGCAGTCCATGCCACTTTACACCAGTCCATACCAATCCTAACCCAGTCCATGCCACTTTACTCCAGCCCATACCAATCCTAACCCAGTCCATGCCACTTTACACCAGTCCATACCAATCCTAACCCAGTCCATGCCACTTTACTCCAGTCCATACCACTCTAAAGCAGTCCATACCACTCTAAAGCAGTCCATACCACTCCCCACCAGTCCACGACAGTCCATACACCAGTCCACCACAGTCCTCCAACCAACTCATCCATCCACGATGTGCACGACAGCCTTCAATAACAAGATGGATCCCTGCCGGACCCTGGCCCTAATTATTCACCTTAATTGGTAATCACTTGCCATTAATGTTAATGACGTTAATTTGAGGATTGTGTTTCCTTCTTTTACGTGCGGTTGGCCACTCGCTATAATTGACGCACTGGCATCGATCGAGCCGGCCCGTAGCGACCATCCGTGTTAGACCCACATTGCCTTTCTTAAACTGACACTTTGTTTATTTGTGCTTTAAAGCTATTCAAGTATCTTGTTCAAATAAAAGGGCCCTTATTCAATTCGTCTTCTTATAATGGTACAATCCTTACACCGCCCAGGCCTTAGAAGATGTGGTATAGCATCTATAGGTTAAAGAAACCTTATTATTCAACCAGATCAAAAAGTGGCTCCGTTATACCATCCATGTCACAAGGAGGCCCTGTTATGCCACTAGTTCAAAAAATGGTCCTATTAACAGGCTGTTTATTTTTCAAAGAGTACAAAATTTCTCTTACAATCATTCTATACTGAAGAATCCTTTACTCTAAACTTTTTTTTCTTATCCCTAGTACAAGTGGTACAGGCCATGATAATCATGGTGAGTAGAAGTAGGCGATTACTTTTACTGTAAGTGCACCACATGTCTACACATGTGAAAAGCAGTTCGACTTTGCACTTACAAATGTGCCAGATCCCCGTTTGGTTACTTGCACTCGCTGGTGGGATTGGACTTTTGCAAGAATCGGGGGCCAATGGAGAATATATATATTTTTTCATCAGAAAAAAAAAGTGCCCAATGCGGTAATCGAACCCGGATCGTAGTGATCGAAAACCAACGGTTTAGACCATCCTTCCACCGACCCCTACTCTAAACTTGATTTATTTCATTGCTATATACCCTTACCTATTCGATCTTAAAATTACTTTTAATAATTCTAAGACAATCGGTGTATATACCTTCAAATGATAGGAAGGAAAAGGTTTTCTTGTGTGCAAAGAACCTCTTTATCACACAAGACGGCTAGCTTTCAGACGAAACTCTATGTAGAAGATCAAAGCGCATAAGTATTTTATGATTTACTAAAAGCAGGTCTTAATGGCTTTGCTGAAGAATTTCATTGTAGAATGGCAACCCTCTATCCTGTAAAGGTGTCTTCCTCAAATCAAAAATCATCATACTTTAGAAATACACTTTACGAATCGTCCTTTTCTGTCATGTAGAAACATAAGCTAGTGTATTCAAGCTAACTTGGAGATTTTCTCTTTAGAAATCACAAAACACTCGGGCTTTCCAGAAATCGACCGAAAATTCGCTTTTGTTTCCTAGAGTTTGATTAATGAATGGCCAATAAAAATGTTGTGGAGAAGGGTTTTCTGCAGGAACAGGAAATAGGCCTCATTAGATTGGGCGGGGAGGCCTTACTTCACCGGAAAAGGGCCATCAGAGCAGAAGCATACGATGGGCACCATGCCAGCAATTGACCTAAAGGATTAGGCTTTTGTTTGCACTAATTATAATGATGGCTTCACCACAAAACATCTATCCTCTCTACCTCTTCTTCTTTTTTTTTTTTTTTCTGATCGCCTCAGACACAATCATAGCGACTTGAAGTCCCCTCTCTCTGATTAGATTTTAGAAAGTTTCCGAATCTATTAAAGAATGGTTTGTTTTTACATAAGGAATAACTTATGAAAAAGGCATCTCCTTATCGTGCAACTGAAAGTTGCTGATGGCTTGCTGAAGTTACACGATAAGAAGATGCCTTTTTCATAATTTATGCACCTTATCCCAGTACAATATCACATTTGTACTATTTTTTCACATAAGGAATAACATTTTGAAAAACCAGCAAGGGGTTAGTTTCTATGTATATATCTTTCAATTATTGGATATGTAACTTTGGAGTCTTGAGATGCCCTTCTATAGCAGGCTTAATGACTAACTACAAAGTTGTACTTATTTACACATCTTCCTGTAGAAGGTAATCTCTCTAAATGCCCTACAGTTGTTGTTGTTGTGTTGGAAAACCAGCAAGGAATTAGTTTGTCTGCATAAATCTTTCAATTATCGGATATGTAACTTTGGAGTCTTGAGATGATCTTCTATAGCAGGTTTAATGACTAACTACAAAGTTGTACTTATTTACACATCTTCCTGTAGAAGGTAATCTCTCTCAATGCCCTACAGTTGTTGTTGTTGTGTTGAAAAGCCAGCAAGGAATTAGTTTGTCTGCATAAATCTTTCAATTATCGTATATGTAACTTTGGAGTCTTGAGACGCCTTTCTATAGCAGGTTTAATGATTAACTACAAAGTTGTACTTATTTACATATCCTATTGTAGAAGGTAATCTCTTTCTCTCTCTTTCAAATTTATATTTTATCTGTATTTAACCTTATATAATCTTATATTCTTTATTCTTTATTTCGACTTTGAGCGTTATGTCCCCCTAGGGACACATGCACATATATAATTGTATATGGACATTGTAATAAATCAGTTTCAACCTAAATCTCCTCCTCTCTCTCAAGGCCCTTTGTTGTTGTTGTCGTGTTCAATCTCTTCATTGGGAAATGGGTGCCGTTGCCACGTTAGTCATCTTGGACTAGAATTTGGTCAAATTTTCCAAGGGTCCAGGGGGACTGGTGTAATCGGACTTCTCCCACTCCTACAGTTTCACAGATCCGATAATAAAAAGATTTATACAAGAATCTTGTCTCTTTTCCCCCTATAATGTGATATAATACAAGGGTTTATAATATTTCAAATAAAGATAAGTACATTCTCTTCTTTATTATCTCCACTCAATCATATTAGTGTATCAAGTTGTGACCATTGATGGTGTCTGTTTGACAACCATCATGACTAGGTGAGGTAGAATGCGTCTGCCTTTGTCATTAAGACTGGGAGCACTACTCAGTGGCAGGCCGACTTAGCTCCAAAAGAAATGGCTGCCTCTGGCATTCTAATCTATGAGATCTACTTATACGATTGAATTGATGTATATATATGTTATATAAAGGTATTATTTAAAATGTTATATTAAAATATTTTATTTAGAATTATGTTATATTAGGGTGTTATTTTATTTAAAATTATATTTCATCGATTCAAATACTCTGTTTAAATCGACCGCCAGAGGTCACGCTTTCTCTATAAATATTCATTGTTGTTGTTCCCCGTGGGCCGGCTCAAAACATTTGTACATTATGTAAATAAGCTTTTCATTTTTTATTCTTGCGCCTTAACCCAGGCAGTACTTTTTACCAAATTATGTTTTCATGTATTCCTTTAGCGCAATTAAAGCTATTTTTAATAACTAATTTCATTATAATCTCTTCCACGACTGCATACCAAAATCAAGCAAATGACCAATAATTCCTCTACAAGTAATTAATATCAAAGTACAACAGAAATCTCATTCATCTTTGTTTTTATAACATATATGTACCAAAAGAGGCATCCCTCTCCCTTTAATAATGCATTAGAACAATGCATTGTTTTTATCACTCCAGTAAAACATTTTACTAGTGGTGATATGGAATATGCCACAACACCAGTTTAAGAAATTTCAGGCAAAAAGCCAATCTGTATACCATGGTTTCGGGCTCTAGCCCTCATCAGTACAGGTGCTGCTTGTGGATGGCCAGAGCCCGAAAACATTGTGTAATGGTAATAAGGAAAGGCCCCGCGGACGACGCTGGCATAGACCTCAAACGTGACACCGTTGAGAGAGATGAAAGGTCAGCAGAGTCGAGCAGCAAGATAGACCATCAAGGATCAGCGCTGCAGGAAGGAAGATCAGAGCATCAGGGATCAGCGCTGCAGGAAGGAAGATCAGAGCATCAGGGATCAGCGCTGCAGGAAGGAAGATCAGAGCATCAGGGATCCGCGCTGCAAGAAGGAAGATCAGAGCATCAGGGATCAGCGCTTCATGAAGGAAGGATCAGAGCATCATTACACGTTGTACAGGCCATGATAATCATAGTGGGCAGAGGTTGACGACGACTGCTTTTACTGTAAGTGCACCACATATCTACACATGTGAAAAACAGTTCGACTTTGAACTTACAAATGTGCCAGAGACCCCGTTTGATTACTTGCACTCGCTGGTGGGGTTGGACTTTTGTAAAAATCGGGAGCCATTGGAGCATTTTTTTTTTAATCAGAAAAAATGTGTCCAATGCGGGACTCGAACCAGGTCGTAACGGTCGAAAACCGACGATTTAGACCATCCTTCCATAGACCCCCAGAGAGTGTCATGAATCAAGTCAGCAGGATGGTGTATTAGATATCAGAAAAGCGGGAAGGGAACATCAGAGGTCAGTGGCAATTGCGGCCAGTTTATACTCAGAAGAGGTCAAGTGGACTGACAGAGAGGCATTCCGAAGAACACAAGAGCCAAGAAACTCCGAAGTGATCTATAGAAAATATCAAGAAGTCTGAAATATATATACAATATACTATATTCTTTTTAAAATATAACAATTTCTACTGCCCTTACTGCAATGGAAAAATTATAGGGAGGGCCTGGTTCATCAGTGGTGAACCCTCCCAGCGGTTTCGCCAGTTTAATCTACAAAAAGGAGAACATAGAGGAAGCTAAGAATAGTAAAGAAACTAAAGATTTTTCGATTTTTTCGTTCAAAAGAAACATTTGCAGTATTATAATTGTCAAATTTCGTTCTACAATCATAAGCCGCTTTATATTGTATTATAAACTGAAGATAGTTTGTGGAAAGATTGGGAATTTATATATATGATTTTTTTTTAGTAAATATTCTAATATTTTTAGCTGACATTTAATTTTGCAATTAATTTTAGCAAATAAACCTTTTTTATTCAATAAGTTTAGAAATATAAGTTTATCCATAACATGAAAAAATTCTACCATTCTAATATAAAAGGTGGTATGTTTTTAACCACACATACAAAGTCTTTATTAAGACACCAATCAGATCCTCCTCTCTCACTTGCCGACGATATCCTCATAATGATTAATCATATGTTATTAACATTATTTTTTGCTTATCCCTAGTACACTTGGTGTAGGTCATGATAACCATGGTGGGTAGAAGAAGGTAACTGCTTTTACTGTAAGTACACCACATGTTTACACATATGGAAATCAGTTCTACTTTGCAATTACAAATGTTCCAGAGCCCTGTGTGTTATTATGTATGTTATTAACATATTATAAAATATTCTTTCCATGGTAATTTGTGAATTCTTTACGTGGCTCCAGAAGTCTAGTTACAACCAGTTAGTATTGCTAGTAATTTAAAAGCAAAAATAAAAGTGATGATGTTTTTTATAATTTGTTAATTTTATTAAACGATTTGTACCACTAATGCTTTAGCCCAGGTCATGTATCATCTGAAGACAAAAATATAACTAAATAAAGTTATTTTTTATTTAATTTTTTAAAAATCATTATCATTCTTAGCATCTTTCAGTCTTTAATGCGTTCCTCTAACTCAATAATTTTCTTAGAGTCATTCATTTTAAAAATGTGTTGCAAATACTATCCTATAAAAATAATAGAAGAAAATAGATATTTCAAATACACTCTTCTTACTTATACGAGCAATGAGATAAAAAAAAGACAGTATAAATAGTAATGTTGTCTAAATATTCAATAGAAATTTACTATCATTTTAAAATAACTACATATTTCAAACATTTTAAAATACACTCATGGACAAAACTTAAGGAAGTTTTACCTTTTAGCATGTATATCGGGATTCAGACAATAACTCTGAAATATATTACAGTGACCCTTCTTGAAGACATACGAGATAACCATGTGTGAACAAAATTGCCTCTGTCTGCTTCTAAAAAAGACAAATAGACGAAACTTCCTTAAGTTTTCTCCATGAGTATATATCGATCTCTTATTAGTTAAAATAATTCATAGAAATAAGACTTTTAGGAAATACGATATTTAGAAAAAAAAAACAAATGTACATATATCTAATATAAAGCTAATGTTCGAATTATTAAAAGCTAAAGAAGGTTGAAAATTAAAGAATCTTGCGTTTTATTATTCATTTACTTCAATGATCCCATACAGAATGTTATGTCTACAAGATGATGTCAATTTTTTTAACCCTCCGTCCCCCCTTTTTTTTCCTTTTTTTCTTCAATTCTCAATTTTAAACTCGATTCTAAAATTCATATTACGTTCTCATTCGGGGAATCAGTTCCCTCGCATTTGTCCTTAAAAATATAAAAAAAACCTTCAGGCTAATAAAATGTTGCAGAAAATCTAATAAACTTAAATCTAAGGAGCTTATTTCTTATCAGCATATATCCCTTAACATCGTGAAAAATCAAATAACTTTAAGAAAGAGGTTTTTTTTTTTAAGATGGGGGGGGGGGGGGGTCGCGAAAAGGGTAACAACACTTTAAAAACGGAGATGAAATTAGGAAGCCGAACTTTTAAAAATTCTTATTTTTCCTCTCCTAAACCTAAAATTATATATTTTTTATAACTTTGTCGTTTTTTTTTTATCAAAGTAACACCTTCAAATACTTTTCTTATCCTTTTTTTCCCTCCTCTTCGAAATATGGTAAATTTGCTTTGATATTATTATGAAGGAAATGAGTTATTGATAAAGAAATTTTATATAAATTTCGTTGAATTCTTCTCCTATTGAAAATGTTTATTGAAAAATCCATTTTTGCAGATTTGTGAAGAATTTCAATGAAGCCGAGATATAGGTTGTGGTAATAAAATATTTAAAGTTTTCAGAGCATCAGTGAATTTGAAAGAAAATAAGGATATTGTTGTATTGTTGTATTGTGATGTTCCTTCGATTAAATAAATAAATATGTTTTACCAAATTAAGAAACAAATTTTAATTATATATATTTTTAATGTTAAATATACACTTTTGAATATATTCATAATAACAACAATAATAATTACTGCCAAATCCAAACAATCAAAAATAAATTAATTAAACAGAGTATTTTATAATATTATTATAAGGTATATTACTGGTATTATTGAGAAGTTTACTTTTTTAAAAACACTTATGATTAGCTCCTTAGAAAATAAATC